>CM061557.1:11677777-12021933 GCA_030864225.1 Capsicum baccatum var. pendulum
GGCCATATCGGTGTGCTATTGCCCACAGTTTTGGGGGTGGGCACAGTGTATGAGCTTGTTGTGGGCCAAAAATTGACTGGAGTGTGCCATGGAGGTCGGGTATCATCCCAGTGTGGTCTATTTAAATTTTTATGGCCATTTGGGTGGACAAATGGGTGAATGGTGCATTTTCGAGACAAATCGGTGTGCTATATAGCCTACGGTTTTGGGGGTGGGGCCAGGGGTCCGGGCATGTTGTATGCCAAAAATTAATCGGGGCATTCCAAGGAGGTTGGGTATCATCCCCGTGAGGTCCATTTTAATTTTCGTGAACTTTTGGGTGGACAAACAGGCGAAATGACATGAATGGGGCATTTTCGGTATAAATCTAGCCCACGGTTTTGAGGGTGGGCTCGGGGTCCGGGCGTGCTGTGGGCCAAAAATCTATCGAGACATACCAGGGAGGTTAGGGATCGTCCTAGTATGGTCCGTTTAAATTTTGTGGCCATTTGGGTGGACAAACGGGCGAAACATCACGAACGGTGCATTTTTGGGCCAAATCGGTATGCTATGGCCCATGGTTTTGGGGGTGGGCTTGAGGTTCGGGCATTTTGTGGGCCAAAAATTGATCGATGCTTGCCAGTGAGGTTGGGGATCATCCCAGTGTGGTCCGATTAAATTGATTGGGGCATGCTAGCGAGGTTGGGGATAGTGTCAGTGTAGTTCGTTTAAATTTTTATGGCCATTTGGGTGGACAACTTGGCAAAATAGTACGAACGAGGCATTTTTGGGCCAAATCGGTGTGTTATAGGCCATGGTTTCGGGGTGGGTCCAGGGTCCGAGCATGTTGTGGGCCAAAATCAATTGAGGCATGCCAAGGAGGTTGGGGATCATCCTAGTATGGTCCGTTTTAATTTTTGTGGCTATTTGTGTGGACAAAGAGGGGGAAATGGCGCTAACAGGGCATTTTTGAGCGAAATCGTGTGCTATAGCCCACGGTTTTGGGGTGGGCCCGAGGTTCGGTCGTGCTATGGGACGAAAATCAATCGGGGCGTGCCAATGAGGTTAGGGATCATCCCAGTGTGGTATGATATTTCGAGGGTGGGGCCTGGGGTCTGGGTGCGCTGTGGGCCAAAAATGGACCAAGGCATGCCAGGGAGGTTGAGGATCGTCCCAGTATGGTTCATTTAAATTTTCATGGCCGTTAGGGTGGACAAACAGGTGAATGGGGCATTTTTGGGCCAAATCAGTGAGCTATATCCCATGATTTTGTGGGTGGGCCTGGGGTCCGGGCGTACTGTGGGCCTAAAATCGTTTGGGGCGTACCAAGGAGGTTTAGGGATTGTACCAATGTGGTCCGTTTTAATTTTCATGGCCATTTAGGTGGACAAACGGGCGAAATGGTGCGAAGGGGGCATTTTTGGCCCAAATTGGTATGCTATAGCCCACGGTTTCGGGGGTGGGGCCCGGGGTCCGGGTGCTGTAGGACAAAAATCTATTGGGGGCGTGCCAATGAGGTTCGGGATCATCCCAGTGTGGTCCGTTTAAATTTTCGTGGCCATTTAGGTGAACAAACAGGCGAAAATAGCGCGAATAGGGCTATTTCGGGCCAAATTGTTATGCTATAGTCCACTATTTTGGAGGTGGTCCCAGTGTCTTGGTGTGTTATGGAAGGGCGTGCCAGGAAGGTTGGGGATGGTCCCAGTATGATTATTTTAAATTTTCGTGGCCATTAGGGGTGGATGTACGGGCAAAACGACATAAATGGGGGCATATTCTGGCCAAATCGGTGTACTATAGTCCACGGTTTCGAGGGATGGGTTTAGGGTCTGAGTGTGCTGTGGACCGAAAATGTACTGGGGCATGCCAGAGAAGTTGGGGATCATCCCAGTGTGTTCTATTTAAATTTTTGTTGCCATTTCGGTGGACAAATGGGCGGAATGGCGCAAGGCTTTTTTGGTGGTTTTGGGGGTGGGTCTAGGGTCCCGCGCGTGCTGTGTTCCCAAAATTAATTGGGGTGTGCCAGGGAGGTTGGGGATCATCTCAGTGTGTTCTGGTTAAATTTTCGTGGCCATTTGGGTGGACAAATGGGCGAAATGATGCGAACGGGGCATTTTCAGACCAAATTGATGTGCTACATAGCCCATAGTTTTGGGGGTAGGCTTGGGGTCCGGGCGTGCTGTAGGCTGAAAATCGATTGGGGCGTACCATGGAGGTTGGGGATCATCCCAGTATGGTCCGTATAAATTTTCGTGGCCATTTGGGAGGACAAACGGGCGAACGGGGCATTTTCATACCAAATCGATGTGCTAATGCCCATGGTTTCGAGGGTGGGCCTAGGTTCCGGGCATGCTGCGGGTCAAAAATCGATCGGACGTGCCAGGGAGGTTGGGGATTGTCCCAGTATGGTCTATTTAAATTTTGGTGGCTATTTGGGTAGACAAACGGGCAAAACGGTGCGAAAGGGTTATTTTTGGGCCAAATTGGTGTGCTATAGCCTATGATTGCAGGGGGTTGGGCCCGGAGTCCGGGCGTGCTGTGGGCCAAAAATTGACCGAGGTGTGCCATAGAGGTTGGGGATCATCCCAGTGTAGTTCGTTTAAATGTTCGTGGCCATTTGGGTGGACACACGATTGAACTGGGGCATTTTTCGAACTAAATCGGTGTACTATAGCCCACAGTTTTGGGGGTGGGCAAAGTGTACGAGCGTGTTGTGGGCCAAAAATTGCCCAAGGCATGCCATGGAGGTCGGGGATCGTCCCAGTATGATCTGTTTAAATTTTTGTGGATATTTGGGTGGATAAACAGGAAAAATAGCGCGAATGAGGCTTTTCAGGCTAAATTGGTGTGCTATAGCCCACGATTTTTGGGGGTGGGCCCGAAGGTCTGAGCGTGATGTGGGACAAATATTGATCGAGGCATGCCAGGGAGCTTGGGGTTCATCCCAGTGTGGTCTGTTTAAATTTTCATAGCCACTTGGGTGGACAAACGATCTTAAACATCGCGAATGGGGCATTTTCAGGCCAAATCGGTGTGCTATAACCCACGGTTTTTTGGGGAGGGACCCGGGGTTCGAGCATAATTTCGGCTAAAAATTGACCAGGGCATGCCATGGAGGTTGGGGATCATCCTTGTGTGGTCCGTTTAAATTTTTGTTGCTATTTGGGTGGACAAACGGGCGAAACCACACGAACGATGCTTTTTTAGGCCAAATCGGTGTACTATAGACCACTATTTTTGGGTTAGGACCGGGTTTCGGGCGTGAAATGGGCAAAAAATCGACCGAGGCATGCTAGGGAGGTTGAGGATCGTCCCAGTGTGGTCCGTTTAAATTTTGTGGCCATTTGGATGGATAAAAGGGCAAAACGGCGCTAATGGGGTATATTCGGGTTAAATCGGTGTGCTATAGCCCACGGTTTTGAGGGTGGGATAGGGCTCCAAGCGTACTGTGGGTCAAAAATCGATCGGGGCATGCCATGGAGGTTGGATATCATCCCAGTGTGGTCCATTTTAATTTTCGAGGCCATGTGGGTGGACAAATTGGAGAAACGGCAAGAAGGGGGAGTTTTTGGGCCAAATCAGTGTTTAATAGCCCACGGTTTTAGGGTTGGGCCCAGGGTCCGGGCGTACTGTGGGTCAAAAATTGACTAAGCCGTGCCAGGGAGGTTGGGGATCATCTCAGTGTGGTCCGCTTAATTTTTTATGGCCATTTGGGTGGACACACAGGCAAAACGGCATGAACGGGGCATTTTCGAGCTAAATTCGTGTGCTCTAGCACACGGGTTTGGGGGTGGACTTAGGGTCCGGGGTGTGCTATGGGCTGAAAATTAATCGGGGCATTTTCAAACTAAATCAGTGTGCTATAGCCCACGGTTTTGGGGGTGGGCCATGGATCTAGGCGTTCTGTAGGCCAAAAATTTATTGGGGTGTACCAGGGAGGTTGGGGATCATCCTAGTGTGGTCTGTTTTAATTTTTGTGGCCATTTGAGAGGAAAAACGGGCAAAATGGGTGGACAGGGTATTTTTGGGCTAAATTGGTGTGCCAATGCCCATGGTTTCGAGGGTGGGCCAAGGATTCGGGCATGCTGTCGATTGAAAATTGATCGGGGTGTGTCGGGGAGATTGGGGATCGTCCCAGTATTGTCTATTTAAATTTTGGTAGCCATTTGGGTGGACAAAAGGGCAAAACGGTGCAAACGGGTCATTTTTGGGCCAAATTGGTGTGCTATAGCCCATGATTTCAGGGGTTGGCCCGGGGTCCGGGCATGCTTTGGGCCAAAAATCAATTGAAGTGTTCCAGGCAGGTTGGGTATCATCCCAGTATAGTTTGTTTAAATGTTCATGGCCATTTGGGTGGACACACGATTAAACGGGATATTTTCGGGCCAAATCGGTGTGCTAGCCCATGATTTTGGGGGTTAGCGTATTGTACGAGCGTGCTGTGGGCCGAAAATTGACTAGGGCATACTAGGGAGGTTAGGGTTCGTCCCAGTGTGGTACGTTTAAATTTTTATGGCTATTTGGGTGGACAAATGGGTGAATGAGGCATTTTTTGGCCAAATCGGTGTGCTATAGCCCACGGTTTCGGGGTGGGCACGGGGTCCGGTCGTGCTGTAGTCCGAAAATTGACCAGGGCGTGCCAAGGAGGTTGGAGATCGTCTCAGTGAGGTCCGTTTTAATTTTCGTTTCTTTTTAGGTGGACAAACTGGCAAAACGACATGAATGGGGTTTTTTTCAGGCCTAATTGGTGTGCTATAGCCCACAGTTTCGAGGGTGGGCTCGGGGTCCGGGCATGTTGTGGGCCGAAAATCTACTAGGGTATGCCAGGGAGGTTGGGGATCATTCCAGTCTGGTCCATTTAAATTTTTGTGGCCATTTTGGTGGACAAACGGGCAAAACGGCGCTAACGGTGCATCTTTAGGCCAAATCTCTGTGCTATAGCCTACGTTTTGGGGGTGAGCTTGGGGTCCTGGCGTGCTATGGGACAAAAGTTGATCGGCACCTGCCAGGGAGGTTGGCGATCATCCCAGTGTGGTTCATTTATTGGGGCATGCCAGAGAGGTTGGAGATTGTCCCTGTGTGGTTTGGTTTAAATTTTTGTGGCCATTTTGGTGGAAAAACAGGCAAAACAGTGCAAACGAGGAATTTTTTGGGACAAATAGGTATGTTATAGCCACAGTTTTGTGGGTGGGCTCGGGGTTTGAGCATGCTGTGGGCTAAAAATCGTTCGAGGCATGCCAAGGAGGTTGGGGATCGTCCTAATGTGGTCCATTTTAATTTTTGTGTCCATTTTGGTGGACGAACAGGGGAAATAGTGCGAATGAGGTATTTTTGGACCTAATCATTGTGTTATAGCCCACAGTTTTGGGGGTGGCCACGGAGTTCGGGCGTGTTGTGGGCTGAAAATTGATCGAGGCGTGCCAGGGAGGTTGGCGATCGTCCCAATATGGTCTGTTATATTTTTCTGGACATTTGGGCAGACAAACGAGCAAAATAGCATGAATGAGGCATTTTCAAGCCAAATCGGGTGTGCCATAGCCCACAGTTTCTAGGGTGGGCCTAGGGTCTGGGCATGCTGTGGGCCAAAAATTGATAGAGGCGTGCCAAAGAGGTTGGGGATCAGCCCAGTGTGATCCGTTTTAATTTTCGTGGCCAATTGGGTGGACAAACGGGTGAAAAGGCACGAATGCGACATATTTAGGCTAAATAGGTGTGCTATAACCCACGATTTAGGGGGTGGGCTAGGGGGTCCAGGCATGCTGTGGGCTGAAAATCGATCGGGCCATGCCAAAGAGGTTAGGGATCGTCCCAGTGTGGTCCGTTTAACTTTTCGTGGCCATTTGTTTGGACAAACAGGTGAAATGGCATGAATGGGGCATTTTCGAGCCAAATCAGTGTGCTATAGCTTATGGCTTCGGGGGTGGGCCCGGGGTCCTGGCATGCTATGGGCTGAAAATTGATCGGGGGTATGCTAGGGAGGTTGGGGATCATCCCAATGTGGACCGTTTAAATTTGTGTGCCCATTTGAGTTGACAAACGGGAGAAATGACACGAATGGGGCATTTTCGAGCCAAATCGATGTGCTATAGTCCACGGTTTTAGGGGTGGGCTCAGGGTCTGGGCCTGGTGTTGGTTGAAAATCGATCGGGGCGTGCGAAGGAGGTTGGGGATCATCCCAACATAGTCTGTTTAAATTTTTGTGGCTATTTGGGTGGACAAATGGGTAAAATGGCGCGAACGTGGCATTTTTGGGCCAAATCAGAGAGCTATAGCTTACGATTTTGGGGGTGGGCTTAGGGCTTGGTTGTGCTGTAGACCAAAAATTAATCGGGGCATGCCAGGGAGGTTCGGGTTCATCTCATTATGGTCTTTTTTAATTTTTGTGGCCATTTGGGTGGACAAAATGGTGAAATGGCGTGAACGGGCCATTTTCAGTTTAAATCGGTATGCTATAGCCCATATTTTTAAGTATAGGACGGGGGTCCGGGCGTGTTATGTTCCAAAAATTGACCGGGGTGTGCCAAGTAGGTTGGGGATCATCCTTGTGTGGTTCGTTTTAATTTTTGCGGCTATTTGCATGGATAAACAGGTAAAACAGCTCGATCGGGCAATTTCGGGCTAAATCGGTGTGCTATAGCCCACGTTTTGGGGTAAGGCTGGAGTCCGGGCGTGGTGTAGGCCAAAAATCAACCAGAACGTACCAAGTAGGTTGGTGATCATCCCAGTGTTGTCCGTTTTAATTTTTGTGGCTATTTGGGTGGACAAACGGGTGAAACAACGCGAACAGGGTGTTTTCGAGCTAAATTGACTAGGGCATGCCAGGGAAGTTGGGGATCATCCCAGTGTTGTCCGTTTAAATTTTTGTGGCCATTTGGGTGGACAAATAGGTGAAACAACATGAACGGGGGCATTTTTGGGAAAAATCGATGTGCTATAATAGCCCACTGTTTTAGGGGTGGGCCCGGGGTTCGGTTGTTCTGTGGGCCAAAAATACACCAGGGCATGCCAGGAAGGTTGGGGATCATCCCGGTGTGGTACGTTTAATTTTTCATGGATATTTCGGTAGGCAAAAGGGAGAAACGGCATAAACGGGGCATTTTCGGGACAAATCGGTGTGCTATAGCCTACGGTTTTGGTGGTGGGCTCAGGGTCCGAGCGTGCTGTGTGCCCAAAATCGACCAAGGTGTGCCAGGGAGGTTGGGGATTGTCCCAGTGTGGTCCGTTTAATTTTTGTGGCCATTTGGGTGGACAAACGGTCAAAACAGCATGAATGAGGCATCTTCGGGACAAATCATTGTGCCATAGCCCACGGTTTTGGGAGTGGGGCCGGGGTTCAGGCATGCTATTGGCCAAAAATTGACCAGGGCATGCCAAGGTGGTTGAGGATCATCCTAGTATGGTTCATTTATATTTTATGGCTATTTGGGTGGACAAACGGGTGAAACGGTGTGAACGGGGCATTTTCAGGCCAAATCGATGTGCTATAGCCTACGGTTTTGAAGGAGAGCCTGCGATTTGAGTGTTCTTTAGGCTGAAAATTGACTGGGCCATGCCAGATTGGGGATTGCTCAGTGTGGTCTGACTAAATTTTTGTGGCTATTTGGGTGGACAAACTGGCAAAATGGTGCAAATGAGGCATTTTCGACCAAATCGATGTGCTATAGCCCACTTTTTCGGTAGTGGGACCGAGCCCCGAGGCCTGGGTCTCAGGCGTACTGTGGGCTGAAAATCAACTGGGGGATGCCAGGGAGGTTGGGGATCATCCTAGTGTGGTTCGGGTATGCTTTGGGCCAAAAATAGACCAGGGCGTGCCTGGAAGGTTGGGGATCATCCCAGTGTGGTTCGTTTAATTTTTCATGGATATTTGGGTAGACAAATGGGTGAAACAACATGAACGGGGCAATTTCAGGCCAAATTGGTGTGCTATAGCCTACGGTTTTTGGGGTGGGCTCAGGGTCTGGGCGTGTTGTGGGCCAAAAATTGACCGGGGCATGCCAGGGAGGTTGGGATCGTCCCGGTGTGGCCCGTTTAAATTTTTTTGGCCATTTGGGTGGAGAAATGCATAAAACAGCACGAACGAGGCATTTTTGGGCCAAATCGGGGTGCTATAGCCCACATTTCGGAGGTGGGCCGGGGGTCCGGGCTTGCTGTGGGCCAAAAATTGATCGGGGCATGCCAGGGAGGTTGGAGATTATTCTAGTATGGTTTGTTTAAATTTTCATGGCTATTTGGGTGGACAAACGGGTGAAACGGTGCAAACGGGGCATTTTCAGGTTAAATCGTTGTTCTATAGCCCACGGTTTTGAAGGAGAGCCTGCGGTTTGAGCTTACTATTGGCAGAAAAATGATGGGGGCGTGCTAGGGAGATTGGGGATCGTTCCTGTGTGGTCCGTTTAAATTTTTGTGGCTATTTCTGTGGACAAACGAGCAAAATGGCGCAAAGGATGCATTTTGTGGCAAAATTGGTACGCTATAGACCACGGTTTTGGGGGTGGGCCTGGGGTTCTTGCGTTCTCTGCGCTGAAAATCAATCGGGGCATGAAAGTGGGATTGAGGATCATCCTAGTGTGGTTCATTTAAATTTTTGTGGCTATTTAGGTGAGCAAACGGATGAAACGACGCAAACGGGGCATTTTCAGGCATTATTTGTGTGTTATAGCCCATATTTTTGGGGGTGGGCCTAGGGTATGAGCGTGTTGAGGGTCAAAAATTGACCGGGACATGCCAGGGAGGTTAGGGATCATTCAGTGTGGTCCGTTTAATTTTTCATGGCCATTTGGATGGACAAATGGGTGAAACGGCATGAACGGGGCATTTGCAGGAAAAATCCATGTGCTATAGCTCACAGTTTCGGAGGGTGGGCCTAGGGTTCAAGCGTGCTATGGGTCAAAAATTGATCGGGGCGTGCCAGGGAGGTTGGAGATCATCCCCTTATGGTCCTTTCAAATTTTCGCAGCCATTTGGGTGGATAAACGGGCAAAACGGTACGAATGGAGAATTTTTAGGCCAAATCGGTGCACTATAGCCCACGGTTTTAGAGGTGGGCTCGGGGTCCAGAAGTGCTGTGGGTCAAAAATCTACGAGGGCATGCCAGGGAGGTTGGGGATCATCTTAGTCTGGTTCGTTTAAATTTTTGTGTGGCCATTTGGGTGGACAGACCGGCGTAAACAAGGTATTTTTAGGTCAAATCGGTTTGCTATAGCCCACGGTTTTGGTGGTGGGCTCAGGGTCCTAGCGTACTGTGGGCCCAAAATCAACCGAGACGTGCCATAGAGGTTAAGGATCCCAGTACGGTCCATTTAATTTTTTTGGCTATTTGGGTGGACAAAATGGCAAAACAGCATGAACGAGATATTTTTGGGCCAAATTGTTGTGCAATAACCCACGATTTCGGGGGTGGGCCAGGGTCCGGGCGTGTTGTTGGCCAAAATTTGACCGGGGCATGCCAGGGTGGTTGAGGATCACCCTAGTATGGTTCGTTTAAATTCTTGTGGCTATTTGGGTGGACAAACAGGTGAAATGGTCCGAACGGGAAATTTTCAGGCAAAATCAATGTGCTATAGCCTACAATTTTGGGGGTGGCCCGGGGGTCCGGGAGTGCTGTGGACCAAAAATTGATTGGGGCATGCTAGGGAGGTTGGGGATTATCCTAGTTTGGTTCGTTTAAATTTTCATGGCTATTTGGGTGGACAAACGGGTGAAATGGTGCAAACGGGACATTTTTAGGTCAAAGCAGTGTTCTATAGCCCACGGTATTGAAGGAGAGCCTGCGGTTTGAGCATGCTATAGGCTGAAAATTGATGGGGGAGTTCCAGGGAGGTTGGGGATCATTTCTGTGTGGTCCGTTTAAATTTTTGTGGCTATTTGTGTTGACAAATGGTCAGAACAGCGCAAACCATGCTTTTTGTGGCAAAATTGGTGCGCTATAGACCACGGTTTCAGGGGTGGGCCTGGGGTCCATGCGTGCTCTACTCTGAAAATCAATTGGGGCCTGACAGTGGGATTGAGGATCATCCTAGTGTGGTTCGTTTAAATTTTTGTGGCCATTTAGGTGAACAAACAGATGAAACAATGCAAACGGAGCATTTTCGGGCAAAATTGGTGTGTTATAGACCATAATTTTGGGGGTGGGCCCAGGGTCTAAGCATGCTGAAGGTCAAAAATTGACCGGGGTATGCCAGGGAGGTTAAGGATCATTCAGTGTGGTCCGTTTAATTTTCATGGCCATTTGGGTGGACAAATGGGTGAAACGACATGAACGGGGCATTTGCGGGCAAAATCCATGTGTTATAGCTCACAGTTTCGGAGGTGCGCCCAGGGTTCGAGCGTGTTGTGGGTCAAAAATTGATCGGGGCATTCCAGGGAGGTTGGGGATCATCCCATTATGGACTATTTAAACTTTCGCAGCCTTTTGGGTGGACAAACGGGAAAAATGGTATGATTGGTTAATTTTCTAGCCAAATCGGTGGACTATAGCCCACGGTTTCGGGGGTGGGCTCGGGGTTAGGAAGTGCTGTGGTCCAAAAATATACTAGGGCATGCCGGGTAGGTTGGGGATCATCCCAGTGTGGTTCGTTTAAATTTTTGTGGCTATTTGGTGGTTAAACCGATGTAAATAGGGTATTTTCGGGCCAAATTGGTGTGCTATAGGCCACAGTTTTGGTGGTGGGCCCAGAGTCCAGGCCTGCTGTGGGCTGAAATTGACCAAGGCATGGCAGGGAGGTTGGGATCATCCCAGTGTGGTTCGATTAATTTTTTGTGGCCGTTTGGGTGGACAAATAGGTGAAACAGCACGAACGGGGCATTTTTGGGAAAAAATGGTGTGCTATAATAGCCCACTGTTTTGGGGGTGAGCCCAGGGTTTGGTTGTGCTGTGGTCAAACAATACACCAGGGTATACCAGGAAGGTTGGGGGTCATCCCAGTGTGGTCCGTTTAATTTTTTGTGGACATTTGGGTAGACAAAAGGGCGAAACGGCATGATGGGACATTTTCGGGATAAGTCGGTGTGCTATAGCCTACGGTTTTGGTGGTGGGCTCAGGGTCCAAGCATGCTGTAGGCCATAAATTGACCGAGCCATCCCAGGGATGTTGTAGATCGTCCCGGTGTGGTCCATTTAATTTTTGGGGCGATTTGGGTGGACAAACCGGCAAAATAGCACGAACGAGGCATTTTGGGGCTAAATCATTGTGCAATAGCCCACGATTTCAGGGGTGGGCTGGGGTCCAGGCGTTTTGTTGGCCAAAATTTGACCGGGACATACTAGGGTGGTTGAGGATCATCCTGGTATGGTTTGTTTAAATTATTGTGGCTATTTGGGTGGACAAATGTGTGAAACGGCGAGAACAGGGCATTTTCAGGCCAAATCGATGTGCTATAGCCTATGGTTTTGAAAGAGAACCTGCGGTTTGATTGGTATTTAGTGCTAAAAGTTATTGGGGCATGCCAGGGAGGTTGGGGATTACCTCAGTATGGTTTGTCTAAACTTTTGTGGCTATTTAGGCGGACAAACTGGCAAAACGGCGCAAATAAGGCATTTTCGGCCAAATCGATGTGCTATAGCCCACTGTTTCAGTAGTGGGCCCGGGGCCCAGGCGTGCTGTGGGATGAAAATCAACTAGGGCATGCCAGGGTGGTTGGGGATCGTCCTAGTGTGGTTTGTTTAAATTTTTGTGGCCATATGGGTGGACAAACGGGCATAACAGTACGAACGAGATATTTTTTGGCCAAATCGGTGTGCTATAGTCCACGATTATAGGGGTGGGCCCGGGTTTTGGGAATATTGTGGGCCAAAACTCAATAAGGGCGTACCAAGGAGGTTTGGATCTTGAAAGTGTGATCTATTTTAATTTTCATGGCCATTTGGGTGGACAAACAAGTGAAAAGGCATGAACAACGTATTTTTTGGCCAAATTGGTGTGCTATAGCCCACGGTTTCAGTGGTGGGCCAGAGGCTCGGGCATGCTGTAGACCAAAAATCGATCGGGGCATGCGAGGAAGGTTAGGGATCTTTCCAGTGTGACCCAGTTAACTTTTTGCAGCCATTTATGTGGACAAACGGACGAAACGGCGTGAATGGGGCATTTTCGAGCCAAATTGATGTGTTATATAGCCCACAGTTTTAGGGGTGGTCCTGTGTTCCGAGCGTACTGTGGGTCAAAAATCAATTGGGGCGTGCCAGGGAGGTTTTGGATCATCCCAGTGTGGTCTATTTAAATTTGTGTGCCCATTTGAGTGGACAAACAGGAGAAACGGCATGAACGGGGCATATTTTGGCCAAATCAGTGTGGTACGTTTAAATTTTTATGGCTATTTGGGTGGACAAATGGGTGAATGAGGCATTTTTTGGCCAAATCGGTGTTCTATAGCCCTCGGTTTTGGGGGTGGGCACGGGGTCCGGTCGTGCTGTAGTCTGAAAATTGACCAGGGCGTGCCAAGGAGGTTGGAGATCATCTCAGTGAGGTCTGTTTTAATTTTCGTGTCTTTTTAGGTGGACAAACGGGCAAAACGACATGAATGGGGTTTTTTCAGGCCTAATCGGTGTGCTATAGCCCACGGTTTCGAGGGTGGGCTCGGGGTCCAGGCATGTTATGGGCCGAAAATCTACTAGGGTATGCCAGGGAGGTTGGGGATCGTTCCAGTCTGGTCCATTTAAATTTTTGTGGTCATTTGGGTGGACAAACGGGCAAAACGGCGCTAACGGTGCATCTTTAGGCCAAATCGATGTGCTATAGCCTACGTTTTGGGGGTGGGCTTGGGGTCCTGGCGTGCTATGGGACAAAAATTGATCGGCACCTGCCAGGGAGGTTGGCGATCATCCCAGTGTGGTTCATTTATTGGGGCATGCCAGAGAGGTTGGAGATTGTCCCTGTGTGGTTGGTTTAAATTTTTGTGGCCATTTGGGTGGAAAAACAGGCAAAACAGTGCAAACGAGGAATTTTTTGGGACAAATAGGTATGTTATAGCCACAGTTTTGTGGGTGGGCTCGGGGTTTGAGCATGCTGTGGGCTAAAAATCGTTCGAGGCATGCCAAGGAGGTTGGGGATCGTCCTAATATGATCCATTTTAATTTTTGTGTCCATTTTGGTGGACGAACAGGGGAAATAGCGCGAACAAGGTATTTTTGGGCTTAATCATTGTGTTATAGCCCACCGTTTTGGGGGTGGCCACGGAGTTCGGGCGTGTTGTGGGCTGAAAATTGACCGAGGCATGACAGGGAGGTTGGCGATCATCCCAATATGGTTTGTTAAATTTTTGTGGACATTTGGGTAGACAAACGAGCAAAATAGCATGAATGAGGCATTTTCAAGCCAAATCGGTGTGCCATAGCCCACAGTTTCTAGGGTGGGCCTAGGGTCTGGGCATGCTGTGGGCCGAAACTTGATAGGGGCGTGCCAAAGAGGTTGGGGATCAGCCCAGTGTGATCCGTTTTAATTTTCGTGGCCAATTGGGTGGACAATTGGGTGAAAAGGCACGAATGCGACATATTTAGGCTAAATGGGTGTGCTATAGCCCACGATTTAGGGGGTGGGCCAGGGGTCCAGGCATGCTGTGGGCTGAAAATTGATCGGGGCATGCCAAGGAGGTTAGGAATCATCCCAGTGTGGTCCGTTTAACTTTTCGTGGCCATTTGTGTGGACAAACAGGCGAAACGGCATGAATGGGGCATTTTTGAGCCAAATCAGTGTGCTATAGCCTATGGCTTCGGGGGTGGGCCCGTGGTCCGGGCATGCTATGGGCTGAAAATTGATCGGGGTATGCAGGGAGGTTTGGGATCATCCCAATGTGGACCGTTTAAATTTGTGTGCCCATTTGAGTTGACAAACGGGAGAAATGACACGAATGGGGCATTTTCGAGCCAAATCGATGTGCTATAGTCCACAGTTTTAGGGGTGGGCTCAGGGTCTGGGCCTGGTATTGGTTGAAAATCGATCGGGGCGTGCCAAGGAGGTTGGGGATCTTCCCAACATAGTCTGTTTAAATTTTTGTGGCTATTTGGGTGGACAAATGGGTAAAATGGCGCGAACGTGGCATTTTTGGGCCAAATCAGAGAGCTATAGCCTACGATTTTGGGGGTGGGCTTAGGGTTTGGGTGTGATGTAGACCAAAAATTAATCGGGGCATGCCAGGGAGGTTCGGGTTCGTCTCATTATGGTCCGTTTTAATTTTTGTGGCCATTTGGGTGGACAAAATGGTGAAATGGCGTGAACGGGCCATTTTCAGTTCAAATCGGTGTGCTATAGCCCATATTTTTAAGTATGGGACGGGGGTCTGGGCGTGTTGTGTTCCAAAAATTGACCGGGGCGTGCCAAGTAGGTTGGGGATCATCCTTGTGTGGTTCGTTTTAATTTTTGCGGCTATTTGCATGGATAAACAGGCAAAACAGCTCGATCAGGGCAATTTTGGGTCAAATCGGTGTGCTATAGCCCACGGTTTTGGGGTAAGGCTGGAGTCCGGGCGTGGTGCAGGCCAAAAATCAACCAGAACGTGCCAAGTAGGTTGGTGATCATCCCAGTGTTGTCCGTTTTAATTTTTGTGGCTATTTGGGTGGACAAACGGGTGAAACAACGCGAATAGGGTGTT
Source organism: Capsicum baccatum var. pendulum (assembly GCA_030864225.1). Taxonomy (NCBI): domain Eukaryota; kingdom Viridiplantae; phylum Streptophyta; class Magnoliopsida; order Solanales; family Solanaceae; genus Capsicum; species Capsicum baccatum. The sequence continues at coordinate 11,692,340 of CM061557.1, forward strand.
TTCGAGCTAAATCGACTAGGGCATGCCAGGGAAGTTGGGGATCATCCCAGTGTTGTCCGTTTAAATTTTTGTCGCCATTTGGGTGGACATATAGGTGAAACAGCATGAACGGGGCATTTTTGGGAAAAATCGATGTGCTATAATAGCCCACTGTTTTGGGGGTGGGCCCGGGGTTCGGTTGTGCTGTGGGCCAAAAATAAACCAGGGCATGCCAGGAAGGTTGGGGATCATCCCGGTGTAGTACGTTTAATTTTTCATGGATATTTGGGTAGGCAAAAGGGAGAAACGGCATAAACAAGGCATTTTCGGGACAAATCGGTGTGCTATATCCTACGGTTTTGGTGGTGGGCTTAAGGTCCGAGCGTACTGTGTGCCCAAAATCGACCAAGGCATGCCAGGGAAGTTGGGAAGTGGTCCGTTTAATTTTTGTGGCCATTTGGGTGGACAAACGGGCCAAACAGCATGAATGAGGCAGCTTCGGGACAAATCGTTGTGCAATAGCCCACGGTTTTGGGAGTGGGCCGAGGTTCGGGCATGCTATTGGCCAAAAATTAACCGGGGCATGCCAAGGTGGTTGAGGATCATCCTAGTATGGTTCGTTTATATTTTATGGCTATTTGGGTGGACAAACGGGTGAAACGGTGTGAACGGGGCATTTTCAGGCTAAATCGATGTGCTATAGCCTACGGTTTTGAAGGACAGCCTGCGATTTGAGTGTGCTTTAGGCTGAAAATTGACTAGGCCATGCTAGATTGGGGATTGCTCAGTGTGGCCTGACTAAATTTTTGTGGCTATTTGGGTGGACAAACTGGCAAAACGGTGCAAATGAGGCATTTTCGACCAAATTGATGTGCTATAGCCCACTCTTTCGATAGTGGGACTGGGCCCCGAGGCCCGGGGCTCAGGCGTGCTGTGGGCTGAAAATCAATTGGGGGATGCCTGGGAGGTTGGGGATCATCCTAGTGTGGTTCGGGTATGCTTTGGGCCAAAAATAGACCAGGGCGTGCCATGAAGGTTGGGGATCATCCCAGTGTGGTCCGTTTAATTTTTCATGGATATTTGGGTAGACAAATGGGTGAAACAGCATGAACGGGGCAATTTCAGGACAAATTGGTGTGCTATAGCCTACGATTTTTGGGGTGGGCTCAGGGTCTAGGCGTGTTGTGGGCCAAAAATTGACCGGGGCATGCCAGGGAGGTTGGGATCGTCCCGGTGTGGCCCGTTTAAATTTTTGTGGCCAGTTGGGTGGAGAAATGCATAAAACAGCACGAACGAGGCATTTTTGGGCCAAATCGGTGTGCTATAGCCCATATTTCGTTGGTGGGCCGGGGGTCCGGGCTTGCTGTGGGCAAAAAATTGATCGGGGCATGCCAGGGAGGTTGGAGATTATCCTAGTATGGTTCGTTTAAATTTTCATGGCTATTTGGGTGTACAAACGGGTGAAACGGTGCAAACGAGGCATTTTCAGGTTAAATCGTTGTTCTATAGCCCACAGTTTTGAAGGAGAACCTGCGGTTTGAGCTTACTATTGGCAGAAAAATGATGGGGGCGTGCTAGGGAGATTGGGGATCGTTCCTGTGAGGTCCGTTTAAATTTTTGTGGCTATTTGTGTGGACAAACGAGCAAAATGGCACAAACGATGTATTTTGTGGCAAAATTGGTACGCTATAGAACACTGTTTTGGGGGTGGGCCTGGGGTTCTTGCGTTCTCTGCGCTGAAAATCAATCGGGGCATGAAAGTGGGATTGAGGATCATCCTAGTGTGGTTCATTTAAATTTTTGTGGCTATTTAGGTGAACAAACGGATGAAACGACGCAAACGGGGCATTTTCAGGCATAATTGGTGTGTTATAGCCTATATTTTTGGGGGTGGGCCTAGGGTCTGAGCGTGTTGAGGGTCAAAAATTGACCGGGACATGCCAGGGAGGTTAGGGATCATTCAGTGTGGTCCGTTTAATTTTTCATGGCCATTTTGATGGACAAATGGGTGAAACGGCATGAACGGGGCATTTGCAGGAAAAATCCATGTGCTATAGCTCACAGTTTCGGAGGTGGGCCTAGGGTTCAAGCGTGCTATGGGTCAAAAATTGATCGGGGCGTGCCAGGGAGGTTGGAGATCATCCCCTTATGGTCCTTTTAAATTTTCGTAGCCATTTGGGTGGACAAACGGGCAAAACGGTACGAATGGAGAATTTTTAGGCCAAATCGGTGCACTATAGCCCACGGTTTTAGAGATGGGCTCGGGGTCCAGAAGTGCTGTGGGTCAAAATTCTACAAGGGCATGCCATGGAGGTTGGGGATCATTCTAGTGTGGTTCATTTAAATTTTTGTGTGGCCATTTGGGTGGACAGACCGGCGTAAACAAGGTATTTTTGGGTCAAATCGGTGTGCTATAGCCCACAGTTTTGGTGGTGGGCTCAGGGTCCAAGCGTACTGTGGGCCCAAAATCAACCGAGACGTGCCATAGAGGTTAAGGATCCTAGTGTGGTCCATTTAATTTTTTTGGCTATTTGGGTGGACAAAAAGGCAAAACAACACGAACGAGATATTTTTGGGCCAAATTGTTGTGCAATAGCCCACAATTTCGGGGGTGGGCCAGGGTCCGGGCGTGTTGTTGGACAAATTTTGACTAGGGCATGCCAGGGTGGTTGAGGAACACCCTAGTATGGTTCGTTTAAATTTTTGTGGCTATTTGGGTGGACAAACAGGTGAAACGGTCCGAACGGGAAATTTTCAGGCAAAATCAATGTGCTATAGCCTACAATTTTGGGGGTGGGCCGGGGGTCCTGGAGTGCTGTGGACCAAAAATTGATTGGGGCATGCTAGGGAGGTTGGGGATTATCCTAGTATGGTTCGTTTAAATTTTCATGGCTATTTGGGTGGACAAACGGGTGAAACGGTGCAAACGGGACATTTTTAGGTCAAAGCAGTGTTCTATAGCCCACGGTATTGAAGGAGAGCCTGCGGTTTGAGCATGCTATAGGCTGAAAATTGATTGGGGGGTTCCAGGGAGGTTGGGGATCATTTCTGTGTGGTCCTTTTAAACTTTTGTGGCTATTTGTGTGGACAAATGGTCAGAACAGCGCAAACCACGCTTTTTGTGGCAAAATTGGTGCGCTATAGACCACGGTTTCAGGGGTGGGCCTGGGGTCCATGCGTGCTCTACTCTGAAAATCAATCGGGGCATGACAGTGGGATTGAGGATCATCCTAGTGTGGTTCGTTTAAATTTTTGTGGCCATTTAGGTGAACAAACAGATTAAACGACGCAAACGGAGCATTTTCGGGCAAAATCGGTGTGTTATAGACCATAATTTTGGGGGTAGGCCTAGGGTCTGAGCATGCTGAAGGTCAAAAATTGACCGGGGTATGCCAGGGAGGTAAAGGATCATTCAGTGTGGTCCGTTTAATTTTCATGGCCATTTGGGTGGACAAATGGGTGAAACGACATGAATGGGGCATTTGCGGGCAAAATCCATGTGCTATAGCTCACAGTTTCGGAGGTGCGCCCAGGGTTCGAGCGTGCTGTGGGTCAAAAATTGATCGGGGCATTCCAGGGAGGTTGGGGATCATCCCATTATGGACTATTTAAACTTCCGCAGCCTTTTGGGTGGACAAACAGGAAAAATGGTACGATTGGGGAATTTTCTAGCAAAATCGGTGCACTATAGCCCACAGTTTCGGGGGTGGGCTCGGGGTTAGGAAGTGCTGTGGTCCAAACATATACCAGGGCATGCCGGGGAGGTTGGGAATCATCCCAGTGTGGTTTGTTTAAATTTTTGTGGCCATTTAGGTGGTTAAACCGATGTAAATAAGGTATTTTCGGGCCAAATTGGTGTGCTATAGGCCACGGTTTTGGTGGTGGGCCCAGAGTCCAGGCCTGTTGTGGGCTGCAATCGACCGAGGCATGGCAGGGAGGTTGGGATCATCCCAGTGTGGTTCGATTAATTTTTTGTGGCCGTTTGGGTGGACAAATAGGTGAAACAGCATGAACGGGGCATTTTGGGGAAAAATTGGTGTGCTATAATAGCCCACTGTTTTGGGGGTGGGCCCAGGGTTTGGTTGTGCTGTGGTCAAAAAATACACCAGGTTATACCAGGAAGGTTGAGAGTCATCCCAGTGTGGTCCGTTTAATTTTTTGTGGACATTTGGGTAGACAAAAGGGCGAAACGGCATGATGGGACATTTTCGAGATAAATCGGTGTGCTATAGCCCACGGTTTTGGTGGTGGGCTCAGGGTCCAAGCATGCTGTGGCCTTAAATTGACCGAGCCATACCAGGGATGTTGTAGATCGTCCCGGTGTGGTCCATATAATTTTTGGGGCGATTTGGGTGGACAAACGGGCAAAATAGCATGAACGAGGCATTTTTGGGCTAAATCGTTGTGCAATAGCCCACGATTTCAGGGGTGGGCTGGGGTCCAGGCGTTATTTTGGCCAAAATTTGACCGGCACATGCCAGGGTGGTTGAGGATCATCCTATTAGGGTTTGTTTAAATTATTGTGGCTATTTGGGTGGACAAACGTGTGAAACGGCGAGAACGGGGCATTTTCAGGCCAAATCGATGTGCTATAGCCTATGGTTTTGAAGGACAGCCTGCGGTTTGATTGTTCTTTAGTGCTAAAATTTATTGGGGCATGCCAGGGAGGTTGGGGATTATCTCAGTATGGCCTGTCTAAACTTTTGTGGCTATTTAGGCGGACAAACTGGCGAAACGATGCAAATAAGGCATTTTCGGCCAAATCGATGTGCTATAGCCCACTGTTTCAGTAGTGGGCCCGGGGCCCAGGCGTACTGTGGGATGAAAATCAACTAGGGCATGCCAGGGTGGTTGGGGATCGTCCTAGTGTGGTTTGTTTAAATTTTTGTGGCCATATGGGTGGACAAACGGGCATAACAGTACGAACAAGATATTTTTTGGCCAAATCGGTGTGCTATAGCCCACGATTTTAGGGGTGGGCCCGGGTTTTGGGAATATTGTGGGCCAAAACTCAATCAGGGCGTACCAAGGAAGTTTGGATCTTGCAAGTGTGATCCATTTTAATTTTCATGGCCATTTGGGTGGACAAACAAGTGAAAAGGCATGAACGACGTATTTTTGGGCCAAATTGGTGTGCTATAGCCCACGGTTTCAGCGGTGGGCCGGAGGCTCGGGCATGCTGTAGACCAAAAATTGATCGGGGCATGCGAGAAAGGTTAGGGATCGTTCCAGTGTGGTCCGATTAACTTTTTCCAGCCATTTATGTGGACAAACGGACGAAACGGCGTGAATGGGGCATTTTCGAGCCAAATTGAAGTGTTATATAGCCCACAGTTTTAGGGGTGGGCCTGGGTTCCGAGCGTACTATGGGTCAAAAATCAATTGGGGCGTGCCAGGGAGGTTTTGGATCATCCCAGTGTGGTCTATTTAAATTTGTGTGCCCATTTGAGCGGACAAATAGGAGAAACGGCATGAACGGGGCATATTTTGGCCAAATCGATCTGCTCTAGTCCATAGTTTATGAGGTTGGCCCAGGGACCGGGCGTACTGTAGGTTTAAAATCAACCAGGACATGCCAGGAAGGTTGGGGATCATCCAGTATGGTCCGTTTAAATTTTTGTGGTTATTTGGGTGGACACGGGTAAAACGGTGCGAATGAGGCATTTTTGAGCCAAATCAGTGAGCTGTAGCTCACAGTTTTGAAGGTGAGCCAAGGGTTCGGGCGTTCTGTGAATCAAAAATTAATCGGGGCATGCCAAGGAGGTTGAGGATCATCCCATTGTGGTCTGTTTTAATTATTGTGGATATTTGGGTAGACAAACTCAAGAAATGGCGTGAACGGGGCATTTTTGATACAAATTGGTGTGCTATAGCCCATGTTTTTTAGGGTGGGCTAGGAGTTCGGGAGTGTTGGGGGCCAAAAATTGACCAGGACGTGCCAAGGAGGTTGGAGATCATCCCAGTGTGGTTTTGTTTTATTTTTTGCAACTATATGGAAGGATAAACGGGCAAAACGGCTCGAACGGGGAACTTTTGGGCGAAATCGGTGTGCTATAGCCCACAATTTTTGGGGTGGGGATGGAGTACAGGCGTGCTGTGGGAAAAAAATCAACCGGAGAATGCCAAGGAGCTTGGAGTTAACAAACGGGCCAAACAACGTGAATGAGGTGTATTCGGGCAAAATTGGTGTGCTATAGCCCACTGTTTTTAGGGGAGGGCCTGGGTTCCGAGTGTGCTGTTGGCTGAAAATTGACTGGGGCATGCCAGAGATATTGGGGATTATCCCAGTGTGGTCCGTTTAAATTTTTGTGTCCATTTGGATGGACAAATAGGTGAAACAACACGAATAGGGCATTTTCAAGAAAAATCGGTGTGCTATAGCCCACTGTTTTGGGGTGGGCTCGGGGGTTCGGGTATGCTGTGGGTCAAAAATAGACCAGGGCATGCCAGGAAGGTTGGGTATCATCCCAGTGTTGTACGTTTAATTTTTTGTGTATATTTGGGAAGACAAATGGGTGAAACGGCACGAACTGGGTATTTTTGGGCCAAATCGGTGTGCTATAGCCCACAGTTTTTGGGGTGGACTCAGGGTCTGGGCATGCTGTGAGCCAAAAATTGACCGGGGCATACCAGGGTAGTTGAGGATCATCCTAGTATGGTTCGTTTAAATTTTTGTGGCTATTTGGGTGGACAAATGAGTCAAATGGCGCGAACAGGGCATTTTCAGGCCAAATCGATGTGCTATAGCCTACGGTTTTGAAGGAGAGACGGTGGTTTGATTGTGCTTTGGGATGAAAATTGACTGAGACTTGCCAGGGAGGTTGGGGATCATCTCAATGTGGTCTGTATAAGTTTTTGTAGCTATTTGGGCGGACAAACTAGTGAAACGGCGCAAATGAGGCATTTTTGGCCAAATTGATGTGCTATAGCCCACTGTTTCGATAGTAGGCACGAGGCTCGGCGCCCGAAAGTACTGTGGGCTTAAAATCAACTCGGGCATGCCAGGGAGGTTGGGGATCATCCTAGTGTGGATCATTTAAATTTTTGTGGCCATATGGGTTGACAAATGGGTAAAATAATGCGAACGAGGCATTTTTAGGCTAAATCGGTGTGCTATAGTGCACGGTTTTAGGGGTGGGCAGGGGTTTCAGGAATGTTGTGGGCCAAAAATCAATCAGGCCGTGCCAAGGAGGTTAGGGATCATCCAAGTGTGATCCATTTTAATTTTTGTGGCCATTTGGGTGGATAAACGGGCAAAAAGGCACAGACGACGTATTTTTGGGCCAAATAGGTGTGCTATAACCCATTGTTTCGACGGTGGGCCAGGGGTCCAGGCATGCTGTGGGCCAAAATTCGATCGGGGCATGACAGGGAGGTTAGGGATCATTCCAGTATGGTCCGTTTAACTTTTCATGGCCATTTATATGGACAAACGGGTGAAATAGCATGAATGGGGCATTTTAAAGCCAAATTGGTGCTATATAGCCCACGATTTCAGGGGTGGGCTCGGGGTTCGGGCGTATTGTTGGGCAAAAATCAATCGAGGCATGTAAGGAAGGTTGGGGTTCATCCCATTATGGTCTATTTAAATTGGTGTAAACATTTGAGTGGACAAAGTGGAGAAACGACATGAACGGGGCACTTTTGGGCCAAATCGGTGTGCTATAGTCCACAGTTTTGGAGGTTGGCCCGGGGACCGGGCATGATGTAGGTTGAAAATCAACCGGGGTATGCCAGGGATGTTGGGGATCATCTAGTATGGTCTATTTAAATTTTTGTCGCTATCTGAGTGGACAAACGGGCAAAACGGTGCGAACGAGGCATTTTCGGGCCAAATCAGTGAGCTATAGCCTACGGTTTTGGGGGTGAGCCAAGGGTTCGGGCGTTCTGTGGATCAAAAATTAATTGGGGCATGTCAGGGAGGTTGAGGATCATTCCATTATGGTCTGTTTTAATTTTTGTGGCCATTTGGGTAGACAAACTCGTGAATTAGCGTGAACGGGGCATTTTCGATCTAAATTGGTGTGCTATAGGCCATATTTTTTAGGGTGGGCTGGGATTTTGGGTGTGTTGGTGGCGAAAAATTGACCAGGACGTGCCAAGGAGGTTGGGGATCATCCCAGTGTGGTTCATTTTAATTTTCGCGGCCATTTGCATGGACAAACGGGCAAAACGACACGAACGAGGCATTTTCGGGCCAAATTGCTGTGCTATAGCCCATAATTTTTGGGGTGGGGCTGGACTCCAGGCGTGCACTGGGTAAAAAATCAATCGGAGCATGCCAAGGAGTTTGGACTGATCGAATGGGCAAAACAACATGAATGAGGTATTTTTGGGCTAAATTGGTGTGCTATAGCCCACAGTTTTGGGGGAGGGCATGGGTTTCGGGTGTGCTGTGGGCCGAAAATCGACTGGGTCATGCCAGGAAGGTTGGGGATCATCCCAGTGTGGTCCGTTCAAATTTTGTGGCCATTTGGATGGAAAAATAAGTGAAATAGTACGGAATTTCAGGAAAAATCGATGTGCTATAGCCCACTATTTTGGGGTGGGCCCGGGGTTCGGGTATTCTGTGGGAAAAAATTAGACCAGGGCACGCCAGGAAGGTTGCGGATTATTCCAGTGTGGTCCGTTTAATTTTTTGTGGATATTTGGGTAGACAAATGGGCAAAATGGCACGAACGGGATAATTTTGGGCCAAATCTGTGTGCTATAGCCCACGGTTTTTGGGATGGGCTCAGGGTCTGGGCATGTTGTGGGCAAAAAATTTATTGGGGCATACCATGGAGGTTGGAATTGTCCCAGTGGGGCCCGTTTAAATTTTTGTGGCCATTTGGGTGGAAAAACGGGCAAAACAACACTAACGAGGCATTTTCGAGCCAAATCGGTGTGCTATAGCCCACTGTTTCAGAGATTGGGGATCGTGCCTGTATGGTCAGTTTAAATTTTGGTGGCTATTTGTGTTGACAAACGGGAAAAATAGCGCAAATGATGCATTTTATGGACAAATTGGTGCGCTATAGAACATGGTTTTGGGGGTGGGCCTGGGGTCCATTCGTGCTCTGTGCTGAAAATCAATTGGGGCATGACAGTGGGATTGAGGATCATCCCAGTGTGGTTCGTTTAAATTTTATTGGCCCTTTAGGTGAACAAACGGATGAAACGACGCAAACGGGGCATTTTCGGTCAAAATCGATGTGTTATAGCCTATATTTTTGGGGGTGGGCCCAGGGTCTGAGCGTGCTGAGCGTCAAAAATTGACGGAGGCATTCCAGGGAGGTTAGTGATCATTTAGTGTGGTCCTTTTAATTTTTCATGGTCATTTGGGTGGACAAATGGGTGAAACGGTGTGAACGGGGCATTTACAGGCAAAGTCCATGTGCTATAACTCATAGTTTTGGAGGTGGGCCCAGGGTTCAAGCGTTCTGTGGGTTAAAAATTGATTGGAGTGTTCCAGGGAGGTTGGGGATCATCCCATTGTGGTCCTTTTAAATTTTCGCAGCCATTTGGGTGGACAAACGGTCAAAACGGTAAGAATGGGGAATTTTCAAGCCAAATCGGTGTGCTATAGCCTACATTTTTGGGGGTTGGCTCGGCGTCCGGAACTACTGTGGGCCAAAAATCTACCAGGGCATTCTAGGGAGGTTGGGGATCATCCCAGTGTGGTTTGTTTAAATTTTTATGGCCATATCGGTGGACAAATGGGCAAAACAATGCAAACGAGGCCTTTTTAGGCCAAATCGGTATGCTATAGCCCACGATTTTAGGGGTGGGCCCTGGTTTTGGGAATGCTGTGGGACAAAAATCGATCAGGGCATGCCAAGGAGGTTGGGGATCGTCCAAATATGATCCATTTTAATTTTTGTGGCCATTTGGGTGGACAAACGGGCGAAAAGGCACAAACGACGTATTTTTGGCCAAATCGGTGTGCTGTAGCCCACGGTTTAGGCGGTGGGCCAGGGGTCCAGGAATGTTGTAGGCCAAAGATCAATCAGGGCATGCCAGGAAGGTTAAGGACCATTCCAGTATGGTCCGTTTAACTTATTTTGGCCATTTATATGGACAAACGGGTGAAACGGCATGAATGGGGCATTTTTGAGCCAAATCGGTGTTATATAGGCTACGGTTTCAGGGGTGGGCCCGGGGTCTAAGCGTATTGTGGGCAAAAAATCAATTGAGGCATGTTGGGGAGGTTGGGGATCATCCCAGAGTGGTCTATTTAAATTTGTGTGCCCATTTGAGTGGACAAACGGGAGAAACAGTATGAACGGGGCACTTTTAGGCCAAATCGGTGTGCTATAGTCCACGGTTTTGGAGGTTGGCCCGGGGATCGGGCGTGCTATACGTTGAAATTCAACTGGGGTATGCCAGGGAGGTTCGGGAACATTTAGTATGGTCTGTTTAAATTTTGAAGGCAATTTGAGTGGAAAAACGGGCAAAACAGTGCGAACGAGGCATTTTCGGGCTAACTCAGTAAGCTATAGCCCACGGTTTTGGGGGTAAGCCAAGGGTTTGGGCGTTTTGTGGATCAAAACTTAATTGTGCCATGTCAGGGAGGTTGAGGATCATTCCATTATGGTCTGTTTTAATTTTTATGGCCATTTGGGTAGACAAACTCGTGAAATAGCATGAATGGGGCATTTTTGATCAAAATCGATGTGCTATAGCCCATATTTTTTAGGGTAGGATGGGAGTTTGGGCATGTTGGTGGCCAAAAATTGACCAGGACATGCCAAGGAGGTTGGGTATCATCCTAGTGTGGTTCGTTTTAATTTTTGCGGCCATTTGCATGGACAAACGGGCAAAACTCCACGAACGGGGCATTTTCGGGCCAAATCGGTGTGCTATAGCCCATACTTTTTGGGGTGGGGCTGGAGTTTGGGAGTGCTGTGGGACAAAAATAAATCAGAGTGAGCCAAGGAGGTTGGAGTGAACGAATAGGCAAAACAACATGAATGAGGTATTTTCGGGCTAAATCGGCGTGAGCCCACCGTTTTAGGAGAGGGCCTGGGTTTCGGGTGTGCTGTGGGACAAAAATCGACTGAGGTGTGACAGGGAGGTTGGGGATCATCCCAGTTTGTTCTGTTTAAATTTTTGTGGCCATTTAGATGGAAAAATAGGTGAAACAGCATGAATGGGGAATTTCAGGAAAAATTGGTGTGCTATAGCCCGTTGTTTTGGGGTAGGCCAGGGGTTCGGGTATCCTGTGGTCCAAAAATAGGACTGGCCATTCTAGGAAGGTTGGGGATCATCCCAGTGTGGTCCTTTTAATTTTTCATGGATATTTGGGTAGCCAAATAGCCAAAACGGCACGAATGTGACAATTTTGGGCAAAATTAGTATGCTATAGCCCACGGTTTTTGGGGTGGGCTCAGGGTCTGGGTGTGTTGAGGGCCAAAAATTGATCGGGGCATGCCAGGGAGGTTGGAATCATCCCAGTGTGTCCCGTTTAAATTTTTGTGGCCATTTGGGTGGACAAACGGGCAAAACAGCATGAACGAGGCATTTTCGGGCCAAATCGGTGTGCTATAGCCCACAGTTTTGGAGGTGGACCGGGTGTTCGGTCTTGCTGTGAGCCAAATATTGATCGGGGCATGCCAGAGAGGTTGAGGATTATCCTAGTATGGTTCATTTAAATTTTGATGGCTATTTGGGTGGACAAACGGGTGAAACGGTGCAAACGGGGCATGCTGTGGGATGAAACGGTGCAAACGAGGGCAAATGCCACGTTCACATCGTTTCACCCATTTGTCCACCCAAATGACCATGAAAAATTAAATGGACCACACTAAATGATCACTAACCTCCCTGGAATGCCCCGGTTAATTTTGACCCTCAGCACGCTCAGACCCTGGGCCCACCCCCAAAAATATAGGCTATAACACATCGATTTTGATCGAAAATGCTCCGTTTGAGTCGTTTCATCCGTTTGTTCACCTAAATGGCCACAAAAATTTAAACGAACCACACTGGAATGATCCTCAATCCCACTGTCATGCCCCAATTGATTTTCAACACAAAACACGAATGGACCCCAGGCCCACCCCCAAAACCGTGTTCTATAGCGCACCAATTTGGCCACAAAATGCATCGTTTGTGCTATTTTACCCGTTTGTCAACACAAATAGCCACCAAAATTTAAACTGACCATACAGGCACGATCCCCAATCTCTCGGGCGTGCTGTGGGATGAAAATCTACCAGGGCATGCCAGGGAGGTTGGGGATCATCCTAGCATGGTTCATTTAAATTTTTGTTTCCATATAGGTGGACAAACAAGCAAAAGAGCACAAACGAGGCATTTTTAGGCCAAATTAGTGTGCTAAAGCCCGCGGTTTTAGGGGTGGTCCTGCGTTTCGGGAATGCTGTGGGCCAAAAATCGATCAGGGCATGCCAAGGAGGTTGGAGATCATTTAAGTGTGATCCATTTTAATTTTTGTGGCCATTTGGGTAGACAAACGGGCGAAAAGGAATGAACGACATAGTTTTAGGCCAAATCGGTGTGCTATAGCCCACGATTTTAGCGGTGGGCCAGGGGTCCGGGCATGCTGTGGTCTAAGAATCTATCGGGGCATGCCAGGGTGGTTGGGGATCATGCCAGTGTGGTCCGTTTAACTTTTTGTGGTCATTTGTGTGGACAAATGGGTGAAACGGCATGAATGGAGCATTTTCGAGCCAAATTGGTGTGCTATATATATAGCCCTTAATTTCAGGGGTGGGCCGGGAGTTCGAGCATAATGTAGGTCAAAAGTTAGTCGGGGCGTGCCAGGGAGGTTGGGGATCATCCCAGTGTGGTCTATTTAAATTTGTGTGCCCATTTGAGTGGACAAACGGGAGAAATGGCATGAACGAGGCATTTTTGGGCCAAATCAGTGTGCTATAGTCCTAGGTATTGGAGGTTGGCCTGAGGACCGGATGTGCTGTAATTTGAAAATCAACCGGGGCATGCCAGGGAGGTTGGGGATCATCCAGTGTGGTCTGTTTAAATTTTCGTGGCTATTTGGGTGGACAAACGGGCAAAACGGCGTGAACGAGATATTTTCAGGCCAAATCGATGTGGTATAGTCTACGATTTTGAAGGAGAGCGTGCGATTTGATTGTGATTTAGGCTAAAAATTGACTGTGGCATGCCAGGGAGGTTGGGGATCATCTCAGTGTGGTCTATCTAAATTTTGTTGCTATTTGGGTAGACAAACTGGCGAAACAGTGTAAATGAGGTATTTTCGGCCAAATCGATGTGCTATAGCCCACTGTTTCGGTAGTGGGCCCAAGGCTAGGGGCCCGAGCGTACTGTGGGCTGAAAATTAACTGGGGCATGCTAGGGAGGTTAGGGATCATTCAGTGTGGTCCGTTTAATTTTTCATGGCCATTTGGGTCGACAAATGGGTGGAACGGCATGGACGGGGCATTTGCAGGAAAAATCCATGTGTTATAGCTCGCAGTTTCGGAGGTGGGCCCATGGTTCGAGCATGTTGTGGGTCAAAAATTGATCGAGGTATGCCAGGGAGGTTGGGGATCATCCCATTATGGTTTGTTTAAATTTTTGCTGCCATTTGGGTGGACAAACGGGAAAAACGGTACGAATGGGGAATTTTCAAGCCAAATCGGTGCGCTATAGCCCACGATTTTGGGGTTGGGCTCGAGTCTGGAAGTGCTGTGGGCCAAAAATCAACCAGGGCATGCCAGGGAGGTTGTGGATCGTTGCAGTGTGGCTCGTTTAAATTTTTGTGGCTATTTGGTTGGACAAACCGATGTAAACAGGGTATTTTTGGGCCAAATCGGTGTGCTATAGCCCATGGTTTTGGTGGTGGGCCCGAGGTCCTGGCCTGATGTGGGTTGAAAATGGACCGGGACGTGCTAGGGAGGTTGGGGATCATTCTAGTGTGGTCCGATAAAATTTTTATGGCCGTTTGGGTGGACAAATAGGTGAAACAGCACGAACGAGGTATTTTTAGAAAAAATTGATCTGCTTTAATAGCCCACTTTTTTGGGGGTGGACCCGTGGTTCGGTTGTGCTGTGGGCTAAAAATACACCAGGGCATGCTGGGAAGGTTGGGGATCATCCCAGTGTGGTCCGTTTAATTTTTTGTGGACATTTGGGTTGACAAAAGGGAGATACTGCATGAACGGGGCATTTTTGGGATAAATTGGTGTACTGTAGCCCACGGTTTTTGGTGGTGGGCTTAGGGTCGGAGCGTGCTGTGGGCCCAAAATCAACTGAGGAATGCCAGGGAGGTTGGGGATCATCCCAGTGTGGTCCATTTAAGTTTTTTGTCTATTTGGGAGAACAAATGGGCAAAACAGCACGAACGAGCCATTTTCGGGCCAAATCATTGTGCAATAGCCCATGATTTTGGGGGTGGGCCAGGGTCCGGGTGTGATGTTGGCCAAAAATTAACCGGAGCATGCCATGGTGGTTGAGGATCATCCTAGTATGGTTCGTTTAAATTTTTGTGTCTATTTGGGTGGACAAATGGGTGAAACGGCATGAACGGGGCGTTTTCAGGCCAAATCGATGTGCTATAGCCTACGGTTTTGAAGGAGAGCCTACGGTTTGATTTTTCTTTAGGCTGAAAATTGACTGGGGCATGCCAGGGAGGTTGGGGATCATCTCAGTGTGGTCTGTCTAAATATTTATGGCTATTTGGGTGGACAAACTGGCGAAACGATGCAAATGAGGCAATTTCACTCAAATCGATGTGCTATCGCCCACTATTTTGGTAGTGGGCCCGGGGCTTGAGGCCCGGGCGTTCTGTGGGATGAAAATCTACCAGGGCATGCCAGGGAGGTTGGGGATCATCCTAGCATGGTTCATTTAAATTTTTGTGGCCATATAGGTGGACAAACAAGCAAAAGAGCGCAAACGAGGCATTTTTAGGCCAAATTAGTGTGCTAAAGCCCGCGGTTTTAGGGGTGGTCCTGCGTTTCGGGAATGCTGTGGGCCAAAAATCGATCAGGGCATGCCAAGGAGGTTGGAGATTATTTAAGTGTGATCCATTTTAATTTTTGTGGCCATTTGGGTAGACAAACGGGCAAAAAGGAATGAACGACATAGTTTTAGGCCAAATCGGTGTGCTATAGCCCACGATTTTAGCGGTGGGCCAGGGGTCCGGGCATGCTGTGGTCCAAAAATCTATCGGGGCATGCCAGGGTGGTTGGGGATCATGCCAGTATGGTCCGTTTAACTTTTTGTGGTCATTTGTGTGGACAAATGGGTGAAACGGTATGAATGGAGCATTTTCGAGCCAAATTGGTGTGCTATATATATAGCCCTCAATTTCAGGGGTGGGCCCAGAATTCGAGCATAATGTAGGTCAAAAGTCAGTCGGGGCGTGACAGGGATATTGGGGATTATCCCAGTGTGGTCTATTTAAATTTGTGTTCCCATTTGAGTGGACAAACGGGAGAAATGGCATGAACAGGGCATTTTTGGGCAAAATCAGTGTGCTATACTCCAAGGTATTTGAGGTTGGCCTGAGGACCGGATGTGCTGTAATTTGAAAATCAACCGGGGCATGCCAGGGAGGTTGGGGATCATCCAGTATGGTCTGTTTAAATTTTCGTGGCTATTTGGGTGGACAAACAGGCAAAACGGCGTGAACGAGCTATTTTCAGGCCAAATCGATGTGCTATAGTCTACAATTTTGAAGGAGAGCCTGCGATTTGATTGTGATTTAGGCTAAAAATTGACAGGGGCGTGCCAGGGAGGTTGGGGATCATCTCAGTGTGTTCTATCTAAATTTTGTTGCTATTTGGGCAGACAAACTGGCAAAACAGCATAAATGAGGTATTTTCGGCCAAATCGATATGCTATAGCCCACTGTTTCGGTAGTGGGACCAAGGCTCGGGGCCCGAGCATGTTGTGGGCTGAAAATTAACTTGGCATGCCAGGGAGGTTGGGGATTATCTTAGTGTGGTTCGTTTAAATTCTTATAGCCATATGGGTGGACAAACGTGCAAAACAGCACAAACGAGGCATTTTTAGGCCAAATCGGTGTGCTATAGCCCACGGTTTTAGGGGTGGGCTCGGTTTTCGGGAATGCTGTAGGCCAAAAATCAATCAAGGCATGCCAAGGATATTGGGGATCATGCAAGTATGATCCATTTTAATTTCCTTGTCTATTTGGGTGGACAAACGGGCAAAAAGGAATGAACGACGTATTTTTGGGCCAAAATTGGTATGCTATAGACCACGGTTTTGGTAGTGGGCCAGGGGTCCGAGCATGCTGTGGGACAAAAACCGATTGGGGCATGCCAGGTAGGTTGCAGATCTTTCCAGTGTTGTTCGGTTAACTTTTCGTGGCTATTTGTGTGGACAAACGGGAGAAACAGCATGAAAGAGGCATTTTCGAGCCAAATCGGTGTGCTATATATATCGCCCATAGCTTTAGGGGTGGACTCAGAGTCCAGGCGTACTGTGGGTCTATTTAAATTTGTGTGCCCATTTGAGTGGACAAACGGGAGAAATGGCATGAACGGGACACTTTTGGGCCAAATTGGTGTGCTATAGTCCACGATTTTGGAGGTAGGCCCTAAGACCAGGCGTTCTGTAGGTTGAAAATTAACCGACGCATGCCAGGGAGGTTGGGGATCATCCATGATGGTCTGTTTAAATTTTTGTGGCAATTTGGCTGGACAAACGGGCAAAACGGAGTGAACGAGGAAATTTCAGGCCAAAACGATGAGCTATTGCCCACGGTTTTAGGGGTGAGCCAACGGTTCGGGCGTTCTGTGGATCAAATATTAATCGGGGCATGTCAGGGAGGTTGAGGATCATCCCATTGTGGTCTGTTTTAATTTTTGTGGCCATTTAGGTAGACAAACTCGTGAAATGGCGTGAACAGTGCATTTTCAATCCAAATCAGTGTGCTATAGACCATGTTTTTTAGGGTGGGCTGGGATTTCGGGCGTGTTGTGGGCCAAAAATTGACCAAGACATGCCAAGGAGGTTTTGGATCATCCCAGTCTGGTTTGTTTTAATTTTTGCGGCCATTTCCATGAACAAACGGGCAAAACGGCATGAACGGGGCATTTTTGGGCAAAATCGGTGTGCTATAGCCCACAATTTTTGGGGTGGGGCTGGAGTCCGGGCGTGCTGTGGACCAAAATCAATCGGAGCATGCCAAGGATCTTTGAGTGAACAAATGGGAAAACTGCATGAATGAGGTATTTTCGGGCCAAATCGGTGTGCTATAGCCCGCGGTTTTGGGGTGGGCCTGGGTTCTGGGTGTGTTGTAGGCCGAAAATTGACTGGGGCATTCCAGGGAGGTTGGGCATCATGCCAGTGTGGTTCGTTTAAATTTTTGTGGCCATTTGGATGGACAAATAGGTGAAACAACACTAATGGGGTATTTTCAGGAAAAATCGGTGTGCTATATACCATTATTTTGGGATGGGCCCGGGGTTCGGGTATGCTGTAGGCGAAAAATAGACTAGGGCATGCCAGGAATGTTGGGATCATCCTAGTGTGGTCCTTTTAATTTTTTCATGGACATTTGGGTAGTAAAATGGGCAAAACGGCACGAACGGGGCATTTTCGGGCTAAATCGGCGTGCTATAGCCCACGATTTTTGGCGTGGGCTTAGGTTCTGGGTGTGCTGTGGGAGAAAAATTGATCGGGGCATTCCAGGGAGGTTGGGATCATCCCAATGTGGTCGTTTTAAATTTTTGTGGCCATTTGGGAGGACAAACGGGCAAAACAGCACGAACGAGGCATTTTCGGGCCAAATCAGTGTGTTATAGCCCACAGTTTTGAGGGTCGATTGGGGGTCCGAGCGTGCTGTGGGCCTAAAATTGATTGCGGCATGCCAGGGAGGTTGGGAATTATCCTAGTGTGGTTCATTTAAATGTTCATGGATATTCTGGTGGACAAACAGGTGAAACGGTGCAAACGGGACATTTTCAGGTCAAATCGGTATTCTATAGCCCACAGTTTTGAAGGAGAGACTGCGTTTTAAGCGTGCTATAGGATAAAAATTGATAGGGGTGTGCCAGGGAGGTTGTGGATCGTGCTTGTGTTGTCCGTTTAAATTTTTGTGGCTATTTGTGAGGACAAACGGGTGAAACAATGCAAACGATGCATTTTGTGGCAAAATCGGTGCGCTATAGACCATGGTTTTGAGGGTGGGCCTGTGTGGTCCGAGCATGCTCAGTGCTGAAAATCAATCGGAGCATGACAATTGGATTGAGGATCGTCCTAGTGTGGTTCATTTAAATTTTTATGGCCATTTAGACGAACAAACGGATGAAATGATGCAAACAGGGCATTTTCGGGCAAAATTGGTGTGTTTTAGTCCACACTTTTGAGGGTGGACCAGGGTCTGAGCGTGCTGAGGGTCAAAAATTAATCGGGGCATGCTTGGGAGGTTAGAGATCATTCAGTGTGGTCGGTTTAATTTTTCACGGCTATTTGGGTGGACAAATGTGTAAAACGGCGTGAACGGGGCATTTTCGAGCAAAATCGATGTGGTACAGCTCATAGTTTTAGAGGTTGGCCCAGGGTTCGAGCATGTTGTGGGTTAAAAATTAATCAGGGTGTGTCAGGGAGGTGAGGGATCATCCCATTATGGTTTGTTTAAATCTACCGGGACATGCCAGGGTGGTTGGGGATTATCTCTGTGTGGTTCGTTTAGATTTTTGTGGCTATTTGGGTTGACAAACGGGTGAAACAGGCGAACGGGGTGGGATATAGCCCACTATTTTTAGGGTAGGCCAGGGGTTTGGGTGTACTGTTGGCCAAAAATTGATCGGGCATTCCAGGGAGGTTGGGGATCATCTCAGTGTGGTCTATTTAAATTTTGTGGCCATTTGGGTGGACAAACGGGCAAAACAGCATGAATGAGGCATTTTCGGGCCAAATCGGTGTGCTATAGCCCACAGTTTTGAGGGTCGGTTGGGGGTCCGAGCGTGCTGTGGGCCAAAAATTGATTGGGGCATGCCGGGGAGGTTTGGGATTATCCTAGTGTGGTTTATTTAAATTTTCATGGCTATTTGGGTGGACAAATGGGTGAAACGGTGTAAACGGGACATTTTCAGGTCAAATCGGTATTCTATAGCCCACAGTTTTGAAGGAGAGACTGCGTTTTAAGCGTGCTCTAGGATAAAAATTGATAGGGGTGTGCCAGGGAGGTTATGGATCGTGCTTGTGTTGTCCGTTTAAATTTTTGTGGCTATTTGTGAGGACAAACAGGTGAAACAATGCAAACGATGCATTTTGTGGCAAAATCGGTGCGCTATAGACCATGGTTTCGAGGGTGGGCCTGTGTGGTCCGAGCATGCTCAGTGCTGAAAATCAATCGGAGCATGACAATGGGATTGAGGATCGTCCTAGTATGGTTCATTTAAATTTTTATGGCCATTTAGACGAACAAACGGATGAAATGATGCAAACAGGGCATTTTCGGGCAAAATTGGTGCGTTTTAGTCCACACTTTTGAGGGTGGACCAGGGTCTGAGCGTGCTGAGGGTCAAAAATTAATCGGGGCATGCTTGGGAGGTTAGAGATCATTCAGTGTTTGTCGATTTAATTTTTCACGGCTATTTGGGTGGACAAATGTGTAAAACGGCGTGAACGGGGCATTTTCGGGCAAAATCGATGTGGTACAGCTCATAGTTTTAGAGGTTGGCCCAGGGTTCGAGCATGTTGTGGGTTAAAAATTAATCAGGGTGTGCCAGGGAGGTTGGGGATCATCCCATTATGGTTCGTTTAAATCTACCGGGACATGCCAGGGTGGTTGGGGATTATCTCTGTGTGGTTCGTTTAGATTTTTGTGGCTATTTGGGTTGACAAACGGGTGAAACAGGCGAACGGGGTGGGATATAGCCCACTATTTTTAGGGTAGGCCAGAGGTTTGGGTGTACTGTTGGCCAAAAATTGATCGGGCATGCCAGGGAGGTTGGGGATCATCTCAGTGTGGTCTATTTAAATTTTGTGGCCATTTGGGTGGACAAACGGGCAAAACAGCATGAATGAGGCATTTTCGGGCCAAATCGGTGTGCTATAGCCCACAGTTTTGAGGGTCGGTTGGGGGTCCGAGCGTGCTGTGGGCCAAAAATTGATTGGGGCGTGCCGGGGAGGTTTGGGATTATCCTAGTGTGGTTTATTTAAATTTTCATGGCTATTTGGGTGGACAAATGGGTGAAACGGTGTAAACGGGACATTTTCAGGTCAAATTGGTATTCTATAGCCCACGATTTTGAAGGGGAGACTGCGGTTTGAGCGTGCTGTAGGCCAAAAATTGACAGGGGTGTGCTAGGGAGGTTGGGGATAGGGCTTGTGTTATCCGTTTAAATTTTTGTGGCTATTTGTGAGGACAAATGGGTGAAATAGTGCAAACGATGCATTTTGTGGCAAAATCGGTGCGCTATAGACCATGGTTTCGGGGGTGGGCCTATGTGGTCCGAGCATGCTCAGTGCTGAAAATCAACCGGAGCATGACAGTGGGATTGAGGATCGTCCCAGTGTGGTTCGTTTAAATTTTTGTGGCCATTTAGGTGAACAAACGGATTAAATGACGTAAATGGGGCATTTTCGGGCAAAATTGGTGTGTTATAGTCCAAACTTCTGGGGGTGGACCAGGGTCTGAGCGTGCTGAGGGTCGAAAATTAATCGGGGCATGCTAGGGAGGTCAGAGATCATTCAGTGTGGTCGGTTTAATTTTTTACGGCCATTTGGGTGCACAAATGTGTGAAACGGCATGAACGGGGCATTTTCAGGAATAATCAATGTGCTACAGCTCATAATTTTAGAGGTTGGCCCAGGGTTCGAGCATGTTGTGGGTTAAAAATTGATCGAGGCATGCCAGAGAGGTTGGGGATCATCCCATTATAGTCCGTTTAAATCTATCGGGACATGCCAGGGTGGTTGGGGATTATCTCAGTGTGGTTCGTTTAGATTTTCGTGGCTATTTGGGTTGACAAACGGGCAAAACAGGCGAATGGGGTGGGATATAGCCCACTATTTTTAGGGTAGGCCAGGGGTTCGGGTGTGCTGTTGGCCAAAAATTGACCGGGCGTGCCAGGGAGGTTGGGGATCATCTCAGTGTGGTCTATTTAAATTTTTGTGGCCATTTGGGTTGTCAAATTATCAAAACTGTATGAACGAGGCATTTTCAAGCTAAATTAGTGTGTTATAGTCCACTATTTCGAGGGTGGGCCCGGGGTTCGAGAGTGTTGTGGGATAAAAAATGACCGGGGCATGCCTGAGAGGCTAGGGATCGTCCCAGTGTGGTCCATTTAAATTTTTGTGTCCATTTGGGTGGACAAATGGGTTAAATAGAATGAACGAGGCATTTTCGGGCCAAATCTATGTGCTATAGTCCACGATTTTGGGGGTGGGCTCGGGGTTCGGGGGTGCTGTGGGCTAAAAATAGATCGGGGCAAGCCAGGGTGGTTGGGGATCATCCCTGTTTAAATTTTGGTGGCCATTTTAGTGAATAAATGAGCAAAAAAGCACGAACGAGGTATTTTAGAGCCAAATTGGTGTGCTATAGCACATGGTTTCGGGGGTGGGATCGGGGTTCGAGCATGCTGTACGATGAAAATTGACCGGGGTATGCCAAGGAGATTGGGGATCATACCAGTGTGATCCTTTTTAATTTTCATGGCCATTTGGGTGGACACATGGGCAAAACGGCGTGAACGGGGCATTTTTGGGGGGTGGGCCAGGGTCCAAGCGTGCTGTGGTCCAAAAATCGACCAAAATATGCCAGGAAGGCTAGCGATCATCCCAGTGTAGTCCATTTAAATGTTCGTGGCCTTATGGGTACGGGGTATTTCTGGCTAAATCGGTGTGCTACAGCCCACAATTTTGGGGGTGGGCCCAAGGTCCGGATGTGATGTGGGCCAAAAATTGTCTGGGGCATGATAGGGAGGTTGGGGATCATCCCAGTATGGTCCATTTAAATTTTCGTGGCCATTTGGGTGGATGAACGGGAGAAACAGTGTGAACTGGGCTTTTTCGGGCCAAATCAGTGTGCTATAGCCTACTGTTTTGGGGGTGGGCCCTGGAATCAGGTGTGCTGTGCACCTAAAATAGACCAAGGTGTGCCAGGGAGTTTGGGGATTGTCCCAGTGTAGTCCGTTTAAATTTTTGTGGCCATTTGAATTGACAAACAGGCAAAATGGAATGAACTGGGCAATTTTTAGCCGAACCAGTGTGATATAGCCCACGGTTTTGTGGATGAGCTCGGGGTCCGGGCATGCTGTGGGAGAAAAATCTATCAGGGCATGCCAAGGTTAATTAGGATCATCTCAGAGTGGTCCGTTTAAATTTTTGTGGTCATTTGGGTGGACAAACGGGCGAAACGCGCGAATGGGGTGGAGTACAACCCACTGTTTCGGGGGTGGGCCAGGGTTCAGGTGTGCTGTTGGTCGAAAATTGCTAGGGGCATACCATGGAGGTTAAGAATCATCTCAGTGTGGTCTATTTCAATTTTCGTCGCCATTTAGGTTATCAAATTGGCAAAACGGTGCAAATGAGGCATTTTAAGGCTAAATTGGTGTGCTATAGCCCACGGTTTTGGGGTTATACACGGGGTCCGAGCGTATTGTGGGTTGAAAATCGATCAGGGCATGCCAGGTAGGTTGGGGGTCATTCCAGTATGGTCCGATTAAATTTTTGTGGCCATTTGGGTGGACAAAAGGCTAAAACGGCACGAATGAGGTATTTTCGGGCCAAATCGTTGTGATATCACCCACGGTTTAGGGGTTGGGCCAGGGGTTTGGGTGTGCTTTTGGCCAAAAATTAACCAGGGCATGTCTGTTTAAATTTTCGTGGCCATTTGGGTAGACAAACGGGTGAAATAGCGCGAACGAGGTATTTTCAAGCCAAATCAGTGCTCTATAGCCCACGGTTTTGGGGGTGGGCCAGAGGTCCGGGAATGATGTCGGCCAAAAATTGATCGGGACATTTCAAGGAGGTTGGGGATCATCCCAGTGTGGTGCGTTTTAAGTTTTGCGACCATTTGGGTGGACAAACGGGCAAAACGATGCGAATAGTGTTTTTTTGGCCAAATCGGTGTGCTATAGCCCACATGCCAAAGAGGTAGGGGATCGTCCCAGTGTGGTCCGTTTTAATTTTTTAGCCTATTTGGGTGGAAAAAAGGGCAAAACAGCATGAATGGGGTATTTTTGGGCTAAATCGGTGTCCTATAGCCCACGGTTTTGGGGTGGGTCAGGGGTTCGGGCGTGCTGCATGCAAAAAATTGATCGGGGTATGCCAGGGTGGTTGGGGATCATCCCATTGCGGTTCGTTTAAATTTTCGTGGCCATTTGGGTGAATAAATGGGCAAAACTGCATGAACGAGGTATTTTCAAGCCAAATCGATGTGCTAAAGCCCACTATTTAGGGGTAGGCCCGGGGTTTGGGTATGCTGTGGGAAAAAAATAGACCAGGGCGTGCCAGGAAGGTTGAGGATCATCCCAGTGTGGTCCCTTTAATTTTTCATGGCTATATGGGTAGACAAATGGGTAAATTCAGGACAAATCGATTTGTTATAGCCTACGGTTTTTTGAGTGGGCTAAGGGTCTGGACGTGCTATGGGCCAAAAATTGATAGGGGCATGCCAGAGAGGTTGGGATCATCCCAGTGTATCCCATTTAAATTTTTATGGCCATTTGGGTGGACAAATGGGCAAAACACCACGAATGAGGCATTTTCGGGCTAAATCGGTGAGCTATAGCCCACGATTTTGGGGGTGATCCAAGGTTTTGGGTGTTATGTGGATCAAAAATTAATCGGGTCATGTTAGGGAGGTTGAGGATCATCCCATTGTTGTCTGTTTTAATTTTTGTGGCCATTTGGGTAGACAAATTCGTGAAATGGCGTGAACGGGGCATTTTTGATCCAAATCGGTGTGCTATAACCCATGATTTTTAGGGTGGGCTGGGATTTTGGGCCTGTTGGGGGCCTAAATATGACCAGGATGTGCCAAGGAGGTTGGGTATCATCCCAGTGTGGTTCGTTTTAATTTTCGCGGCCATTTGCATGGACAAACAGGCAAAATGGCACGAACGGGGCATTTTCGGGCCAAATTGGTGTGCTATAGCCCACAATTTTTGGGGTGGGGCTGTAGTTCGGGCATGCTGTGGGACAAAAATCAATCAGAGCATGCCAAGGATCTTGGAGTGAACAAACAGGCAAAACAACGTGAATGAGGTGTTTTTGATCTAATCGATGTGTTATAGCCCACAGCTTTGGAGGAGGGCCTGGGTTCTGGGTGTGCTGTAGGCCAAAAATTGACTGGGGCATGGTCAAGGAGTTTGGGGATCATCCCAGTGTGGTCCGTTTAATTTATTGTGGCTATTTGGATATACAAATAGGTGAAACAGCACGAATGGGGAATTTTCAGGAAAAATCGGTGTGCTATAGCCCACTATTTTGGGGTGGGCCTGGGGTTCGAGTATGCTGTAGGCCAAAAATAGACCAGGGCATGCCAGTAAGGTTAGGGATCATCCCAGTGTGGTCCGTTTAATTTTTCATGGATATTTGGGTAGACAAATAGGCAAATTTAGGCCAAATCGGTGTGTTATAGCCCATGGTTTTTGGGGTGGGCTCAGGGTCTGGGAGTGCTGTGGGACAAAAATTGACCGGGGTATGCCAGGGAGGTTGAGATCACCCAGTATGGACCGTTTAAATTTTTGTGGTCATTTGGGTGGACAAACGGGCAAAACAGCACGAACGAGGCATTTTTGGGCCAAATTGTTTTGCTATAATAGCCCACAATTTTGGGGGTGGGCTGGGGGTCCGAGCGTGCTGTGGGCCAAATATTGATTGGGGCATGCCAGGGAGGTTGGGGATTATCTTAGTGTGGTTCTTTTAAATTTTCATGGCTATTTGGGTGGACAAACGGGTGAAACAATGCAAACGGGGCATTTTCAGGTCAAATCGGTGTTCTATAGCCTATGGTTTTGAACGATAGCCTGCGGTTTGAGTGTGCTGTAGGCTGAAAATTGGTGGGGGTGTTCCAGGGAGGTTGGGGATCGTGACTGTATGGTCCATTTAAATTTTTGTGGCTATTTATATAGACAAACGGGCAAAACATCACAAACGACATATCTTGTGGAAAAATTGGTGCACTATAGACAACGGTTTCGGGGTTGGGCCTGGGGTCCATGCGTGTTCTGTGCTGAAAATCATTCGGGGAAGGATAGTGGGATTGATTATCGTCTCAGTATGGTTCGTTTAAATTTTTGTGGCCATTTAGGTGAACAAACGGATGAAATGACGTAAACGGGGCATTTTCAGGCAAAATCGGTGTGTTATAGCCCACAATTTTTGGGGTGGGCCCAGGGTCTGAGCGAGCTGAGGGTCAAAAATTGACCAGGGCATGATAGGGAGGTTAGGGATCATTCAGTATGGTCCGTTTAATTTTTCATGGCCATTTGGGTGCACAAATAGGTAAAACGGCATAAACGGGGCATTTGCGGGCAAAATCGATGTGATATAGCTCACAGTTTTGGAGGTGGGCCCAGGGTTCAAGCATGCTGTGGGTCAAAAATTGATCGGGGCGTGCCAGGGAGGTTGGGGATCATCCCATTATGGTCCGTTTAAATATTCGCAACCATTTGGGTGGACAAACGGGCAAAACTGAATGAATGGGGAATTTTCTAACAAAATCAGTGCGCTATAGCCCACGGTTTCGGGGGTGGGCTCGGGGTCCAGAAGTACTGTGGGCCAAAAATCTACCAGGGCATGCCAGAGAGGTTGGGGATCATCCCAGTGTGGTTTATTTAAATTATTGTGGCCCTTTGGGTGGATAAACCGGTGTAAATGGGGTATTTTCGGGCCAAATCGGTGTGCTATAGTTCACAATTTTGGTGGTGGGACCAGGGTCTGGTCCTGCTGTTGGCTGAAAATCGACCGAGGAATGCTAGGAAGGTTGGGGATCATCCTAGTGTGGTCCGGTTAAATTTTTATAGCCGTTTGGGTGGACAAATAGGTGAAATAGCACGAACGGGACATTTTTGGGAAAAATTGGTGTGCTTTAATAGCCCACTATTTTTGGGGTGGGCCCTGGATTCGGTTGTGTTGTGGGTCAAAAATATACCAGGGCATACCAGGAAGGTTGGGGATCATCCCAGTGTGGTCCATTTAATTTTTCATGGACATTTGGGTAGACAAAAGGGAGAAACGGCATGAACGATGCATTTTTGGGATAAATCGGTGTGCTATAGCCTATGATTTTGGTGGTGGGCTCAGGGTCCAGGCGTACTGTGGGCCCAAAATCGATCGAGGTTTGCTAGGGAGGTTGGGGATCATCCCAGTGTGGTCTGATGTTAGGCGTATTTACACGCCTAAAGTACTATAATTTACCCATATTATAGCTAAGTTTTGAGGACAAAATATATAATTCCTGCACTTTTAGTCCCTTTTCCTGTAAGTGAGCTAACCAACGTGATTAGCAAGTTTTCAGGTATAAATGATGAAGATTTCAGCATTTTATGGACTGTTTGACGCCAAAGAAAACCCCACGTAAGAAGGAAAGCAGCGTTTCGACGCCTATGGACTGAAAGTGACGCATGGAAAACTTGTCCCGGGCAAAAACAGCATTTCCAAAGACTTAGGGATCAGCAGTAACTTAGTAGGATTAGTATAAGGATGCAGTATCCTAGTAGGATTAGAATAAGTACGCAGTAGCCTAGTAGGAATAGGATATGGGTGTTATAAAAACCCTATGATGTTGAACTTTTCAGCAGGCATTATTACTATTAAAACAATTCTTTTTCAATTAATTCTTCTTCCCTTCTCTTCATCTAGTCGACTTTTAATTTTCATAACAAGAGAAACGCTATTTTGCAAGGATTTCATGCCACAAGCCCTACCAAAACATACTTCACGTGAGATTTTTATCTTGCTATGCTGATGATGTCTATTGTGATTTCCGTTGCACTCATGAATAGCTAAACTTCTCTGTTAGGGTTATAGAAGCCATATGAGATACTATCTATTGCTATGAGTTTGTGAATTCTTGATACGTATGCTGCTTATAAAATTCTTCTCTTCATGTTAATATAAATTCTTGTGGTTGCAAACATATAGAATACGCCAGTATAACATTAACTTGTTCGAAAGAAAAGTTACATGTCTGGAAAAGAGAGAATGTCAAGGAAATAGGGCACCAACCCCTATTTAAAAGTTAGTGCCGTAACTGGATTAACCTCTTGGAGAATTTGTACCATTAGATACGCTTTAAGCTCGAAAGAGTTAAAGTGAAATAGTCCTTGATGGTCAAAAGACGCCTGGATTTACCATAGAATACGATTCTCTATAAGCGCATGCATGTCTGAATTCTGCATAACTCATAGTCAATAGATACGTATAACTCATAAGGTGGACACAACCCTAACTCTCAATTCTCATTGATTAAAACCTACCAAGTACTCCATTTACTCTTCTATTTTACGTTTTACTCTACTATTTTGTTTACCTCATTTGCACACACAAAATGCCCCCTTTATTCGCAGAACTTTCATCAAAAGTCTAATAATCGTTGCTTACCTAGTGACCAAGTATTCCCTGTGGGATTCGACACCCAACCCAGTTGGGTTCTATATTTGACAACGACCGCTTACACTCTTACGAGAACTGTAGTTTGAGCGTTATCAAATATTGGCGCCGTTGCCGGGGAATACGGTTGTCAACTAAGTTTGTGATAATTACTAGACCCTTTGGTCAAAGATTCTCGTACTTTACTTTTAGTTGTTGTTTTTGTTTTCTGCAGGTTTTTGTTCAGTGCATGCCAAATACTCAAAGTTCGGGACAACCATTATTACTCATAAACCCTGAACCGCAACTTATTGGAAGGATGGATGCACAATGTGACATTGAGAGAAGGGCTGCTCAACACGAGCAGGCTAGACTAGCTGTGTTGGCCGCTGCCCAAGTACATCAACAGAATATTGATAACCCAGGGTAAGCAGCAGATCCTGATGATGAGGACTTGGGTGATGATGAGTTACTAAACCCTAGGCGTGATGCTGAGGTGGCGACACCGGCAAACAGAAGAGATCTTCAAGTAAGATTTCGGCCTGAACGCCGAGCTATGCAGATTCCCTTTGATGATGATGATGACGGTCTAGATGGAACTGGTGCCACAGGAGCTATTATTCCTCTGCCATTGGCACCCGGAGCCAAGTTCAACATCACTAGCACCATGATTCAGTTATTGCAACTCAAGGGATTATTCGGTGGACTTGCAGGTGATGATCCGAATATGCATCTAATCAACTTTATCTCTACATGCAAGTCATTCGACAATCCAGGCATTGGGCAGAATGCAATTAGGTTTCGCTTATTTCCATTGTCTTTATCTGGGGAGGCAACTCTATGGTTGAATGGGCTGACACCTGATTCTATCACTAATTGGAGGCAATTGAAAGACACTTTCTTAGAAAAATTCTATCCGCCATCCAAGAGAGCACAGTTGAGAGATGAGATCAGCAATTTTCGACAGCTTCCAACTGAAGCTCTCCACAAAACATGGGAGAGGTTCAAGAAGAAGCTTATGAGGTACCCAAATCATCATATGACCAATGTCCACTTGATGGAGATATTATACAGGGCTTTGAATTCGGTTACTAAGCTAGTGGTTGATAATGCTGCGGGTGGTTCATTCATGGACCTTACTTTTAATGAGGCAAGTGGTATGCTACATCACATGACAAAGCAGAGTAGAGCTTGGCATACCAGGGAGTCTGAGGTAGCAAGCTCTACTATATCTATTGGCATAACTGCAGAACAAAGGCGTAGAGAGGAGGAACGCGATCAAGATATGGCGCACATAAAACATAGATGGATCTTCTTACCAAGCACTTATTATTAGGGAAGATCGAAAAAGTCAAAGCTGTTGTGTCACAGGCAAGAGGTGAATCCGATTCTAAAGAAGAAGCTAACTACTTGAATAATCAAGGGGGTTTCCGAGGCAATGCCCAAGGAGACCAAGGTCGGAACTATTATGATAAATTGGGAAACAAGGACCGTGATCAAGGTAGTTGGAAAAACAAGACTGATAGGAGTGGTTTGTATGTTCCTCCTAGAAGATGTGGCGCTGCTGCATCTGGTTCTGGAAATATGTCCATGGAAGATATGATGGCTAAGCTGTTGAAAGAAGTGGAGGCAACCAACACGGGAGTAACTGAGGTAATAAATGATTTGTCCTCAATGAAGTAATTGGTTGACTCGCATTCTACTGCAATAAAACAGCTGGAGAAACAATTGAGTCAACTATCAGCGACAATCAACCAAAGAAAAGCTGGCAATTTACCTAGTGACACTCTGCAAAATCCAAGGAATGATGGATCATGCAGGGCTATTACTACCAGGAGCGGTAAGGTGTTAGACAATCCGTCTAAAGTCAAGCAGGTGGTTGATGATATAGAGGAGATTGTTATTGACGCAGATTGTGATGATTCTGTAGAAGTTGAAAATCAGAAGGAGCGCGTTCATGAGAAAACTATTCCTCTTCCACCCCCACCTTTTCCTCAGAGATTGAAGAAAAAGGCTGATGACACACCTGAAAAGGATGATAATTGGAAGCAAGATAAAAAGGAAGTGGTGGAGAAAATGATTCCCCTTCCACCACCACCTTTTCCGCAGAGACTGAATAAGAAGGCGGATGATACAAGGTTCAGTAAATTCTTGACGATGTTGAAGCAGCTGACTATTAATGTTCCTTTGGTGGAGGCGCTGGAACAGATGCCTGGGTACGCTAAATTCATGAAGGACCTTTTAACAAAGAAGCGGGCAATAAGCTATGAGCCGGCAGATAATATTCATCATTGCAGTGCAATTGCCACAGGGTCCTTAGTACAGAAAAAGGTAGACCCTGGTGCTTTCACTATTCCTTGCACGGTTGGATCTATGAATTTTGCTAAGGCATTGTGCGATTTAGGAGCAAGCATCAATTTTATGCCACTATCCGTCTACAGAAAGTTGGGGTTGGGCGACCCTAAACCAACCAATATGCGGCTCGTGATGGCAGATAGGTCGGTAAAACGACCTGTTGGTATCTTAAATGATGTGTTGGTGAAGGTTTCCACCTTCATCTTTCCTGCAGAGTTTGTTATTTTGGATTACAAGGTGGATTCTGAAGTTCCCATAATCTTGGAATGCCCTTTCCTCGCAACTGGAAGTGTGCTTATTGACATGAGAGCTAATGAGCTTTTATTTTGGTTGAATGACGAAGTGGTCCATTTTGATGTATGCAAAGCAATGAAGCAGCCCGAAGATATGGATGTGTTCTCTGTAGCTGAAGTTAATTATAAGGATGACAAAGAATTATCTATAGAAAAACAGCTTACTGATGAGTCACTATCTGATGAGCTGCTGAATTTTGAGCGTGAGGAGGCTGAAGAACATGAAGAAACTATGTGTGCTCTAACAGAAATAGGGCCCTATTCTCATACTCCTAAGCAGCCGGACCTTGATCTTAAGAATCAACCGTCACCAACAGCAAAGACTTCCATTGAAGAGCCCCCAGTGCTAGAATCAAAAGAGCTTCCCAATTATCTAAGGTATGCGTTCTTGGGAAGCGAAAATACACTTCCTATGAGTGTGGCGGTTGATTTAAGTGAACAGCACGTAGAGGCTCTCATCTCTTCTTTGAAGAGATACAAGAGAGCTATGGGTTGGACTATTGATGATATAATTGGTATCCCTCCTGGGATATGTATGCACAAGGGTCATCTCGAAGAAGATTGCATGCCTACAAGTAAGCCTCATTGTCATCTGAATCCATTCAGAAAACAATCCACCATCTATCTTGATGAAGTCTAAGTAATCGAGATAGCTATGTCGTGCTGCGACAATAAATCAAGCGCTTGATGGGAGGAGGCAACCCATCGTTTTTAATTGTTTTTGTTGTTTTTGTTTTCCTAATATTTTGTCGAGCCACGACCAAAACTAAGGCGCTTGATGGAAGGCAACCCATCGTTCTAATACTTTTTGTTGTTTTTGAGTAAGTGTAGGTACAAGAGGTGTAAAGGAGGAGATTGGTTTCAAATTTTCATTTGGAAGCGGTTCATGTTGAAGGTGGTAAGTTTTGAATGAAGAAGCAAAGGCTATGGGTTAGGCATTGCCTATGCAAATCTAGGCAATGAACAAGGCAAGGCCTATGTAAATCTAGGCAATGAATAAGGCAAGGCCTATGCTATGGCCTTTGGTCTCTGAATCGAAAATGCCATAGCATAGGCGCCGCCTATGCCAAAGCCTTTGGTCCAACAATGCCATAGCATAGGCACCGCCTATGCCAAAGCCTTTGGTCCAACAATGCCATAGCATAGGCACTGATTATGCTAAAGCCTTTTGTCTCTGAATCTAGAATGTGATAGCATAGGCGCTGCCTATGCCATAGCCTATGCTCAACTAGGCTTTGGAAAAGGCGCCGCCTATGCCAAGCATAGGCAAAGCATTAGGCACTGCCTATGCTCACTTTTTGGTCTCCTAACCCAATTTTTAATAGGTCAAACCCGACCCAAGCCTTGGGCTATAAACAGAACTTCATCCTTAAGACAAAATCACATTGTTTACTCAATCTAAGCGTCGCCTACCCTTCCAAAATCACTCAAACTTTTATTTTTACTCATCTAACCTTGCAAGACCATTTTCCAAGTTCATCACCAAGTAAGTTCTTATTTTATATTCAGTAAGTGTTACAATACTAAGCTTATAATGATTTGTTAGATCTTGATGTGGTGTTGGTAATTTGAATGTGGTTGGTTTGTTATGATACATCTAGTTGAGTGAATGAATACGTGTGGGTGTTCTTAACTTTGTTCCAACTTATATTTGATTTTGATACACTGTCATACTTTTGTGGAATCGACATGTTGAAGTTAATGGCATAATCTTCAAAATTGAAAGCTTGAATGTTTGAATGACTCGTTCATTGAGATAAAGATCATGATTGAATAATGGCCTATATGTATGTCGATGAAGTCTGAGTAATCGACATCACTCACTTAATTAGTTTGTACAAACAAATGAAGTGTGGGGTGGTGCCACTATAGTTTGTTTGTCGATTATATCTTCCGAGATGAGCTAACATGAATCTCAGGTAGAATGGCACCAAAAGGACGACAAGAAAAGAAAAAGCGTCCACCTCACAGAAAGGTCAGAAAAGGGGAAGAAAAGAGCAAGATGAATCCTCCTCGCTACAAATACCACGACGCACTTTTGGGATCAATTGGGGTACAATTTGAGGAAACTCTGAGGATGATGACTCTGATGATGATTCTGACATAGGGGGTATGACCCCATACATAGAGGAGGAGTCCGACTAATCAGGTTTTCCGTATTTATTTTCCACTGAGGCCAGTGTGTCCCGTCTAAGTGTGGGGTGCTAGTATTTGTATGCTATACTTCTTTATCTGCATTTGCTTATTTATGTTTATTTGTTTTATTTTTTTTAGTAGTCAAATTTTTAATTTTTTTTTGTTGTTAAAATTTTGCATAAAATTATTCTAATAGGCAGCATGGTATTGTGACAAGAGTCTGTGATACAATCATTACTATTGAGATGTTTAGGCTCTAAATGTGACTAATTGTGTG
This sequence comes from Capsicum baccatum var. pendulum, assembly GCA_030864225.1. NCBI lineage: Eukaryota > Viridiplantae > Streptophyta > Magnoliopsida > Solanales > Solanaceae > Capsicum > Capsicum baccatum. Next base: position 11,724,863 of record CM061557.1, read on the forward strand.
ATAATTGTGTGGTTCAATTCCTTCATCTGTTGGGTCAAGAGTCTATACTACTCCCAATAAAGTCGACCATGTGCCTTGTGTGTGTGAGGCAATAGTATATTCTGTGTTGGTGACTGATGCTAGAACTTGCCTGGTGTGTGTGTAAATAAAAATAAAGAGTGTAAGTTTAGGAGATGATTTAGGCATTTCTTTGGCAACCTGTGATTGTTTACCTTCTTTTTACCTACCCATGGACATTATCCTAGTTAACTCCTTTTAAGCCTTTAATCTATTTTCTTTGACAGCCTCATATGTAAGCCTAATCCATTTTTTTCAAGACCATAATTTGATCCAAATTCCTAAGTTCTTTAAATTGTAAAGTCATGTGACAAAATAAGAGGAAATTGGGTGAGAGTGATGCCTTAAAGTGTATTGGTACTTGAATTTGTTATGAAAAAGAGTGGCTATCATAGAGGTGTGTTATAAAAAAAAAGAGAAGAAAAGAAAAAGAAATAGAAAAACAAAAAGATAAATTGTGTTTATGATTAAATAAAAAGATAGTTATGTTTGAATGGCAAAATAGGTGAAAAGGGTTGATACATGAAAGAAAGGTAGCAGGGTTGATTAAAAGAAAGTGTAAATGGCATAATGTGATGTATTAAAGCGCTTAGGAACATAGTCACTATTTTTGGCCAAAATAGTCCTACCCGTCCTTTAGCCTACATTACAACCTGTAAAAGACCTATTTGATCCTAAGCTTAGCATTCTGATGTTAGTGGAGCATGACACTAAGGGTAGGCCTATGGTCATTAGTTGCAACATATGAATTCTTTGTGAGAGTGAGAGCAAGGAAAATCTTATACCCATGTTTCGAAAAATGAAATAATTGTGAGTGATTATGGGTGATATATTGTGAGACACACATGGTTGATGAGTTTTGGGTAGTTGAGTATGATTCTTTGTGCCTTAACTTTTGGATACGAATTAACCATCATCACGAGTCTAGGTTGGAGGTTGAATTGTTTCTAGTATTGATCAAGAAAACTACTCTTTCTTAATAATTGTCGTGCCTGTCTTGATGAATATTTTGTGCTGTTACTATGAAACCCTAAGTAGATGTTTATATGGACATGATATTTTGTTCGAGGACGAACAAATCTTTAAGTGTGGGGTGTTGATGTTAGGCGTATTTACACGCCTAAAGTACTATAATTTACCCATATTTTAGCTAAGTTTTGAGGACAAAATATATAATTACTGCACTTTTAGTCCCTTTTCCTATAAGTGAGCCAACCAACGTGATTAGAAAGTTTTCAGGTATAAATGATGAAGATTTCAGCATTTTATAGACTGTTTGATGCCAAAGGAAACCTCACGTAAGAAGGAAAGCAGTGTTTCGACGCCTATGGACTGAAAGTGACGCATGGAAAACTTGTCCCGGCCAAAAACAACATTTCCAAAGACTTAGGGATCAGCAGTAACTTAGTAGGATTAGGATAAGGATGCAGTATCCTAGTAGGATTAGGATAAGTACGCAGTAGCCTAGTAGGAATAGGATATGGGTGTTATAAAAACCCTATGATGCTGAACTTTTCAGCAGGCATTATTACTATTAAAACAATTCTCTTTCAATTAATTCTTCTTTCCTTCTCTTCATCTAGTCGACTTTTAATTTTCATAACAAGAGAAACGCTATTTTGCAAGGAATTCACGCCACAAGCCCTACCAAAACATACTTCACGTGAGATTTTTATCTTGGTATGCTGATGATGTCTATTGTGATTTCCGTTGCACTAATTAATAGCTAAACTTCTCTGGTAGGGTTATGGAAGCCTTATGAGATACTATCTATTGCTATGAGTTTGTGAATTCTTGATACGTATGCTGCTTATATCATTCTTCTCTTCATCTTAATATAAATTCTTGTGGTTGCAAACATATAGAATACGCCAGTATAGCATTAACTTGTTCGAAAGAAAAGTTACATGTCTGGAAAAGAGAGAATGTCAAGGAAATAGGGCACCAACCCCTATTTAAAAGTTAGTGCCGTAACTGGATTAACCTCTTGGAGAATTTGTACCATTACATACGCTTTATGCTCGAAAGAGTTAAAGTGAAATAGTCCTTGATGGTCGAAAGACACCTGGATTTACCATAGAATACGATTCTCTATAAGCGCATGCATGTCTGAATTCTGCATAACTCATAGTCAATAGATACGTATAACTCATAAGGTGGACATAACCCTAACTCTCAATTCTCATTGATTAAAACCTACCAAGTACTCCGTTTACTCTTCTATTTTACGTTTTACTCTACTATTTTGTTTACATCATTTGCACACACAAAATCCCCCCTTTATTCGCAGAACTTTCATCAAAAGTCTAATAATCGTTGCTTACCTAGTGGCCAAGTATTCCCTGTGAGATTCGACACCCAACCCAGTTGGGTTCTATATTTGACAACGACCGCTTACACTCTTGCGAGAGCTGTAGTTTGAGCATTATCAAATATTGGCGCCGTTACCGGGGAATACGGTTGTCAACTAAGTTTGTGATAATTACTAGACCCTTTGGTCAAAGATTCTAATACTTTACTTTTAGTTGTTGTTTTTATTTTCTGCAGGTTTTTGTTCAGTGCATGCCAAATAATCGAAGTTCGGGACAACTATTATTACCTATAAACCCTAAACCGCAACTTATTGATGATAGGCGAATTTATACGCCTATAGTGCTATATTTTACCCATATTTTAGCAATGTTTTGAGGACAAATTATACAATTCATGCACTTTTAGTCCTTTTTCCTGTAAGTGAGTTAACGAACATGATTAGAAAAGTTTCAGGTATAAATGATGCAGAATTCAGCATTTTATGGATAACTTAACGCCAAAGAAAGCTTCACGAAAGGAGAAAAGGGAGTCTTGGACGCCAAGGACCAAAAGTGGCGCATGGAAAATCTGTCCCGGGCAAAAACAACATTTCTGAAGACTTTGGGGACCAGCAGTAACCTATTAAGATTAGGATAATAATGCAGTAACTTATTAGGATTAGGATAATGATACATTAACCTAGTAGGATTGGGTTAAGTAATTTATTAGCTTAGTAGGAATAGGCTATGGGTATGATAAATACCCTATCTTGATAGAGATTTTAAAGAACATCTTTCTATTCTACAATCAATTCTTCTTCCATCAATTACAATACATTCTACTTCTAATTCTTCTTCTATTCATCTATTTAATTCTTTATTTCCGCAACAAGAGAAACGTTACTTTTCTAGGAATTCACGCCTAACGCCTACCACACTATTACTACACGAAATCTTTATTGTGGTATAATAACAATGTCTATTGTGATTTCCTTCGCACTCATGGGTAACTAAACTTCTCTGTTGGGGTTATGGAAGCCGTATGAGATACTATCTATTGCTATGAGTTTGTGAGTTCGTGACATGAATGTTGCTTATATCATTAGTCTCTTCATCTTAATCTAAATTCTTTGTGGTTGCAAATGCAAGAATACGCTACTATAGCATTAACTTGTTCAAAAGAAAAGTTATATGTCTGGAAAAGATATAATGTCAAGGTAGTTGGGTCCCATCCCCTATTAAAAAGTTAGTGTCGTAACTGGATTAACCTCTTGGAGAATTTGTAACGTTAGATACGCTTTAAGCTCGAAAGACTTAAAGTTAAATAATCCTCGAATAGGTCGAAAGACGCCTGGATTTACCATCGAATACAATTCTCTATAAGCACATACATGTCTGAATTCCGCACAACTCATAGTCAATAGAGACGTAAACTCAGAAGGTGGACATAACCCCAACTCCTCAATTCTCATTGTTTACAACATACTAAACATTCTTTATTTTTACTTTGCTATTTTCAGTTTTTACTTTAATATTTTGGTTACACATTACAATCCCCCGTTTTACGAGACTTGCACTAAAAGTCTAGTAATCTTTGCTTACTTGTTGACCAATCTATTCCTTGAGGGATCGATACCCAACCCATTTGGGTTCTATATTTGACTACGACCGCTTTACACTCCTACGAGAGCTTTAGATTGAGCGTTATCAAAAATTGGCGTCATTGCCGGGGAATACGAGTATCAATTAAGTTCGTGATAATTAGTAGACCCTTTGGTCAAAGATTCTCGTACTTTTACTTTTAGTTGTTGTTTTTGTTTACTGCAGGTTTTTATTCAGTGCATGCCCCATACTCGAAGTTCTGGTCAACCGTTATTACCTATAAATCCTGAACCACAACGAATTGGCAGAATGGAGGCACAAACGAAAATTGAAAGAATGGCTGCTCTACAGGAGCAGGCGAGATTAGCTGCTCTTGCCGCCGCCCAAGTACACCAACAAAACATTGATAACCCTGGGCGAGCAACAAATTCTGACGATGAGGATTTAGGTGATGACGAGTTACTAAACCCAAGGCATGATGCTAAAATTGCAACACCTGCCAACGGAAGTGGTCGTCAATCTCGGTTTAGGTATGATTGCCAACCCATGCAACCATCTTTTGACGACGATGATGATGATCTTGATGGAGCCGGAGCCACAGGAGCCATTATTCCTCCACCATTCACGCCCGGAGCCAAGTTCAACAACACAAGCACCATGATTCAGTTATTGCAACTCAAGGGATTATTTGGTGGACTAGCAGGCGATGATCCGAATATGCATCTCATTAACTTTATTTCTATATGCAAGTCATCTGACAATCCTGGTGTTGGTCAGAATGTAATTCGATTACGTCTATTTCCATTGTCTCTATCTGGGAAGGCAACTCTATGGTTGAATAGGCTGACTCCTGATTCTATTACAAATTAGAGGCAATTGAGAGACGCTTTCCTAAAAAGATTCTTTCCGCCATCCAAAAGAGCACAATTGAGAGATGAAATCAGCAACTTCCATCAGCTTCCAACTGAAGCTCTTGATGAAACATGGGAGAGGTTCAAGACAAAGCTAACGAGATGCCCAAACCATCATATGACTAATGTTCACCTAATAGAGATACTATACAGAGCCTTGAATTCAATAACTAAACCAGTGGTGGATAATACGGCTGGATGATCATTTATGGACCTCACCTTTGGCCAAGCAAGTAATATGCTAGATCGTATGACGAAACAAAGTAGATCTTGGCATACCAGGGATTGTGAGGTAGCAAGCCCCACTTTATCTATTGGCATGACTACAGAACAAAGGAGAAGAGAACAAGAACGTGATCAAGATATGGCGCACATGAAAACACAAGTGGATCTTCTTACAAAGCATCTATTATCAGGGAAGACCGAAAAAGTTAAAGCTGTTGGGTCAAAAGGAAGAGACGAATCTGATTCGGAAGAAGAGGCCAATTACTTGAACAATCAGGGGGCTTCCGAGGGAATACCCAAGGAAACCAAGGTCGGAACTATTATGATAAATCTGGAAACAAGAACCAAGGTAGTTGGAAGAACAAGAATGAAAAGAGTGGTTTGTACGTTCCCCCTGGAAGACGTGACGCCACCACATCTAGTTCTGGAAGTATGGAAGACATGATGGCTAAAATATTGAAAGGAGTGGAAACAACAAGCGCGGGAGTACCGGAGGTAGTTAATGATTTATCCTCTATGAAACAATTAGTTGATTCTCATTCCACTTCAATCAAGCAAATAGAGCAGCAATTGAGCCAACTTTCAGCAGCACTCAATCAAAGAAAGGCTGGCACTTTACCTAGCGACACTGTGCAAAACCCAAGGAATGATGGGTCATGCATGGCCATTACTACCCGAAGTGGTAAGGTGATGGAAACTTCAGCAAAAGGCAAGCAAGTGGTTGACGAAGTAGTGGACATTGATGATAAGGCGAAAGGGGAAGATGCCGCAGCAGCTGATCCTGACGTCCATAATGTCACCCCTCACTATTTGCAACCTGAAAAAGCTGAAAAATGGAAGCAATAGGAGAAGAAAGCCGTGGAGAGAACAATTCCATACCCACCACCACCTTTCCCTCAAATATTAAAGAAGGTGGCGGATGACACGAAGTTCAGCAAATTCATGACTATGTTAAAACAGCTGACCATTAATGTTCCATTGGTGGAGGCACTTGAACAAATGCCTGAGTATGCGAAATTTATGAAGGATCTCTTGACAAAGAAGCGGGCAACAAGTTATGAGTTGAAAGATGATGTTCATCACTGCAGTACAATTGCTACCCGATCAATAGTTCAGAAGAAGGCTGACCCCGGTGCTTTTACTATTCCTTGCACCGTTGGATCTTTAAATTTTGCCAAGGCATTATGTGATTTAGGAGCCAGGATCAATTTGATGCCACTATCTATCTATAAAAAGTTGGGGTTGGGTGATCCTACTCCAACCAATATGAGGCTCGTAATGGTGGATAGGTCGGTAAAATGACCTGTTGGTATTCTATGTGATGTATTGGTAAAGGTTTCTTTATTCATCTTTCCGACAGACTTTGTTATTTTGGATTGTGAGGCAGATTCAGAAGTTCCCATAATCTTGGGGTGCCCTTTCCTTGCTACGGGAAGTGTGCTTATTGATTTGAGAGCTAATGAGCTTTCATTCCGAATAAATAACGAAGTAGTTCGCTTTGATGTGTGCAAATACATGAAGCAACCCAAAGATCTGAACGTCTTTTCGGTGGCTGATGTTTACTTTGATGATGAGAAAGAATTACTTGAAGAAGAGCGAATTATTGATGACCCATTGGCGATTGTGCTCATGAATGGAGAGAGTAAGGACGCTGAAAATTGTGAAGAAACTATTAGTGTTCTATCAGGATTAGGGACATATCGCCATGATCCTAAGAAGCTGGACCTTGATCTCAAAAATCAACCCACACCACCAGCGAAGCCATCTATTGAAGAGCCACCCACATTAGAATTAAAGGAGCTGCCTAGTCATTTAAAGTATGCATTCTTAGGAAGCGGAAACACACTCCCAGTCATTGTGGCAGCAGATTTGGGTGAGCAACAAGTTGCAGCTCTTATTGCTATTCTAAGGAAGTATATTAGAGCCATTGGATGGACCATTGCTGATATTATTGGTATTCCACCTGGGATTTGTACACATAAGATTCATCTTGAAGAAAAATGCACACCCACCATTGAGCATCAAAGACGCCTCAATCCACCTATGCAAGAAGTGGTGAAGAAAGAAATTATCAAGTGGTTAGATGCAGGAGTTGTGTATCCAATCTCTGATAGTACATGGGTAAGCCCAGTACAATGTGTTCCTAAGAAAGGAGGCATGACGGTGGTCGCGAATGAAAAGAATGAGCTTATTCCACTTAGACCCGTCACCGGATGGAGAGTACGCATGGACTACCGAAAGCTAAATTCATGGACGCTCAAAGATCACTTTCCAATGCCATTTATGGACCAAATGCTAGATCGATTAGCGGGGAAAGGATGGTTTTGTTTCCTAGATGGTTATTCAGGCTATAATCAGATTTGTATTGCCCCCGAAGACCAAGAGAAGACAACGTTCACATGCCCATATGATACGTTTGCCTTTAAACGTATGCCATTCGGTCTATGTAACGCACCAGCCACCTTTTAGCGATGTATGATGTCCATTTTTTCTGATATGGTTGAAGACACTTTGGAGGTATTTATGGACGATTTTTTAGTTGTTGGTGAGTCTTTTGAAGTGTGCTTGACAAACCTAAGCATGGCATTGGAAAGATGTGTAGAATTCAACCTAGTGCTAAATTGGGAAAAATGCCACTTCATGGTAAAAGAAGGAATCGTTCTTGGGTATAAAATCTCCGAAAGGGGAATTGAGGTTGATCGAGTGAAAATTGAAATCATTGAGAAGCTACCACCTCCAATTTCTGTGAAGGGAGTTCGTAGTTTTCTCGATCATGCAGGTTTCTATCGATGGTTCATCAAAGATTTCTCCAAAATTACTAGTCCGTTGTGCAAACTCTTGGAGAAGGACGCAAAGTTTGACTTCAAAAAAGATTGTTTGAAGGCATTTGAATGCCTCAAAGGAAAACTAATTGAAGCTCCTATCATGGTAGCACCAAATTGGTCTCTCCCATTCGAAATCATGTGTGATGCTAGTGGGGTAGCCGTTGGTGCTGTACTTGGACAAATAAAGGAGAAGCGATTTCATCCTATCTACTATGCGAGTAAGTTGCTAAACGAAGCCCAAAAGAACTACACCGTCACAGAACAAGAGCTCCTAGTGGTTGTGTATGCGTTTGACAAGTTCCGAGCTTATTTGTTGGGTACCAAAGTGATAGTTCATACAGACCATACAACTCTAAGGTATCTAATGATGAATAAGGATGCAAAACCAAGATTAATTCGATGGGTTTTGCTGCTGCAAGAATTTGATTTTGAGGTTAAAGATAGAAGAGGTTGTGAGAACTAAGTGGCTGATCATCTATCTAGAATCGAGAATGAGCATGTAGCGCAGCCTGAAATCGAGATTGATGATGCATTCCCTGATGAGGAGATCTTAGCGGCAACAATGGAAGGATTACCATGGTATGCTGACTTTGCAAATTTTGTGGTGAGTAATGTGGTACCTGCAAACTTATCCTACCATCAAAAGAGGAAGTTTATGCATGACGTACAACACTACTTTTGGGATGATCCATATTTGTTTCGACGATGCGCGGATGGTATTATCCGACGATGTATATCCCATGTAGAGGTGCCTACAATATTAGAAGCATGCCACACTTCCCAAGTTGGAGGACATCACGCAGGTAATCGAACAGCAAGAAAGGTATTACAAAGTTGATATTATTGGCCATCAATATTTAGAGATGCCTACGACTTTGTTAGAAGATGCGACCAATGCCAAAGGCAAGGAGCTATTTCGAAATACCATGACATGCCTATGTCGAAAATTCTTGAAGTAGAGCTCTTTGATGTATGGGGTATTGATTTCATGGGTCCATTCGTAAATTCGTATGGAATGAAGTACATCCTAGTTGTTGTAGATTATGTCTCAAAATGGGTTGAAGCTGTAGCGTTGGCCGACAATGAAGGAAAGCGTGTTGTAGATATTCCACGTACTATCATAAGCGATGGAGGATCTCACTTCTGCAAGTTTAGTAATCTTTCCTTAATTGTTGACCAATCTATTCCTTGAGGGATCGATACCCAACCCAGTTGGGTTCTATATTTGACTACGACCGCTTTACACTCCTACGAGAGCTGTAGATTGAGCGTTATCAAAAATTGGCGTCATTGCCGGGGAATACGAGTGTCAATTAAGTTCGTGATAATTAGTAGACCCTTTGGTCAAATATTCTCGTACTTTTACTTTTAGTTGTGCTTTTTGTTTACTGCAGGTTTTTATTCAGTGCATGCCCCATACTCGAAGTTCTGGTCAATCGTTATTACCTATAAATCCTGAACCACAACGAATTGGCAGAATGGAGGCACAAACGAAAATTGAAAGAATGGCTGCTCTACAGGAGCAGGCGAGATTAGTTGCTCTTGCCGCCGCCCAAGTACACCAACAAAACATTGATAACCCTGGGCGAGCAACAAATTCTGACGATGAGGATTTAGGTGATGACGAGTTACTAAACCCAAGGCATAATGCTAAAATCGCAACACCTGCCAATGGAAGAGGTCGTCAATCTCGGTTTAGGTATGATCGCCAACCCATGCAACCATCTTTTGACGATGATGATGATGATCTTGATGGAGCCGGAGCCACAGGAGCCATTATTCCTCCACCATTCACGCCCGGAGCCAAGTTCAACATCACAAGCACCATGATTCAGTTATTGCAACTCAAGGGATTATTTGGTAGACTAGCAGGCGATGATCCGAATATGCATCTCATTAACTTTATTTCTATATGCAAGTCGTTTGACAATCCTGGTGTTGGTCAGAATGTAATTTGATTACGTCTATTTCCATTGTCTCTATCTGGGGAGGCAACTCTATGGTTGAATAGGCTGACTCCTGATTCTATTACAAATTGTAGGCAATTGAGAGACGCTTTCCTAAAAAGATTCTTTCCGCCATCCTAAAGAGCACAATTGAGAGATGAAATCAGCAACTTCCGTCAGCTTCCAACTGAAGCTCTTGATGAAACATGGGAGAGGTTCAAGACAAAGCTAACGAGATGCCCAAACCATCATATGACTAATGTTCACCTAATAGAGATACTATACAGAGCCTTGAATTCAATAACTAAAGCAGTGGTGGATAATACGGCTGGAGGATCATTTATGGACCTCACCTTTGGCCAAGCAAGTAATATGCTAGATCGTATGACGAAACAAAGTAGATCTTGGCATACCAGGGATTCTGAGGTAGCAAGCCCCACTTTATCTATTGGCATGACTGCAGACCAAAGGAGAAGAGAACAAGAACGTGATCAAGATATGGCGCACATGAAAACACAAGTGGATCTTCTTACAAAGCATCTATTATCAGGGAAGACCAAAAAAGTTAAAGCTGTTGGGTCAAAAGGAAGAGACGAATCTGATTCGGAAGAAGAGGCCAATTACTTGAACAATCAGGGGGGCTTCCGAGGGAATACCCAAGGAAACCAAGGTCGGAACTATTATGATAAATCTGGAAACAAGAACCAAGGTAGTTGGAAGAACAAGAATGAAAAGAGTGGTTTGTACGTTCCCCCTGGAAGACGTGACGCCACCACATCTAGTTCTGGAAGTATGGAAGACATGATGGCTAAAATATTGAAAGGAGTGGAAACAACAAGCGCGGGAGTACCGGAGGTAGTTAATGATTTATCCTCTATGAAACAATTAGTTGATTCTCATTCCACTCCAATCAAGCAAATAGAGCAGCAATTGAGCCAACTTTCAGCAGCACTCAATCAAAGAAAGGCTGGCACTTTACCTAGAGACACTGTGCAAAACCCAAGGAATGATGGGTCATGCATGGCCATTACTACCTGAAGTGGTAAGGTGATGGAAACTTCAGCAAAAGGCAAGCAAGTGGTTGACGAAGTAGTGGACATTGATGATAAGGCGAAGGGGGAAGATGCCGCAGCAGCTGATCCTGACGTCCATAATGTCACCCCTCATGATTTGCAACCTGAAAAAGCTGAAAAATGGAAGCAAGAGGAGAAGAAAGCCATGGAGAGAACAATTCCATACCCACCACCACCTTTCCCTCAAAGATTAAAGAAGGTGGCGGATGACACGAAGTTCAGCAAATTCATGACTATGTTAAAACAGCTGACCATTAATGTTCCATTGGTGGAGGCACTTGAACAAATGCCTGAGTATGCAAAATTTATGAAGGATCTCTTGACAAAGAAGCGGGCAACAAGTTATGAGTTGAAAGATGATGTTCATCACTGCAGTGCAATTGCTACCCGATCAATAGTTCAGAAGAAGGCTGACCCCGGTGCTTTCACTATTCCTTGCACCATTGGATCTTTAAATTTTGCCAAGGCATTATGTGATTTAGGAGCCAGCATCAATTTGATGCCACTATCTATCTATAAAAAGTTGGGGTTGGGTGATCCTACTCCAACCAATATGAGGCTCGTAATGGTGGATAGGTCGGTAAAATGACCTGTTGGTATTCTATGTGATGTATTGGTAAAGGTTTCTTTATTCATCTTTCCGACAGACTTTGTTATTTTGGATTGTGAGGCAGATTCAGAAGTTCCCATAATCTTGGGGTGCCCTTTCCTTGCTACGGGAAGTGTGCTTATTGATTTGAGAGCTAATGAGCTTTCATTCCGAATAAATGACGAAGTAGTTCACTTTGATGTGTGCAAATCAATGAAGCAACCCAAAGATCTGAACATCTTTTCGGTGGCTGATGTTTACTTTGATGATGAGAAAGAATTACTTGAAGAAGAGCAAATTATTGATGACCCATTGGCGATTGTGCTCATGAATGGAGAGAGTAAGGACGCTGAAAATTGTGAAGAAACTATTAGTGTTCTATCAGGATTAGGGACATATCGCCATGATCCTAAGAAGCTGGACCTTGATCTCAAAAATCAACCCACACCACCAGCGAAGCCATCTATTGAAGAGCCACCCACATTAGAATTAAAGGAGCTGCCTAGTCATTTAAAGTATGCATTCTTAGGAAGCGGAAACACACTCCCAGTCATTGTGGCAGCAGATTTGGGTGAGCAACAAGTTGCAGCTCTTATTGCTATTCTAAGGAAGTATATTAGAGCCATTGGATGGACCATTGCTGATATTATTGGTATTCCACCTGGGATTTGTACACACAAGATTCATCTTGAAGAAAAATGCACACCCACCATTGAGCATCAAAGACGCCTCAATCCACCTATGCAAGAAGTGGTGAAGAAAGAAATTATCAAGTGGTTAGATGCAGGAGTTGTGTATCTAATCTCTGATAGTACATGGGTAAGACCGGTACAATGTGTTCCTAAGAAAGGAGGCATGACGGTGGTCGCGAATGAAAAGAATGAGCTTATTCCACTTAGACCCGTCACCGGATGGAGAGTACGCATGGACTACCGAAAGCTAAATTCATGGACGCTCAAAGATCACTTTCCAATGCCATTTGTGGACCAAATGCTAGATCGATTAGCGGGGAAAGGATGGTTTTGTTTCCTAGATGGTTATTCAGGCTATAATCAGATTTGTATTGCCCCCGAAGACCAAGAGAAGACAACGTTCACATGCCCATATGATACATTTGCCTTTAAACGTATGCCATTCGGTCTATGTAACGCACCAGCCACCTTTTAGTTATGTATGATGTCCATTTTTTCTGATATGGTTGAAGACACTTTGGAGGTATTTATGGATGATTTTTCAGTTGTTGGTGAGTCTTTTGAAGTGTGCTTGACAAACCTAAGCATGGCATTGGAAAGATGTGTAGAATTCAACCTAGTGCTAAATTGGGAAAAATGCCACTTCATGGTAAAAGAAGGAATCGTTCTTGGGTATAAAATCTCCGAAAGGGGAATTGAGGTTGATCGAGCGAAAATTGAAATCATTGAGAGGCTACCACCTCCAATTTCTGTGAAGGGAGTTCGTAGTTTTCTCGATCATGCAGGTTTCTATCGATGGTTCATCAAAGATTTCTCCAAAATTACTAGTCCGTTGTGCAAACTTTTGGAGAAGGACGCAAAGTTTGACTTCAAAAAAGATTGTTTGAAGGCATTTGAATGCCTCAAAGGAAAACTAATTGAAGCTCCTATCATGGTAGCACCAAATTGGTCTCTCCCATTCGAAATCATGTGTGATGCTAGTGGGGTAGCCGTTGGTGCTGTACTTGGACAAATAAAGGAGAAGCGATTTCATCCTATCTACTATGCGAGTAAGTTCCTAAACGAATCCCAAAAGAACTACACCGTCATAGAACAAGAGCTCCTAGTGGTTGTGTATGCGTTTGACAAGTTCCGAGCTTATTTGTTGGGTACCAAAGTGATAGTTCATAAAGACCATACAACTCTAAGGTATCTAATGATGAATAAGGATGCAAAACCAAGATTAATTCGATGGGTTTTGCTGCTGCAAGAATTTGATTTCGAGGTTAAAGATAGAAGAGGTTGTGAGAACTAAGTGGCTGATCATCTATCTAGACTCGAGAATGAGCATGTAGCACAGCCTGAAATCGAGATTGATGATGCATTCCCTGATGAGGAGATCTTAGCGGCAACAATGGAAGGATTACCATGGTATGCTGACTTTGCAAATTTTGTGGTGAGTAATGTGGTACCTGCAAACTTATCCTACCATCAAAAGAGAAAGTTTATGCATGACGTACAACACTACTTTTGGGATGATCCATATTTGTTTCGACGATGTGCAGATGGTATTATCCGACGATGTATATCCCATGTAGAGGTGCCTACAATATTAGAAGCATGCCACACTTCCCAAGTTGGAGGACATCACGTAGGTAATCGGACAGCAAGAAAGGTATTACAAAGTGGATATTATTGGCCTTCAATATTTAGAGATGCCTACGACTTTGTTAGAAGATGCGACCAATGCCGAAGACAATGAGCTATTTCGAAACACCATGAGATGCCTATGTCGAAAATTCTTGAAGTAGAGCTCTTTGATGTATGGGGTATTGATTTCATGGATCCATTCGTAAATTCGTTTGGAATGAAGTACATCCTAGTTGTTGTAGATTATGTCTCAAAATGGGTTGAAGCTGTAGCGTTGGCCGACAATGAAGGAAAGCATGTTGTAGATATTCCACGTACTATCATAAGCGATGGAGGATCTCACTTCTGCAACAAGCTATTCAAATCCGTGTTGGCAAAATATGGTGTCAAGCAACATAAGGTAGCCACGCCTTATCACCCATAAACTAGTGGCCAGGTAGAGGTTTTCAATCGGGAGATCAAGCAAATCCTTGCGAAGACGGTAAATGCTAATAGGAAAGGTTGGTATCGGAAGTTGGACGATGCACTATGGGCCTATAGGACTGCATTCAAAACACCAATTGGCATGTCCCCTTATCAACTAATTTACGGGAAGGCTTGTCACTTACCCATTGAGCTTGAGCATAAAGTATTGTGGGCATTAAAGCGATTGAATATGAATTGGGATGATGCAATGAACCTGAGAATGGAGCAACTGAACGAGATGGACGAATTCCGTCTCCATGCATATGAAAGATCAGACCTATACAAGGAGTGGATGAAAAAGTATCATGATCAGCGGATTGTTCAACGAAACTTTCAAAAGGATGATAGTACTTTATGCTCAAGCTCAATGGCTTGTCACTTACCCATTGAGCTTGAGCATAAAGTATTGTGGGCATTAAAGCGATTGAATGTGAATTGGGATGATGCAATGAACCTGAGAATGGAGCAGCTGAACGAGATGGACGAATTCCGTCTCCATGCATGTCCCCTTATCAACTAATTTACGGGAAGGCTTGTCACTTACCCATTGAGCTTGAGCATAAAGTATTGTGGGCATTAAAGCGATTGAATGTGAATTGGGATGATGCAATGAACCTGAGAATGGAGCAACTGAACGAGATGGACGAATTCCGTCTCCATGCATATGAAAGATCAGACCTATACAAGGAGTGGATGAAAAAGTATCATGATAGGAGAATTTACACGCCTATAGTGCTATATTTTACCCATATTTTAGCAATGTTTTGAGGACAAATTATACAATTCATGCACTTTTAGTCCTTTTTCCTGTAAGTGAGCTAACGAACATGATTAGCAAAGTTTCAGGTATAAATGATGCAAAATTCAGCATTTTATGGATAACTTGATGCTAAAGAAAGCTTCACAAAATGAGAAAAGGGAGTCTTGGACGCCAAGGACCAAAAGTGGCGCATGGAAAATCTATCCCGGGCAAAAATAGCATTTTTGAAGACTTTGGGGACCAACAGTAACCTATTAGGATTAGGATAATAATGCAGTAACTTATTAGGATTAGGATAATGATACATTAACCTAGTAGGATTGGGTTAAGTAATTTATTAGCTTAGTAGGAATAGGATATGGGTATTATAAATACCCTATCTTGATAGAGATTTTAAAGAACATCTTTCTATTCTACAATCAATTCTTCTTCCATCAATTACAATACATTCTACTTCTAATTCTTCTTCTATTCATCTATTCAATTCTTTATTTCCGTAACAAGAGAAACGTTACTTTGCTAGGAATTCACACCTAACGCCTACTACACTATTACTACACGAAATCTTTATTGTGGTATAATAACAATGTCTATTGTGATTTCCTTCGCATTCATGGGTAACTAAACTTCTCTGTTAGGGTTATGGAAGCCGTATGAGATACTATCTATTGCTATGAGTTTCTGAGTTCGTGACATGTATGCTGCTTATATCATTATTCTCTTCATCTTAATCTAAATTCTTTATGGTTGCAAATGCAAGAATACGCCAGTATAGCATTAACTTGTGCGAAAAAAAAGTTATATGTCTGGAAAAGAGATAATGTCAAGGTAGTAAGGTCCCATCCCCTATTAAAAAGTTAGTGCCGTAACTGGATTAACCTCTTGGAGAATTTGTACCGTTAGATACGCTTTAAGCTCGAAAGAGTTAAAGTGAAATAATCCTCGAATAGGTTGAAAGACGCCTGGATTTACCATCGAATACAATTCTCTATAAGCACATACATGTCTGAATTCCGCACAACTCATAGTCAATAGAGACGTAAACTAAGAAGGTGGACATAACCCCAACTCCTCAATTCTCATTGTTTACAACATACTAAACATTCTTTCTTTTTACTTTGCTATTTTCAGTTTTTACTTTAATAGTTTGGTTACACATTACAATTCCCCCTTTTATGAGACTTGCACTAAAATTCTAGTAATCTTTGCTTACTTGTTGACCAAGCTATACCTTGAGGGATCGATACCCAACCCAGTTGGGTTCTATATTTTACTACGACCACTTTATACTCCTACGAGAGCTGTAGATTGAGAGTTATCACTTATTGAAAGGATGGATGCACAATGTGACATTGAGAGAAGGGCTGCTCAACAGGAGCAGGCTAGACTAGCTGCGTTGGCCGCTGCCCAAGTACATCAACAGAATATTGATAACCCAGGGCAAGCAGCAGATCCTGATGATGAGGACTTGGGTGATGATGAGTTACTAAACCCTAGGCGTGATGCTGAAGTGGCGACACCAGCAAACAGAAGAGATCGTCAAGAAAGATTTTGGCCTGAACGCCGAGCTATGTAGATTCCCTTTGATGATGATGATGACGGTCTAGATGGAGCTGGTGCCACAGGAGCTATTATTCCTCCGCCATTAGCACCCGGAGCCAAATCGGTGTGCTATAGTCCACGGTTTTGGAGTTTGGCCCGAGTTTCGGGCGTGCTGTAGGTTGAAAATCAAACGGGGCATACCAGGGAGGTTGGGGATCATCCAATATGGTCTATTTAAATTTTCGTGTCTATTTGGCTAGACAAATGGGCAAAACGGCATGAACAAGGCATTTTCAGGCCAAATCGGTGAGCTATAGCCCATGATTTTGGGGGTGAGCCAAGGGTTCGAGCATTCTGTGGATCAAAAATTAATCGGGGCATGTCAGGAAGGTTGAGGATCATCCCATTGTGGTCTATTTTAATTTAGTGGACATTTGGGTAGACAAACTCGTGAAATGGCGTGAACGGGGCATTTTAAATTAAAATCGGTGTGCTATAGCCCATGTTTTTTAGGGTGAGCTAGGAGTTCGAGCGTGTTGTGAGCCGAAAATTGACCAGGACGTTCTAAGGAGGTTGGGGATCATCCCAGTGTGGTTTGTTTTAATTTATGCGGCCATTTGCATGGATTAACAGGTAAAACAGCACGAATGGGACATTTTTAGGCCAAATCGATGTGCTATAGCCCACAATTTTTGGGGTGGGGCTGAAGTCCGAAAGTGCTGTCGGCCAAAAATAAATCGGAGCGTGCCAAGGAGCTTGGAGTGAACAAACGGGCAAAACAACATGAATGAGGTGTTTTTTTGGCACAGATCTTTTTGGTTCTTAAAAAGAAATAGTTCGAGAAGGTTCAATTGGCCGAAATGAATTTCTAGATTCACAGATTTATCGATATCATGTTCGTAAAAAGAACCAAATTCTTGTTGGCGATTATTTATGGTCAAAAAAATAAAAAAATTAAATTCTGAAAACTCCTTTGTCTTATTTATACTCTTCTTCAAAATCTACATACATGTGGTACAAGGGATTCCCAGCATCTCGTAGAAAAAGAGTATGTAATGTAGAATTTAAATAAGAGTATTTGACTTTCATTATTTTGATTTAGTTTTTATAGCACACCATTTTGGGGGAGGGTTTGGGTTCCGAGTATGCTATGGGACAAAAATCGACTAGGGCGTCCAGGGAGGTTGGGGATCATCCCAGTACGGTTCGTTTAAATTTTTGTGGCCATTTGGATGGACAAATATGTGAAACAACACGAATGGGGCATTTTTAGGAAAAATCAGTGTGCTATAGCCCACTATTTTGGGATGGGCCCGGGGTTCGAGTATGTTATAGGCTAAAAATTGACTAGGGCGTGCCAGAAAAGTTGGGGATTATCCCAGTGTGATCCGTTTAATTTTTCGTAGACATTTGGGTAGACAAATGGGCAAAACGGCACGAACGGGGCATTTTCGGGATAAATCGATGTGCTATAGCCGATGGTTTTTGGGGTGGGCTTAGGGTCTGGGCATGCTGTGGGCCAAAAATTGACCGGGATATGCCAGGGAGGTTGGGATCGTCCTAATGTGGTCCGTTTAAATTTTTGTGGCCATTTGGATGGACAAGAGGGTAAAACAGCACAAACAAGGCATTTTCGGGCCAAATCAGTGTGCTATAGCCCACAGTTTTGGGGGTGGGTCGGGGGTTCGGGCGTGCAGTGGACCAAAAATTGATTGGCGCATGCCAAGGAGGTTGGGGATTATCCTAGTGTGGTTCATTTAAATTTTCATGGCTATTTAGGTGGACAAGCGGGTGAAACGGTGCAAACAGGGCATTTTCAGGTCAAATCGGTATTCTATAGACCACAGTTTTGAAGGAGAGCCTACAGTTTGAGTGTGCTGTTAGCCCATAACTGATGGGGGCATGCCAGGGAGGTTGGGGATCATGCCTGTGTGGTCCTTTTAAATTTTTGTGGCTATTTGTGAGGACAAATGGGCAAAACAGCACAAATGATGCATTTTGTGGCAAAATCGGTGCGCTATAGACCACGGTTTTGGGGGTGGGCCTGAGGTCCATGCATACTCAGCGCTAAAAATCAATCGGGGTATGACAGTGGGATTCAGGATCGTCCCAGTATGGTTCATTTAAATTTTTGTGTCCATTTAGGTGAACAAACGGATGAAACAATGCAAATGGGGCATTTTCGGGCAAAATCGATGTGCTATAGCCCACAGTTTTGGGGGTGGGCCTAGGGTTTGAGCGTGCTGAGGGTCGAAAATTGACCGGGGCATGCCAGGGAGGTTATAGATCATTCAGTGTGGTCCGTTTAATTTTTCACGACCATTTGGGTGGACAAATATGTGAAACGGCGTGAATGTGGCATTAGCGGGCAAAATTGATGTGCTACAGCTTATAGTTTCGGAGGTGGGCCCACAGTTCGATCATGGTGTGGGTCAAACATTGATCGGGGTGTGCCAGGGTGGTTAGGGATCATCCCATTATGGTCCGTTTAAATTTTTGCAGCTATTTGAGTGGACAAACTGGCAAAACGGTACGAATGGGGAATTTTCTGCCCAAATCGATACACTATAGCCCATGGTTTTTGGGGTGGGCTAGGGATCCAGAAGTGATGTAGGACAAAAATCTACCAGGGCATGTTAGGGAGGTTGGGTATCGTCCCAGTGTGGTTTGTTTAAATTTTTGTGGCCATTTGGGTGGATAAACCAGCGTAAACGGGGTATTTTTGGGCCAAATCGGTGTGCTATAGCCCACGATTTTGGTGGTGGGCCTGGGGTCCGGGCCTGCTGTAGGATAAAAATCAACTGGGGTGGGCCAGGAAGGTTTGGGATCATCCCAGTATGGTCAGTTTAAATTTTTATGGCAGCTTGGGTGGACAAACGGGTAAAAAAGTGCGAACGAGGCTTTTTCGAGCCAAATCAGTATGCTATAGCCCACTGTTTTGAGGGTGGGCCTGGCACTAGGTCTGCTGTTGGCCTAATATAGACCGAGGTATGCCAAGGAGTTTGGGGATCATCCCAGTATGGTTCGTTTATATTTTTATGGCCATTTGGTTGGACAAACAGGCGAAACGGCACGAACTGAGCATTTTTTGGCCAAATCGATATGCTATAGCCCATGGTTTTTGTGTTGGGCTCGGGGTCCAGGATGGTTGGGGATTATCTTAGTGTGGTTCGTTTAAATTTTTGTGGCCATTTGTGTTGACAAACGGGCGGAACGGGCGAATAGGGTGGGATATAGCCCACTGTTTATGGGGTAGGCCAGGGGTTCGAGTGTGCTGTTGGCCAAAAATTGACCGGGCGTGCCAGGGAGGTTGAGGATCATATCAGTGTGGTCTATGTAAATTTTTGTAGCTATTTGGGTTGTCAAATTATCGAAACGGCACGAACGAGGTATTTTCAAGCTAAATTAGTGTGTTATAGTCCAGTGTTTCGCGGGTAGGCTCGGGGTTTGAGTGTGTTGTGGGATAAAAATCGATCGGGGCATGACCGAGAGGCTGGGGATCGTCCCAACATGGTCCATTTAAATTTTAGTGGCCATTTGGGTGGACAAATAGGTAAAATGGAAAGAACAAGGCATTTTCGAGCCAAATCTATGTGCTATAATCCACGGTTTTGGGGGTGGGCTCGGGGTTCGAGGGTGTTGTGGGCAATAAATAGACCGGGGCGTACCAAGGTGGTTGGGGATCATCCCATTGTGGCCTGTTTAAATTTTTGTGGCTATTTGGGTGAATAAACGGGCAAAATAGCACGAACGCGGTATTTTCGGGCCAAATCGGTGTGCTATAGCCCACGGTTTTGGGGGTGGGATTGGGGTCTGGGCATGTTGTAGGCTAAAAATTGATCGACGCATGTCAAGAAGGTTGTGGATCATACCAGTGTGATCCATTTTAATTTTCATGGCCTTTTGGGTGGATAAATGGGCAAAACGGCGGGAATAGGGCATTTTTGGGCCAAATCGGTGTGCTATAGCCCACCGTCTCGGGGGTGGACCGGGGTTCCGGGCGTGCTGTAGGCCAAAAATCTATTGGGGCATGGCAGAAAGGTTGGGGATCATTCCATTGTGGTCCGTCTAAATTTTTATTGCCTATTTGGGTGGACAAACGGTGCGAACAGGGCATTTTTGGGTTAAATCGATGTGCTATAGCCCATGATTTAGGGGGTAGGACCATGGTTCGGGTGTTCTATTGGTCAAAAATTGATCGGGGCATGATAGGGAGGTTGGGGATCATCCCAGTATGGTTTGTTTAAAATTTTATGGCCATTTGGTGTACAAAGGGGCGAAATGGTACAAATGGGGTGTTATCGGTCCAAATCAATGTGCTATAGCCCACGATTTCGGGAGTGAGCCTTGGGTTTGGGCATGCTTTGGGCCAATAATTGATTGGAGTACGTCGGGAGGTTGGGGATCATCCCAATGGGGTCTGTTTAAATTTTTGTGGCCATTTAGATGGACAAACGGGCGAACGGGCCATTTTTGGGATGAATCAGTGTGCTAAAGCCCATGATTTTGGGGGTGGGCACAGGATTTGGGTGTGTTGTGGGGACAAAAATCCACCGGGGCATTCTAGGGAGGTTGGAGAACGTCTCAGTATGGTTTGTTTAAATTTTTATGGCCATTTGGGCGGATAAACGATCAAAACGATTCGAATGAGTTATTTTCAGGCCAAATTGGTGTGTTATAGCCCACGATTTCAAGGGTGGGCCAGGGTCCAGGTATGCTGTGGGTCAAAATCGACCAAAATATGCCAGGAAGGTTAGCGATCATCCTAGTGTAGTCCATTTAAATGTTCATGGCCATATGGGTACGGGGTATTTTCAGGCTAAAACGGTGGCTATAGCCCATAGTTTTGGGGGTGGGCCCGGGGTCCGGACGTGCTGTAGTCAAAAAATTGTTTGAGTCATGCCAGGGAGGTTGGGGATCATTCCAGTATGGTCCGTTTAAATTTTCATGGCCATTTAGGTGGACGAACGGGAGAAATAGTGTGAACGGAGCTTTTTCGGGCCAAATCAGTGTGCTATAGCCCATTATTTCAGGGGTGGGCCCTGGAACCGGGTGTGCTGTGCGTATAAAATAGAACAGGGGGTGCTAGGGAGTATGGGGATCATCCCAGTGTGGTCCGTTTAAATTTTTGTGGCCATTTGGGTGGAAAGACAGGCAAAACGGCACGAACGGGGCATTTTTGGGCTAAATCGGTGTGCTATAGCTCACTATTTCGGGGGTGGGCCTGAGGTTCAGGTGTTCTGTAGGCCGAAAATCAATTGGGGCATACCAGGGTTGTTGGGGGTCATCCCTGTGTGGTTTGTTTAAATTTTCGTGGCCATTTGGGTGGACAAACAGGCAAAACAGCACGAATAGGGCATTTTTGGGCCAAATCGGTTTGCTGTAGCCTACTATTTCGGGGGTAGGCCTGAGGTTCGGCTAGGCAGTGGGCGAAAAATTGACTGAGGAGTGCCATGGAGCTTGGGGATTATCCCAGTGTGGTCCATTTAAATTTTTGTGGACATTTGGGTGGATAAACGGGCAAAACGGTACAAACGTGGCATTTTTGGGCAAAATAAATGTGCTATAGCCCACGGTTTTGGGGATGGTCCGAGGGTCCAAGTTTTCTGTGGGTCGAAAATAGGCCATGGCGTGCCAGAGAGGTTAAGGATCATTCCAGTATGGTCTGTTTAAATTTTTGTGGCTATTTGGGTAGACAAACGGGCAAAACGGCGCAAATAGGCAATTTTCCGGATAAATCAATGTTCTATAGCCCACGGTTTTGGGGGTTGTCCTGGCGTCCGTGTGTGTTGTGGGCTAAAAAATGACCAGGGCATGCTAGGTAGGTTGGGGAGCATCTCAGTGTAGTCTGTTTTAATTTTTGTAGCTATTTGGGAGGACAAACTGGCGAAACGGCGCAAATGAGGCATTTTCAGGTCAAATAGGTGTGCTATAGCCAACTATTTTAGCGGTGGTCCTGGGGTTCGATCGTTCTATTGGTTGAAAATTGACTGGGGCATGCCAGGGAGGTTGGGGATCATCCAAGTGTGGTTCGATTAAATTTTTGTGGCCACATGGGTGGACAAACGGGCAAAACAGCGTGAACGAGCCATTTTTGGGCCAAAGCGGTGTGCTATAGCCCACGATTTTAGGGGTGGGCCCAGGGTACGAGCGTGCTATGGGGCTAAAATTTACCGAGGCATGTTAGGGTGCTTGGGGATCATCTCAGTGCGGTCCATTTATATTTTCATGGCTATTGGGTGGACAAACAGTTTAAGCGGCGCAAATTGGGCATTTTTAGGCTAAATTGGTGTGCTATAACCCGCGGTTTTTGGGGAGGGCCCGGGGTTCAAGCGTGTTGTAGGCCGAAAAATGATCGGGGCATGCCATGGAGGTTGGGGATCATCCCTGTATGGTCCGTTTAAATTTTTGTGGCTATTTGAGTGGACAAACGGGCAAAATAATGCGAACGACGCAATTTTGGGCTAAAATGATGTGCTATTGACCACAGCTTCGGGGGTGGGTCTGGGATTCATGCGTGCTGTGGGCTGAAAATTGACTGAGACATGCCAGGTAGGTTGGGGATCATCCCAGTGTGGTCTGTTTAATTTTTCGTGTCCATTTGGGTGGATAAATGGGTAAAACAGCGCAAACGGGGAATTTTTGGGCCAATTCGGTATGCTATAGCCACGATTTTGGGGGTGGGATAGGGGTTCGGGCATGCTGTTGGTCGAAAATCGATCGAGGCATTCCATGGATGTTGGGAATCATCCCAGTGTGGTCCGTTTAAATTTTTATGTCCATCTGTGTAGACAAACAGGCGAAACGGCACGAATAAGGCATTTTCGGGGCACATCAGTAGCCCACGGTTTTGAGGGTGGGCCCGGATCCAGGCGTGCTGTGCGTCGAAAATTGACCAAGGCATGCCAGGTAGGTTGGAGATTATCCCAATATGGTCCGTTTAAAATTTTATGGACATTTGGGTAGACACACGGGCGTAACGACGCGCATGTGGCATTTTCAAGCTAAATAGATATGTTATAGCACACGGGTTTGGGGGTGGACCCGGGTTCTGAGCGTGCTGTGGGCCAAAAATAAACGGGGCATGCAAAGGAGGTTGATCATCCCAGTATGGTCCGTTTAAATTTTTGTGGCCATTTGGGTGGACAAACGGGCAAAACGGCGAGAACGGGGCATTTTCAATTCAATTCGGTATGCTATAGCCTACGGTGGTGGGGTGGGCCATGGGTGGACGTGTAGTGGGATGAAAATAGATCGGGGTGTGCCAGGGAAGTTGGGGATCTTCCCAGTATGGTCCGTTTTAATTTTCATGGCCATCTGGTAGGACAAACAGGCAAAATGGGTAAACGGGGCATTTTCGGCACAAATTGGTATACTAAAGCCCACGTTTTCGGGTGTGGGACAATGGTTCAGGCGTGATGTAGGCTGAAAATCGATTGGGGCATGCTAGGAAAGTTGGGATCATCCCAGTATGGTCTATTTAAATTTTTGTGGCCAATTGGGTGTACAAACGAGCAAAACGGTGTGAACGGGTTATTGTCAAGCCAAATCGGTGTGCTATAGCCCATGATTTCGGGGGTTCGCCCAGGGTCTAGGCATTTTATGGGCAAAGAATTGATCGGGGTGAGCCATGGAGGAAGGGTATCATCCCAGTATAGTCCGTTTAAATGTTTGTGGCCATTTAGGTGGACACACAATTGAACGGGGCATTTTTAGGCTAAATCGGTGTGCTGTAACCCACGGTTTTGGGGGTAGGCTCGGTGTCCTGGCATTTTATGGGACAAAAATTGAACGAGGCATGCCAGGGAGGTTGGGGATCATCCCAATGTCGTTTGTTTAAATTTTTGTGGCTATTTGGGTGGACAAATGGGTGAAAAGGCATGAACAGGGTATTTTCATGCTGAATCGGTATGCTATAGCCTACGGTTTTGGGATGGGCTCGGGGACCGGGTGTGTTGTGGGCCTAAAATAGACTGGGGAGTGCAAGGGAGTTTGGGTATAATCTTAGTATGTTCCGTTTAAAGTTTCGTTTCCATTTGGGTGGACAAATAGGTGAAACGGCACGAACTTGGCCTTTTTTGGCCAAATCGGGGTGCAGTAGCCCATGGTTTTGGGGGTGGGCTTGGGGTCCGGGCGTGCTGTAGGCTAAAAATCTACCTCGACATGCCAGGGTGGTTGGGTATCATCTCAGTGTGGTTCGTTTAAATTTTTGTTGCTATTTGGGTGGACAAACGGGCGAAACGGGCTAATGGGGTTGTCTATAGCCCACTGTTTTGGGGGTGGGCCTATGGTCCAGGTGTGCTGTTTGTCGAAAATGGATCAGGGCATGCCAGGGAGGTTAGAAATTATCTCAGTGTTTCTGTTGAAATTTTTGTGGCCATTTGGGTTGTCAAATTGGTAAAACGGCGTGAGCGAGGCATTTTTGGGCTAAATCAGTGTGCTATAGCCCACAGTTTTAGGGGTGGGCCCAGGGTCCGAGCGTGATGTGAGTTAAAAATTGATCGGGTTTGCCAGGAAGGTTAGGGATCATCCTAGTGTGGTCCGTTTAAATTTTTGTAGCCATTTGGGTGGACAAACGAATGAAATGGGGCGAACGAGGTATTTTTGGGCTAAATTAGTGTGGTATAGCACACGGTTTCGGGGATGGGTCTGGGGTCCGGCTGTGCTGTGGGACAAAAATCGACCGGGGCATGCCAGGGAGGTTGGGGATCATTCAAGTGTGGTCTGTTTAAATTTTTGTGGCTATTTGGGTGGACAAACAGGCGAAACGGCTCGAACGGGGCATTTTCGGACCAAATCGGTGTGCTATAGCCAATTATTTTGGGGGTAGGCCTGAGGTTCGGGTGTGATGTGGGGCAAAAATCAATCAGGGCATCCCAGTGTGGTCTGTTTACATTTTTCATGCCATTTGGGTGGACAAGAGGGAAAAACTGTACGAACGTAGCATTTTCGGGCTAAATCGATGTGCTATAGCCTACGGTTTTGGGGATGGTCTAGGGGTCCGGGTGTGCTGTAGGCCGAAAATTGGCCGGGGCATTCTAGGGAGGTTGGGGATCGTCCTAGTGTGGTCCGTTTAAATTTTTGTGGCTATTTGGGTGAACAAACGTGCGAAAAAGCACAAATGGCACATTTTTGGGCCAAATCGATGTGCTATAGTCCACGGTTTTGGAGGTGGTCCTGGGGTCCGGGTGTGCTGCGGGCTAAAGATTGACTGAGGCATGCTAGGGAGGTTGGGGAGCACTAATTGTGGTCTGTTTTAATTTTTTTGGCCATTTTGGTGGACAAACTGGGAAAACGTTGCAAATGAGGCATTTTCAGGCCAAATCGGTGAGCTATAGCCCACTGTTTCGGTGGTGGCCCCGAGGTACGGGCGTGCTATGGGCAGAAAATTGACTGGGGCATACCAAGGAGGTTGGGTACCATCCTAGTATGGTTCATTTAAATTTTTTTGGCCAAATGTGTGGACAAACGGGCAAACTTGTATGAAAGAGGCATTTTAAGCCAAAGCGGTGTACAATATCCTATGGTTTTGGGGCTGTGCCCGGGGTACGAGAGTACCGTGGGCCAAAAATTGACCGAGGCATGTCAAGGACCTTGGGGATCATCTCAGTGTGGTCCTTTTTAATTTTTGTGGCCATTTGGGTAGACAAACGGGTTAAGCGGCGTGAATGGGGCATTTTCAGGCCAAATCGGTGTGCTATAACCCACAGTTTTGGTGGAGCGCCTGGAGTTCGGGCATGATTTGGGCTGAAAATAAAATGGGGCATGTAACGGAGGTTGGGGATCATCCCAGTGTGGTCCGTTTAAATTTTTTTGGTCATTTAGGTGGACAAACGGGTGAAACAGCGAGAACGGGGCATTTTTGATTCAATTCTGTATGCTATAGCCTACGGTTGTGGGGTGGGCCATGGGTGGGCGTGCAGTGGGTTAAATATTTATCGGGGTGTTCCAGGGAGGTTGGGGATCATCCCAGTATGGTCCGTTTTAATTTTTGTGGCCATTTGGTAGGACAAACAGGAAAAATGGGTAAACGGGCCATTTTCGGTAGAAATTGGTGTGCTAAAGCCCACGATTTCGGGTGTGGGACAAGGGTTCGGCGTGCTGTGGGCTGAAAATCAATTGAGGCATGCTAGGAAAGTTGGGATCATCCCATTATGGTATATTTAAATTTTTGTGGCCATTTAGGTGGACAAATGGGCAAAACGGTGTGAATGGGTTATTTTCGAGCCAAATTGGTGTGCTATAGCCCATGATTTTGGGGGTTGGCCCGGGGTCTAGGCGTGTTGCGGGCCAAAAATTGATCGGGGTGTGCCAGGGAGGTAGGGAATCATCCCAGTATAGTCCGTTTAAATGTTCGTGGCCATTTGGGTGGACACACGATTGAACGGGGCATTTTTGGGCTAAATCGGTGTGCTATAACCCACGGTTTTGTGGGTGGGCTCGGTGTCCTGGCATTTTGTGGGACAAAAATTGAACGAGGCATGCAAGGGAGGTTGGGGGTCATCCCAATATGGTTTGTTTAAATTTTTTTGGTTATTTTGGTGGACAAATGGGCAAAAAGGCATGAACAGGGTATTTTCGTGCAAAATCGGTATGCTATAGCCCACGGTTTTGAGATTGGCTCAGGGATCGGGTGTGCTGTGGGCCTAAAATAGATCGGGGAGTGCCAGGGATTTTGGGGATAATCTTAGTGTGGTCCATTTAAATTTTCATGGCTATTTGGTTGGACAAATAGGTGAAACGGCACAAACTGGGCATTTTTGGCCAAATCGGTGTGCTATAGTCCATGGTTTTGGGGGTGGGCTTGGGGTCCGGGCGTGCTGTGGGCTAAAAATCTACCTGGGCATGCCAGGGTGGTTGGGTATCATCTCAATGTGGTTCGTTTAAATTTTTGTTGCTATTTGGGTGGACAAATGGGTGGAACAGGCGAATGGGGTTGTATATAACACACTGTTTTAGGGGTGGGCCTATGGTTCGGGTGTGCGGTTTGTCAAAAATGGGTCGGGGCATTCCAGGGAGGTTAGGAATCCTCTCAGTGTGTTCTGTTTAAATTTTCGTGGCCATTTGGGTTGTCAAATTGGTAAAACGGCATGAGTGAGACATTTTTGGGCTAAATCGGTGTGCTATAGCCTACGGTTTTAGGGGTGGGCCCAGGGTACGAGCATGATGTGAGTTGAAAATTGACCGGGGTGTGCCAGGAAGGTTGGGGATCATCCTAGTGTGGTCCATTTAAATTTATGTAGTCATTTGTGTGGACAAACGGCTAAAACGGTGCAAATGAGGCATTTTCGGGCCAAATCGATGTGATATAGCCCACAATTTAGGGGTTAGGCCTGGGGTCCGTGCGTTTTATGGGCAAAAATTGACCGGGGAATTCCAGGGAGGTTGGGGATCATTCCATTATGGTCCGTTTAAATTTTTGTAGCCATTTGGGAGGACAAACACGTGAAACAACACGAACGGGGTATTTTCAAGCCAAATCAATGTGCTATAGCCCATGGTTTTGGGGGTGGGCTCGGGGTTCGAGTGTGATGTGGGCTGAAAATTGATCGGGGCATTCCAAGGAGGTTGGGGATCTTCCCAGTGTGGTACGTTTTAAATTTTGCAGCCATTTGGGTGGACAACGGGCGAAACAAAGCGAACGGTGCATTTTCGAGCCAACTTAGTGTGCTATGGCCCATGATCTAGGGAGGTTAGGGATCGTCCCAGTGTGGTCCATTTTAATTTTTGTGTCTGTTTAGGTGGACAAACGGGTGAAACGGAGCGAACGGGGTATTTTTGGGCTAAATTAGTGTGTTATAACACACGATTTTGGGGATGGGTCCGGGGTCCGGCTGTGCTGTGGGCCGAAAATCTACCGGGGCATGCCAGGGAGGTTGGGGATTATCCAAGTGTGGTTTGTTTAAATTTTTGTGACCATTTGGGTGTACAAATAGGCGAAATGGCACGAACGGGGCATTCTCGGACCAAATCGGTGTGCTATAGCCAACTATTTTGGGGGTGGGCCTGAGGTTCGGGTGTGCTATAGGGAAAAAATCAACCGAGGCATACCAAGGAGGTTAGGGATTATCCCAGTGTGGTCCGTTTAAATTTTTGTGGCCATTTGGGTTGACAAACGGAAAAACTGTACGAACTTGGCATTTTTGGGCTAAATCGATATGCTATAGCCCACAGTTTTATGGCTGGTCTAAGGGTTCGGGTGTTCTGTATGCCGAAAATCGGTCGGGGTGTTCCAAGGAGGCTGGGGATCGTCCTAGTATGGTCCGTTAAAATTATTGTGGATATTTGGGTGAACAAACGAGCAAAAAAGCACAAATGACACATTTTTAGGCTAAATCGATGTGCTATAGTCTATGATTTTGGAGGTGGTCCTAGGGTTCGGGTGTGCTGTGGGCCAAAAATTGACTGGGGCATGCTAGGGAGGTTGGGGAGCACTCAATGTGGTCTGTTTTAATTTTTGTAGATATTTGGGTGGACAAACTGGCAAAACGGCATAAATGAGGCATTTTCAGGCTGAATCAGTGAGCTATAGCCCACTGTTTCAGTAGTAGGCCCGAGGTCCGGGCGTGCTATGGGTAGAAAATAGACTGGAGCATTCCAGGGAGGTTGGGGAACGTCCTAGTATGGTTTGTTTAAATTCTTTTGGCCATATGTGTGGACACACGGGCAAAATTGTGCGAACGAGGCGTTTTTGAGCCAAAGCGGTGTGCAATATCCTATGGTTTTGGGGGTGTGCCCGGGGTTCGAGAGTGTCGTGGGCCAAAAATTGATCGAGGCATATGAAGGACCTTGGGGATCATCTCAGTGTGGTCCGTTTAAATTTTTGTAGCCATTTGGGTGGACAAACGGGTTAAGCGATGCGAATGGGGCATTTTCAAGCCAAATCGGTGTGCTATAACCCACAGTTTTGGTGGAGGACCTGGGGTTCGGGTGTTCTATAGGTCAAAAATTGATCGGGGCATGCCATGGAAGTTGGGGATCATCCTTGTGTGGTCCGTTTAATTTTTTATGGCTATTTTAGTGGACAAACGGGCGAAACGGCATGAACGGTGCAATTTTGGGTAAAAATGGTGTGCTATAGACCATGGTTTGGGGGGTGGGCCAGTGGTCCGGGTGTACTGTGGGCTGAAAATTGACCGACGCATGCCAGGGAGGTTGGGGATCATCCCAGTGTGGTCCTTTTAATTTTTTGTGGCCATTTGGGTTGATAAATGGGAAAAACGGTGCAAACGGGGAATTTTCGGGCAAAATTGGTGTGCTATATCCCACAGTTTTTGGAGTGGGAAAGGGTCCAGGCGTGCTGTGGGTCAAAAATCAACCGGTGCGTACCAGGGAGGTTGGGGATCATCCCAGTGTGGTCTATTTAAATTTTCGTGGCCATTTGGGTATATAAATGGGCGAAACGATATGAACGGGGCATTTTCGAGCCAAATTAGTGTGTAATAGCCTACGGTTTTGGGGGTAGGCCCAAGGTTCAGGTGTGCTGTGGGCCAAAAATTATCCGAAGCATGCCAAGGAGGTTGGGGATCGTCCCAGTGTGGTCTATTTAAAATTGTATGGCTATTTGGGTGGACATACGGGTGAAACGGCGCGAACGGGGCATTTTTAGGCTAAATTGATGTGTTATAGCTCACGGGTTTGGGGGTGGACTTGGGGTTCGGGCATGCTGTGGGCTAAAAATGAACTAGGGCATGCAAAGGAGGTTGGGGATCTTGAAAATGAACTAGGGCATCACAATGTGGGGCATGAAAATGAACTGGGGCATCCCAGTGTAGTCCGTTTAAATTTTTGTAGCCATTTGGGTAGACAAACGGGTGAAACGATGAGCACGGGGCATTGTTGACTCAAATCGATGTGCTATAGCCCACGGTGTTGGAGGTGGGCCATGGGTCTGGGCATGCTGCGGGCTGAAAATCGATCGGGGTGTACCAGGGAGGTTGGGGATAGTACCAGTGCGGTCCGTTTAAATTTGTATGGTCATTTGGGAGGACAAATAGGCAAAACAAACAAACGGGTCATTTTTGGGCCAAATTAGTCTGCCAAAGCCCACTATTTTGGATGTGGGCCCAGGTTTCGGGCGTGCTGTGGGCTGAAAATCAACACGGGCATGCCAGGGAGGTTGGGGATCATCCTAGTATGGTCTATTTAAATTTTTGTGGCCATTTGGGTGGACAAACGGGCAAAATGGTGTGAATGGCTTATTTTTGAGCCAAATCGGTGAGCTATAGCCAACGATTTTGGGGGTTGGCCCGGGTATGGGGGTGCTATGGGCCAAAAATTGACCAAGGTATGCCAGGGAGGTTGGGGATCATTCCAATGTAGTTCGTTTAAATGTTCATGGCCATTTGGGTGAACACACGATTGAACGGGGCATTTTCTAGCCAAATCGGTGTGCTATAGATCATGGTTTTGGGGGTGGTCTCAGTGTCCGGGCGTGCTGTGGGCCAAAAATCTCCCGTGGCATGCCAGGTAGGTTGGGGATAATCTCAGTGTGGTCCGTTTAAATTTTTGTGGCCAATTGGGTGGACAGATGGGCGAAACAGCGTAAACGGGGCATTTTCGGGCCAAATCGGTGTGCTATAGCCCACTGTTTTGGGGGTGGGCCTGGGGTCCAGGTGTGTTTTTGGGCTGAAAATGGACCGGGGCATGCTAGGGAGGTTGGGGATTATCTCAGTATGGTCCGTTTAAATTTTTGTGTCCATTTGGGTGGACAAACTGGCGAAACGACAAGAATAGGGAATTTTTAGGCCAAATTGGTGTGCAATAGACCACGGTTTCGAGGGTGGGCTCTGGGTCCAGGCATTATGTTAGCTAAAAATCTACTGGGGCCTGCCAAGGTGGTTAGGGACCTTTCCAGTATGGTCCATTTAAATTTTCGTGGCCATTTAGGTGGACAAATAAGCTAAACGGCACAAACGGTACATTTTTTGGCCAAATCAGTGTGGTATAGCCCACGGTTTTGGAGGTGGGACTGGGGTTTGGTTGTGCTATAGGCCAAAAATTGATCGGCACCTACCAGGGAGGTTGGGGATCATCCCAGTATGGTTCGTTTAAATCGATCGAGATGTGCCAGAGAGGTTGGGGATCATCCCAGTATGGTCTGTTTAAAATTTTATGGCCATTTGGGTGGAAAAATGGGTAAAACAACGTGGAAGAGGTTTTTTTAAGCCAAATAGGTGTGTTAAAAGCCACGATTTTAGGGGTTGGCCTAGGGTCCGAGCATGTTGTGTGCCGAAAATCGATCGGGGCATGCCAAGGAGGTTGAGGATCATCCTTTTGTGGTCCGTTTTAATATTTATGGCCATTAGGATGGACAAACTAGCGCATTTGCATTAACGGGGCATTTTTGGGACAAATCAGTATGCAATAGCCCACAGTTTTAGGGGTGGGCCCAGGGTCCAGTCGAGTTGTGGGCTGAAAATTGTTTGAGGTATGCCTGGGAGGTCGAGGATCATCCCAGTGTGGCCCATTTAATTTTTGTGGCCATTTGGGTGTATAAACGGGCAAAACAGCTTGAACAAGGAATTTTTGGGCCAAATTGGTGTGCTATAGCCCATGATTTTAGGGGTGGGATTGGGTTTCGGGCATGCTGTGGGTTGAAAATTGACTGGGGCGTGCCGAGGAGGTTAGGAATCATCCCAGTGTGATCCATTTTAATTTTTGTGGCCATTTGGGTGGACAAACGAGTGAAAAGGTGTGAACGGAGCATTTTTGGGCCAAATCGGTGTGCTATAGCCCACAGTTTTGGGGGTGAGCCAGGGTTCCGGGTATGCTGTGGGTCAAAAATCGATAGGGGCATGCCAGGGAGGTTGCGGATAGTCCCAGTGTGGTTATTTTAAAATTTTGTGGCCATTTGTGAGGAAAAACAGGCGAAACGGCGCGAACGTGGCATTTTCGAGCTAAATATGTGTGCTATAGCCCATGGTTTCGGTGGTGGGCTTGGGGTCCAGGCGTGTTGTTGGCCAAAAATTGATTGGGGCATGCCAGGGAGGTTGGGTTTCATCCCAGTGTTGTTCGTTTAAATTTGTGTGCCCATTTAGGTGAACAAACGGGCGAAACGGCAAGAACGGGGCATTTTTTATTTAAATCAGTGTGCTATAACCCAGGGTTTTGGGGGTGGATTTAGGATCCAGACTTGCCGTGGGCCAAAAATCGACCGATATATGATAGAGAGGTTAGAAATTATCACAGTGTTGTACTTTAAATTTTTGTGGCCATTTGGGTGGACAAACGGGCGAAAATGCACAAACGGTGCATATTTAGGCAAAATCGGTGTGCTATAGCCCATGGTTTTGGGGGTGGGCCTGGGGTTCGTGTGTGCTTTGGGATAAAAATTGATTGGGGCATGCCATGGAGGTTGGAGATCATCTCAATATGGTCCATTTAAATTTTTATGGCCATTTGGGTGGACAAACGAGCAAAACGGTGCGAATGGGGCATTTTTGGGCCAAATCAGTGTGCTATAGCCCACAGTTTTGGGGGTGCACCTAGGGTCCGAGTGTGTTGTTGGCTTAAAATCAATCGAGGCATGATAGGTAGGTTGGAGATCATTCCAGTGTGGTCCATTTAAATTTTTGTCGCCATTTAGGTTGGCAAACGGGAGAAACAGCACGAACAAAGCATTTTTGGGCTAAATTGGTGTGCTATGGAACACGGGTTCGGGGGTGGACTCGGGGTCTGGGATTTCTGGGGGAACAAATCAACTAAGGCATTCCAGGGAGGTTGGGGATTGTCCCATTATGGTACGTTTAATTTTTCGTGCCCATTTGGGTGGACAAATGGGTGAAACAGCGCGAATAGAGCATTTTCGGGGCTAAATCGGTGTGCTATAGCCCATGGTTTAGGAGGTGGGCCCAGAGTTCAGGCGTGCTGTTAGCCAAAAATCAATTCGGGCGTGCCAGGTAGGTTAGGGATCATCCCAGTATGGTCTGTTTAAATTTTATTTACTATTTGGGTTGACAAACGGGCGAAACGGCGCGAACGGGGCATTTTTGGTCTAAATCGGTGTGCTATAAACCACGGTATTGGGGGTGGGCCTTGGGTCAGGGTATGCTGTGGGTTTAAATCGATTGGGGTGTTCCAGGGAGGTTGGGGATCATCCCATTAAGGTTAATTTAAATTGTCGTGGCCATTGGGGATGGCAAACAAACAAAACGGGTGAATAGGGCATTTTCAGGCCAAATTGGTGTGCTAAAGCCCATAGTTTCGGGGGTGGACCAAGGGTCTGGGCGTTCTGTGAGACATAAATCGAATGGGGTGTGGCAGGGAGGTTGGGAATAATCCCAGAGAGGTTCTTTTAAATTTTTGGGGCCATTTGGGTGGACAAACGTGTGAAACAGTGAGAATGGGGAATTTTTGGGCTAAATCGGTGAGTTATAGCCCATGATTTTGGGGGTGGGCACGGGGCCCAGGTGTGTTGTTGGGCAAAAATTAATTGGGGCATGCCATGCAGGTTGGGGATTGCCTCAGTGGGATCCATTTAAATTTATGTGGCCATTTGGGTGGACAAATAAGCAAAACGGTGCGAACGGGGCATATTCAAGCCAAATCAGTGTGTTATAGCCCACGGTTTTGGGGGTGCGCCCAGGGTTTGAGCATACTGTTGACTTAAAATTGATCGAAGCAAGCCAGGGAGGTAGGTGATCATCCCAGCATGGTTCATTTAAATTTTTGTGGCCATTTGGGTTGGCAAACGAGAGAAATGACACGAACTGGGTGTTTTTGGGCTAAGTTGGTGTGCTAGAGCACACGGGTTCGGGGATGGACCTGGGGTCCGGGCATTCTTGGGGCAAAAAATTGACTGAGGCATGCTAGGGAAGTTGGGGATTTTCCCAGTGTGGTACGTTTAATTTTTTGTGGCCATTTGGGTGGATAAGTAGGCGAAACAGTGCGAACGGGGCATTTTCAAGCTAAATTGGTGTGCTATAGCCCACGGTTTAGGGGGTGGGCCCGAAGTTCGAGCATGATGGGGGCCAAAAATAAATTTAGGCATCCCAGGGAGGTTGAGGATCATCCCAGTATGGTCTGTTTAAATTTTATTGACTATTTGGCTGGACAAACGGGCAAAACAGCGCGAACGGGGCATTTTTTGTCTAAATCGATGTGCTATAGACCACGATATTGGGGGTGGGCCTTGGGTCCGGGTATGCTATGGGTTGAAAATTTATCAGGGTGTGCCAGGGTGGTTGGGGAACATCCCAGTATGGTCCATTTAAATTATTGTGGCCATTTGGGATGACAATCAAACAAAATGGGTGAACGGGGCATTTTTGGTCCAAATGATTGTGCTAAAGCTCACAGTTTTGGGGGTGGACCAACGGTCTGGGCGTACTGTGAGCCAAAAATCAACTGGGGAATTCCAGGGAGGTTGGTATCATCCCAGAAAGGTCCGTTTAAATTTTAAGGTCTATTTGGGTGGACAAACGTGTGAAACGGTGAAAATGGGGAATTTTTAGGCCAAATCTTTGAGCTATTGCCCACGGTTTTAGGGGTGGGCCCAGGGTATGGGTGTGCTATGGGGCAAAACATGATCGAGGCGTGCCAAGGAGGTTGGGGATCATCTCAGTATGGTCTGTTTAAATTTTTATGGCCATTTGGGTGGACAGATAGGCGAAACTGCATCAACGAGTCATTTTTGGGCCAAATCGGTGTGCTATAGCACACCGTTTCAGGGGTGGGATTGGGATCCGGGAGTGATTTGGGCTGAAAATCTACCGGGGCATTCCAAGGAGGTTCAGAAGCGTCCTAGTATTGTTCGTTTAAATTTTTGTGGCCATTTAGATGGACAAATGGGCAAAACAGCGCGAATGAGGCATTTTTGGGCCGAATCGGTGTGTTTTAGCCCGCGGTTTTAGGGGTGGGATCAGGGTCCGAGCATGCTCTAAGCTAATAATCGCCCGTGGCATGCCAAGGGGGTTGAGGATCATTCCAGTATAGTCCGTTTTAATTTTTGTGGCCATTTTGGTAGACAAACAGGCAAACAAACAAACAGACAAACAGTGTGGTACGTTTAATTTTTCATGCCAATTTGGGTGGACAAATGGGCGAAACAGCACCAACGTGTCATTTTTGGGCTAAATCAGTGTGCTATAGCCCACAATTTTAAGGGTGGACCCAGGGTTCGGGAGTACTATGGGCCAAAAATGACCGGTGCATGCCAGGGAGGTTGGAGATTATCCCAGTGTGGTTCGTTTAAATTTTATTCGCCATTTGGGTGGACAAATGGGCAAAACAATGTGAATGGGGCATTTTTGGTCCAAATTGGTGTGCTATAGACCATGATTTTAGGGGTGGGCCCTGTGTTTGAGCGTGCTGTGGGCTGATAATCGATCTGGCTGTGCCAGGGAGGTTGGGGATCATCCCAGTATTTTCCGTTTAAATTATCGTGGCCATTTAAGATGACAAACAAACAAAACGGGTGAATGGGGCATTTTCCCACGAAATTGGTGTGATAAAGCCCACAGTTTTGGGGGTAGGCCAGTGGTCACGGCGTGCTGTGTGCAAAATATTAACTGGGATGTGCTAGGGAGATTGGGGTTCATCCCAGGAAGGTCCGTTTAAATTTTTTTGGCCATTTGGGTAGACAATTTTTGTGGCCAAATCGGTGTGCTATAGCCTACGGTTTTAGGGGTGAGCCTAGGGTTCGGGTGTGCTATGGACCAAAAATTGACTGAGGCGTGCTAGGGTGCTTGGGGATCATCTCAGTATGGTCCATTTTAATTTTTGTGGCTATTTGGGGGCAAACTAGCGAAACGGTGTGAACGGGATATTTTTGTGCTAAATCAGTGTGATGTAGCCCACAGTTTTGAGGGTGGGCCCGTGGTCAGGTGTGTTGTGGTCTGAAAATTGATCAGGGTATGCCAGGGAGGTTGGGTATCATCCCAGTGTGGTCTGTTTAAATTTTTTTGGCCATTTGGGTTGGCAAACGGGAGAAACAACGTGAACTGGCATTTTCGGGCTAAATAGGTGTGCTATAGCACATGAGTTTGGGGTGGACCTAGTGTCCAGGCGTGTTATGGGACAAAAATTGACTGAGGCATGCTAGTGGGGTTGTGGATCATAACAGTGTGGTACGTTTAAATTTTTGTCACTATTTGGGTGGACAAATTGGCGAAACAGCACAAACGGGGCATTCTCGGGCTAAATCAGTGTGCTATAGCCCATGATTCCGAGGGTGGGCGCAGGATTCGGGCGTGATGCGGGCCAAAATTCAATCGGGGCATGCCAGGGAGGTTGGGGATCATTCCATTACAGTTTGTTTAAATTTTATTGGCCATTTGGGGGAACAAATAGGAGAAATGGCGTGAACGGGATGTTTTTGGTCCAAATTGGTGTGCTATAGACCACGGTTTTTAGGGTGGGCCCTGGGTCCGGGCGTGTTGTGGGTCGATAATCGATCTAGGTATGCTAGGGAGGTTGGGGATCATCCCAGTATGGTCCATTTAAATTGTCGTGGCTATTTAAGATGACAAACGAACAAAATGGGCAAACGGAGCTTTTTCGGGGCCAATTGGTGTGCTAAAGCCCATAGTTTCGGGGTTGGGACAAGGGCCCGGGTATGCTGTGTACCAAAAATTGACTGGGGCATGTCAAGGAGATTGGGGATCATCCCAGGAAGGTCCGTTTAAATTTTCGTGGACATTTGGGTGGACAAACGAGCGAAACAGCGAAAATGGGGCATTTTTGAGCCAAATCAGTGAGCTATATCCTACGGTTTTAGGGGTGGGCCCAGGGTCCGGGTATGTTATGGGCCGATAATTGGCTGGGGAATACCAGGGAGCTTGGGGATCATCTCAGTATGGTCTGTTTAAATTTTTGTGGCCATTTGGGTGGACAAACAGGTGAAACGGTGAGAATGAGACATTTTCAGGCAAAAAAGGTGTGCTATAGCACACGATTTCGAGGGTGGGCCCGGGGGCCGGGCATACTGGGGGCTGAATATCGATTGGGGCATGTCAAGGAGGTTAAGGATCGTCCCATTATGGTTCATTTAAATTTATGTGGCCATTTGTGTGGACAAACAGGCAAAACAGCGCGGATGAGGCATTTTCAAGCTAAATCGGTGTGTTATAGCCCCTCAATTTTGAGGGTGGGCCCAGGGTCCGAGTACACTATGGGCTGAACATTGACCGAGGCATGCCAAGAGGGTTGAGGATCAACCCAGTATAGTCCGTTTTAATTTTTGTGGCCATTTGGGTATACAAACAGGCAAAACAGTGTGGACGAGTGATTTTCAGGCTAAATCGGTGTGTTATAGCCCACAGTTTTGAGGGTGGGCTCCAGGTCCGGGTATGCTGTAGGCTGAAAATTGACTGGGGCATGCCAGGGAGGTTGAGAGTATGGTCCTTTATAATTTTTGTGGCCATTTGGGTATACAAACAGGCAAAATGGCATGAACGGGACATTTTCAGGCCAAATCGATGTGCTACAGCCTATAGCTTTGGGGGTGGTGCTGGGGTCCGAGCGTGCTGTTGGCCAAAAATTGTCTGAGACGTGCCAGGGGGTTGGGGATCATCCCATTATAATCCATTTTAGTTTGTCCATCCATTTGTGTGGACAAACGAGCGAAATGGTGAGAACGGGCATTTTCGTGCTAATTCGGTGTGTTATAGCCCATGGTTTCTGGGGTGGGCATGATTTTCGGGTGTGATGTGGGTCAAAAATTAATTAGGGCATGGCAGGGAGGTTAGGGTTCATTCTAGTGTGGTCCGTTTAAATTTTTATGGCCATTTGGGTGAACAAACAGGTGAAACAACACCAATGGGGCATTTTTGGGCCAAATCGGTGTGCTATAGCCCACTATTTTAGGGGTGGGCCTGGGGTTCGGGTGTGTTGTGGGCCAAAAATAAACCGGGGCATGACAAGGAGGTTGGGGATCATCTCAGTGTGGTCCGTTTAATTTTTCATGGACATTTGGGGTGGACAAACAGGCAAAATGGCATGAACGGAGCATTTTTGGGCCAAATTAGTGTGCTTTAGCCCACCATTTCGGGGGTGGGATTGCGATCCGAGCGTGTTGTCAACCAAAAATCAATGGGGGCATGCCAGGAAGGTAGGGGATCATCTAGTGTGGTCCATTTAAATTTTTATGGCTATTTAGGTGGACAAACGACATGAACAGGGCATTTTTAGGCCAATTCAATGTGCTATAGCCCGCGGTTTTGGGTGTGGGATCGGGATCCGAGTGTGCTATGTTCTAAAAATTGACCTGGGCATGCTAGAGAGGTTGGGGATCATCTCAGTATGGCGTGTTTAATTTTTTGTGGCTATTTGGGTGGACAAACAGGCATAACGGCACGAATGAGGAATTTTTGGGCTAAATCGGTGTTCTATAGCCCACGGTTTCGATGGTAGGCCCAAGGTCTGGGCGTGTTGTGGGATGAAAATTGATAGGGGCATGCCAGGGAGATTGGGAATCATCCCAGTGTGGTCCATTTAAATTTTTGTGGATATTTTGGTGGAAAAACGGGCAAAACAACATGAATGAGGCATTTTTGGACCAAATCGGTATGCTATAGACCACGGTTTCAGGGGTGGGCCGGGGGTCAGGGTGTGCTGTGGGCTAAAAATCGACCAGATCATGGTAGCGAAGTTAGGGATCATACCAGTGTGGTTCTTTTAAATTTTCATGGCTATTTGGGCGGACAAATGGGTGAAACGATGCAAACGGGGCATTTTTAGGTCAAATCGGTGTGCTATAACCTACGATTTTAGGGTTCGGGCCAAATTAGTGTGTTATAGCCTATAGTTTTGGGGGTGGACTTAGGATTCGAGCGTGTTGAGGGCCAAAAGTCAACCGGGGTATGCCATAAGGTTGGGGATCATCCAGTATGGTCCATTTAAATTTTCATGGCCATTTGGGTGGATCAACAGGTGAAACAACGTGAATGGATCATTTGTTGGACAAATTGATGTGCTACAGCCCATGGTTTTAGGCGTGTTGTGGGTTATAAATTGATTGGGGCATGCTAGGGAGGTTAGGGATCATCCAAGTGTGGTCCATTTAAATTTTTATGGCCATTAGGGTGGAGAAATGAGCAAAACGGCATGAACGAGGCATTTTCTGGCCAAATTGGTGTGCTATAGCCCACAGTTTTAGTGGTGGGCTAGGGGTCCAGGCGTGAAGTGAACCAAAAATCTACTGGAGAATGCCAGAGAGGTTGGGGATCATCCCATTGGGGTCCATTTAAAATTTTGTGACCATTTGGGTGGACAAACGGGCGAAATAGTGCGAACGGGGCATTTTTGAACCAAATCGATGTGCTATAGCCTACGATTTTGGGGGTGGGCTAGGTGTTTGGTTGTGCTGTAGGCCTAAAATAGATCGGGGTATGCCAGGGAGCTTGAGGATCATCGTAGTGTGGTCTGTTTCAATTTTCAAGGCCATTTGGGTGGATAAACGGGCGAAACGGCACAAATGAGTCATCTTCGGGTCAAATCGATGTGCTATAGCCAATGATTTTGGGGGTGGGCCTGGGGTCCGAGCGTACTATTAGCTGAAAATTGATCAGGGCATGGAAGGGAGGTTGGGAATCATCTCTGTATGGTCTGTTTAAATTTTTGTGGCCATTTGGGTGGACAAAAGAGCAAAACGGTGCGTACGGGGCATTTTCAGGCTAAATCGGTGTGCTATAGCATACAGTTTTGGCGGTGGGCCCGGAGTTCGAGTGTGCTGTGGGTTAAAAATCGACTGGGGCATGCCAGGGAGATTTAGGATCATCCCAATGTAGTCCAGTTAAATTTTCGCGGCCATTTGGGTGGACAAATAGGGCATTTTCGATCTAAATCGGTGTGCTATAGCCCACGGTTTTGGGGGTGGGCCCTGGGTTCTAGCGTGCTATAGGCTAAAAATTGATTGGGGCATGCCAGGGTGGTTGTGGATCATCCCAATGTGGTTCGTTTAAATATTTGTGGCCATTTGGGAGGACAAAGGGGTGAAACGAGCAAAATTGGGCATTTTAAAGCCAAATTGGTATGTTAAAGACCCCGATTTTGGGGGTGGGCCCAGGGTTCGGGTGTGATGTGTGCTGAAAATCGACTGGGGTATGCCAGGAAGGTTGGGGATCATCCTAGTATGGTCCGTATAAATTTTTGTGGCCATTTGGGTGAACAAATGGGTAAATCGATGTGAACGGGTCATTTTTCGGGCTAAGTCGGTGTGCTATAGGCCACGGTTTTGGGGGTAGGTTCGGCGTCTGAGCGTGTTGTGGGCAAAAAATCGACCGGGGCATGCCAGTGAGGTTTGGGATCATTCGAGTGTAGTCCGTTGAAATGTTTGTGGCCATTTGGGTTGACAGCTGGTTGAACGAGGCATTTTTGGACCAAATCGGTATGCTACAGCCAACGGTTTTGGTGGTGGGCTAAGTGTTCGGGTGCGCTATGGGCTAAATGTTGACCAGGGCATGCCAGGGAGGTTTGGTGTCATCCCAATATGGTCCATTTAAATTTTCATGGCCATTTGGGGTGGACAAACGGAGAAACAGTGCGAACGGGGCATATTCAGGCAAAATCGGTGTGCTATAGCCCACGATTTTGGGGGTGGGCCCAGGGTTCGGGCATGCTATGGGATGAAAATTGATCGGGGCATGCCAGTGAGGTTGAAGATCATCTTAGTATGGTCTGTTTAAAGTTTTGTGGCCATTTGGGAGGACAAACGGGTTAACGGGGCATTTTCGGTCCAAACTTGTGTTCAGCCACAATTTCGAGGGTGGGCCCGGGGTCTGAGCGTACTGTAGGATAAAGGTTGATCTGGGCATGCCAGGGAGTTTGGGTATCATCTCAGTGTGGTCCATTTTAATTTTTGTGTCTATTTGGGTGGATAAACCGGCGAAACGGCACGAATGGGGTATTTTTAGGCCAAATCGATGTGTTATAGACTACGGTTTCAGAGTTAGGTCTGGGGTTCAGCGAGATGTGGGTTGAAAATTATCCATGGCATGCGAGAGATGTTTGGAATCATCCAAGTATAGTCCGTTTAAATTTTCATGGCCGTTTAGCTGGACAAACAGGTGAAACAGCGCGAATAGGGCCTTTTCAGGACAAATTGGTGTGCCATAGCCCATGAATTTAGGGGCGGGCTTGGGGTTTAGGATTTCTGTGGGAAAAAAAATTGATCGGGGCATGTCAGGAAGATTGGGTATCATCTCAGTATAATTCGTTTAAATTTTCATGGCTATTTGGGTAGACAAACTGGCAAAATGGCACGAATGGGGCATTTTGGGTCGAATCGGTGTGCTATAGCCCATGGTTTAGGGGATGGGTCTAGGGTCTGGGCATTCTATGGGCGAAAATTTGATTGGGGCATGCCAGGGAGGTTGGTGATCATCTCAGTGTGGTTCGTTTAAATTTTTTATGGCCATTTGAGTGGACAAATGGGCAAAATAGTGTGAATGAGGCATTTTCGAGATAAATCGATGTGCTATAGCCCATGGTTTCGGGAATGGGCCCAGGGTCAAGGCATACTGTCGGCTGAAAATTGACCGATGTATGACTGAGAGGTTGGGG
Organism: Capsicum baccatum var. pendulum; assembly: GCA_030864225.1. NCBI lineage: Eukaryota > Viridiplantae > Streptophyta > Magnoliopsida > Solanales > Solanaceae > Capsicum > Capsicum baccatum. The sequence continues at coordinate 11,766,973 of CM061557.1, forward strand.
ATCATCCCAGTGTAGTCCATTTAAATTTTTATGGCCATTTGGGTTGGCCCGGTATTCGGGCGTACTGTAGGCCGAAAATTGACTGAGTCATGACAGGGAGGTTGGGGGTCATCCCAGTATGGTACCTTTTATTTTTCCTAACCATTTGGGTGGATAAATGGTTGAAACAATGGAAACAGTGCATTTTTGGGCTAAATCGGTGTGCTATAGCCTACGGTTTTGGGGGTGGGCCTGGGGTTCGGGCGTTCTTTGGGGAAAAAATCAGCCAAGGCATTCCGGGGAGGATGGATATCTCCCAATGTGGTCCGTTTAAATATTTGTGGCCATTTGGGTTGACAAACGGGCAAAACTGTGCGAATGGGGCATTTTTGGTCCAAATCGGTGTGCTATAGACCACGGTTTTAGGGGTGAGCCCTCGGTCCAGATGTTCTATGGGCCAAAAATTGATTGGGGTATGCCAGGGAGGTTGGGGATCATTCCAGTATTGTTCGTTTAAATTATACTGGTCATTTGGGAGGACAAATGAACAAAATGGGCGAGTGGGTCATTTTTGGGCTAAATTGGTGTGGTAAAACCCACGTTTTTGGGGTTGGGCCCAGAGTCCGGGCGTGCTGTTAGCCAAAAATTTACTAGGGCATGCCAGGGAGGTTGGTATCATCCTAGGAAGGTTTGTTTAAATTTTTGTAGCCATTTGGCTGGACAAATGGGCAAAATGGTGCAAACAGGTCATAATCGGGCCAAATCGGTATGCCATAGCCAAAGGTTTTTTGGGTGGGCCAGGGAGTGCTATAGGCCAAAAATCGACTGGGGCTTTCCAAGGAGTTGGGGATCATCCCATTGTAGTCCGTTTTAATGTCCGTGGCCATTTAGGTGTACAAACGGTTGAACTGGCCATTTTAGGACCAATTCTGTGTGCTATAGCTCACGGTTTTGGGGTGGGTTCGGTGTTTGTGGGTGCTATGGGATGACAATTGATTGGGGTGTGACAGGGAGGTTGGAGGTCAATCCAGTGTTGTCCGTTTAAGTTTTTGTTGCCATTTGGGTGGACAAACATGCAAAACAGCTTGAATGGGGCATTTTTGGGCCAAATTAGTGTGCTATAGCCCACGATTTTTGAAGTGGTCTCGGGGTCAAGGCGTGTTGTTGCCCAAAAATTGATTGGGGTGTGCCAGGAAGGTTTGGATCATCCCAGTATTGTCCATTTGAATTTTTATGGCTATTTGGGTGTACAAATGGTTGAACAGGGAATTTTCGGGCCAAATCGGTGTGCTATAGACCATGATTTTGGGGGTGGGACCTGTGTCCACGCGTGCTGTTGGCTAGAAATTGACTTGGGCATGCTAGGGAGGTTAGGGATCATCCCAGTGTGGTCCGTTTAAATTTTCATGTCCATTTGGGTGGAAAAAACGAGTAAAACAGCGAGAATGGGGCATATTCAAGCTAATTCAGTGTGCTATAGCCCACAGTTTTGAAGGTGGGCCTGGGGTCAAGGCGTGCTATGGATCAAAAATCAACCAGGGCATGCCAGGGAGGTTGGGGATCATCCCAGTGTGGTCCATTTAAATTTTTGTGGACATTTGGGCGCACAAACGGGTGAATGTGGCATTCTCGAGCCAAATCGATGTGCTATATCCCATGGTTTTGGGGGTTGACTAAGGGTTCGGGTATGCTATCGGCCAAAAAATGATTGGGGCATGCCAGGGTTGTTAGGGATATTCCCAGTGTGGTCCGTTTAATTTTTTGTGGCTATTTTGTTCGACAAATAGGCGAAATCGTGCGAACGGAGCAATTTCTGGCAAAATCGGTGTGCTACAGCCCATGGTTTTGGGGCTGGGCCTATGGTCCGGGTGTGCTGTGGATGAAAATTGACTAGGGAATGCCGGGGAGGTTGAGAATTATCTTAGTGGGGTCTGTTTAACAAACTGGCGAAACAGTGCGAACAAGACAATTTTGGGCCAAATCGATGTGGTATTGCCCACGGTTTTTGGGTGGGCCCAACTTTTGAGTGTGTTGTGGGCTAAAAATTGACCGGGGCATGCCACAGAGGTTGGGGATCATCCCATTGTGGTCTGTTTAAATTTTTTTGGCCATTTAGGTGGACAAACGGGCAAAGTAGCGTGAATGAGGAATTTTTAGACCAAAATCGATGTGTTATAGCCCAAAGTTTTGTGGGTGGGCTTGGGATCCGAGCATGCTGTGGACCAAAAATCAATTAGAGTATGCCAAAGTGGTTGGGGATCATCCCAGTGTGGTCCGTTTTAATTTTTGTGGCTTTTTGGGTATACAAATAGGCAAAATGGCGCGAACAGGGCCTTTTCAGGCCAAATTGGTGTGCTATAGCCCATAGTTTTGGAGGTGGACCCGGGGTCCGAGCGTGCTGTGGGCTAAAAATAGACCGAGGCATAGAAGGGGGTTGGAGATTATCCCAGTATAGTTCATTTTAATTTTTCAGCTAATTGGGTGGACAAACGAGCGAAACGGCAAGAACGGGGCATTTTTATGCCATATCGGTGTGCTATAGCCTACAATTTCAGGGATGAGCCCAGGGTCCGGGCGTGCTGTGGGCTAAAAATTGACTGGGACATGCCAAGGAATATTTATGATCATCCTAGTATGGTCTGTTTGAATTTTTGTGGCCATTTGGGTGGACAAACAGGCAAAACGGCACAATGAGGCCTTTTTTGGCCTAATCGATGTGCTATAACCCACTGTTTTGGGGGTGGGTCCGGGTTTCGAGTGTGCTATGGATCAAAAATTGACTGGAACGTGACAGAAAGGTTTGGGATTATCGCAGTATGGTTCGTTTAAATTGTCGTGGCCATTTGGGTTGACAAACGGGCAAAACGGCACGAACAGGGCATTTTTGGGTCAAATCGATGTGCTATAATCCAGGGTTTTGGGGGTGGATTTTGGATCTAGACTTTCTATGGGACAAAAATCAATCGGGACGTGATATAGAGTTTAGGAATTATCACAGTGTGGTCTTTTTAAATTTTTGTGGCCATTTGGGTGGATAAATGGGCAAAAATACGCGAACGGTGCATATTTAGGGCAAATCAGTGTGCTATTGCCCATGGTTTTGGGGGTGGGCCTAGGGTTCGTGTGTGCTTTTGGCTAAAAATTGATCGGGGCATGCCATGGAGGCTGGGGATCATCTCAGTGTGGTCCATTTAAATTTTTGTTGCCATTTGGGTGGATAAACGAGCAAAACAGTGCGAACGAGGCATTTTTGGGCCAAATCAGTGTGCTATAGCCCACGGTTTTGGGGGTGCGGAGAGGGTCCGAGCGTGCTATTGGCTTAAAATTTATCGAGGCATGCCAAGGAGGTTGGGGATCATCCCAGTGTGTTCCATTTAAATTTTTGGGCCATTTGAGTTGGCAAACGGGAGAAACAGCACGAACAGGGCATTTTTGGGCTAAATTGGTGTGCTAGCACACGGGTTCGGGGATGGACCCGAGGTCCGGGCGTTCTGGTGGAAAAATATAGATTGAGGCATTCCATAGAGGTTGGGTATCGTCCCAGTGTTGTACATTTAATTTTTCATGCCCATTTGATGGGGCATTTTTGGATAAATCGGTGTGCTATAGCCCACGGTTTAGCGGGTGGGCCTGGAGTTCAGGCATGCTATGGGGTAAAAATCAATACGGGAATGACAGGGAGGTTGGGGATCATCCCAGTATGGTCTGTTTAAATTTTATTTACTATTTGGGTTGACAAACGGGCGAAACGGCGCGAACGGGGCATTTTTTGTCTAAATCGGTGTGCTATAGACCACGGTATTGGGGGTGGGCCTTGGTTTAGGGTATGTTGTGGGTTGAAAATCGATTGGGGTGTGCCAGGGAGGTTGGGTATCATCCCATTATGTTTAATTCAAATTATCTTGGACATTTGGGATGACAAACAAACAAAACGGGTGAATAGGGCATTTTCGGGCCAAATTGGTGTGCTAAAGCCCATAGTTTCGGGGGTGGACCAAGGGTCTGGGCGTGCTGTGAGCCAAAAATCGACTGGGGAATGCCAGGAAGGTTGGGGATAATCTCAGAAGGTTCATTTAAATTTTCGGGGCCATTTGGGTAGACAAACGTGTGAAACGGTTAGAATGGGGAATTTTTGGGCCAAATCGATGAGCTATAGCCCACAGTTTTGTGGGTGGGCCCAGGTTCTGGGTGTGCTGTGGGCCAAAAATTGATCAGGGTATGCCATGGAGGTTAGGTATCATCTCAGTGTGGTCCGTTTAAATTTTTGTGGTGATTTGGGTGGATAAATGAGCAAAATGGTGCGAACGGGTCATTTTTAGGCCAAATCAGTGTGCTATAGCCCACGGTTTTGGGGGTGCCCCCAGGGTCCGAGCATGTTCTTGGCTTAAAATCAACTGAGGCATTCCAGGGAGGTTGGGGATTATCCCAGCATGGTCCATTTAAATTTTTGTGGCCATTTGGGTTGGCAAACGGGAGAAACAACATGAACTAGACATTTTTGGGCTAAATTGGTGTGCTATAGCACACGGGTTCAGGGATGGACCCGAGGGCTGGGCGTTTTGGGGGCAAAAAATTGACTGAGGTATGCCAGGAGGGTTGGGATCTTCCCAGTATGGTGCGTTTAATTTTTCATGGCCATTTGGATAGACAAATGGGTGAAACAGCATGAACGGGGTATTTTCGGGCTAAATCGGTGTGCTATAGCCCATAGTTTTGGGGGTGTGCCCGGCGTTCCAGCGTGCTGTGGGAAAAAAATCAATCGGGGCACGTCGAGGAGGATGGATATCTCCCAATGTGGTCATTTTAAATTTTCGTGGCCATTTGGGTTGACAAACGGGCGAAACGGCGCGAATGGGGCATTTTTGGTCCAAATCGGTGTGCTATATACCATGGTTTTAGGGGTGAGCCCTCGGTACAGATGTGCTGTGGGCCAAAAATCGATTGGGGTATGCCAGAGAGGTTGGGAATCATCCCAGTATTGTCCGTTTAAATTATCATGGCCATTTGGGAGGACAAATGTACAAAACGGGCGAACGGGTCATTTTTGGGCTAAATTGGTGTGCTAAAACCCACAGTTTTGGGGTTGGGCCCAGGGTCCGGGCATGCGGTTAGAAAAAAATTGACTAGGGCATGCCAGGTAGGTTGGGGACCACCCCAAGAAAGTCTGTTTAAATTTTCGTAGCCATTTGGGTGGACAAATGGGCAAAACGGTGCGAATGGGTCATTTTTGGGCCAAATCGGTGTGCTATAGCCCACGGTTTTTGGGGTGGGCTAGGGCGTGCTATGGGCCAAAAATCGACCGGGGCCTTCCAAAGAGTTGGGGATCATCCACTTGTAGTCCGTTTTAATGTTCGTGGCCATTTGGGTGTACAAACAGTTAAACAGGCCATTTTAGGACCAAATCGGTGTGCTATAACTCACGATTTTGGGGTGGGCTCGGTGTCTGTGGGTTCTATGGGCTGATAATTGATCGGGGCCTACCAGGGAGGTTGGAGATCATTCCAATGTTGTCCGTTTAAATTTTTGTTGCCATTTGGGTGGACAAATGAGCAAAACAGCTCGAATGGGGCATTTTTGGGCCAAATTGGTGTGTTGTAGCCCAGGGTTTTGGAAGTGGGCTCGGAGTCAAGGCGTGTTGTGGCCCAAAAATTGATCGAGGTGTACCAGGAAGGTTTGGATCATCCCAGTATTGTCTGTTTGAATTTTTATGGCCATTTCGGTGTACAAACGGTTGAATAAGGCATTTTCGGGCCAAATCGATGTGCTATAGCCCATGGTTTTGGGGGTGGGACCTGTGTCCGGGCATGCTATTGGCCAAAAATTGACTAGGGCATGCCAGGGAGGTTGAGATCATCCCAGTGTGATCAGTTTAAATTTTTGTGGCCATTTGGGTAGACAAACAGGTAAAATGGCGAAAATGGGCATTTTCGAGCAAAATCGGTGTGATATATCCCACGGTTTTGAAGGTGGGCCAGGGGTCAAGGCGTGCTGTGGATAAAAAATCAACTGGGGCATGACAGGGAGGTTAGGTATCATCCCAGTGTGGTCCGTTTAAATTTTTGTGGACATTTGGGTGCATAAACGGGTGAATGGGGCATTTTTAAGCCAAATCGGTGTGTTATATCTCACGGTTTCAGGGATCGACTAAGGTTGCGGGTATGCTGTAGGCCAAAAATCGATAAGGTCATTCTAGGGTGGTTGGGGATAGTTCCAGTGTGGTCCGTTTAATTTTTTGTGGCTATTTCGTTTGACAAACGGGCGAAATGGTGCGAACGAAGCATTTTCTGGCAAAATCGATGTGCTACAGCCTATGGTTTTGGGGGTGGGCCTGTGGTCCGGGTGTGCTGTGGGTCGAAAATTGACCAGGGTGTGCCATGGAGGTTGGGGATCATCTTAGTATGGTCTGTTTAAATTTTTGTGGCCATTTGGGTTGACAAACTGGCGAAACGGTGAGAACAAGGCAATTTTGGGCCAAATCAATGTGCTATAGCCCATGGTTTTTGTGTGGGCTCAGGTTTTGAGCGTGCTGTGGGATAAAAATTGATTGGGGCATGATAGGGAGGCCGTGTATTATCCCATTATGGTCCATTTAAATATTTGTGGCCATTTAGGTGGACGAACGGGCAAAGTAGCGCGAATGAGGCATTTTCAAACAAAATCGATATGTTATAGCCCACGATTTTGTGGGTGGGCTTGGTATCCGAGCATACTGTGGACCAAAAATCAACTGAAATATTCCAAGGAGCTTGGGGATCATCCTATTAAGGTCCGTTTTAATTTTTGTGGCTATTTGGGTATACAAATAGGAGAAATGGCGCTAATAGGGCCTTTTCAAGCCAAATCGGTGTGCTATAGCCCACAGTTTTGGGGGTGGACTCGGGGTCCGAGCGTGCTGTGGGCTAAAAATAAATATAGGTGTCGAAAGAGGGTTGTAGATTATCCCAGTATGGTTCATGTTAATTTTGCAGCCATTTGGGTGGACAAACGAGAGAAACGGCATGAACGGGACATTTTTATGCCATATCGGTGTGCTATAGCTCACGATTTCAAGGGTGAGCCCAGGTTCCGGGGGTGATGTGGGCCAAAAATCGAGCGGGACATGCCAAGGAATGTTGAGGATCATACCTGTATGGTCCATTTAAATTTTTGTGGCCATTTGGGTGAACAAACAGGTAAAAGCCAAACGAGGCATTTTTTGGCCTAATCGATGTGCTATAACCCTCTGTTTTGGGGGTGGGTTCGGGTTTCAGGTGTGATATGGACCAAAAATTGACTGGAACGTGAAAAAGAGGTTGTGTATTATCTAAGTGTGGTTCGTTTAAATTCTCGTGGCCATTTGGGTGGACAAACGGGCAAAACTGCATGAATGGGGTATTTTTAGGTCAAATCGGTGTGCTATAATGCAGGGTTTTTGGGGTGGATTCGGGATCCAGACTTGCTGTGGGCCCAAAATTGACTGAGACATGACAGATAGGTTGGTAATTATCACAGTGTGGTCCTTTTAAATTTTTGTGGCTATTTGGGTGGACAAACAGGCGAAAATGCGCGAACGGTGCATATTTAGGCCAAATCAGTGTGCTTTAGCCCATGGTTTTGGGGGTGCGCTTGGGGTTCGTGTGTGCTTTAGGGTAAGAATTGATCGGGGCATGCCATTGAGGATGGGGATCATCTCAGTGTGGTCCATTAAAATTTTTGTTGTCATTTGGGTGGATAAATGAGCACAACGATGTGAACGGGGTATTTTCGGGCCAAATCAGTATGCTATAGCCCACGATTTTGGGGGTGCGCCCAGGGTCCGAACGTGCTATTGGCTTAAAATTGATAGAGGCATTCCATGGAGGTTGGGGATCATCCCAGTGTGGTTCATTTAAATTTTTGTGGCCATTTGGGTCGGGAAACATGAGAAACAACACGAACAAGGCGTTTTTGGGCTAAATTGGTGTGGTATAGCACACGGGTTCGGGGGTGGACCCGAGATTCGGGCATTTTGGGGGGAAAAATCAATTGAGGCATGCCAGGGAGGTTGGGGATCATCCTAGTGTGGTACATTTAATTTTTTGTGCCTATTTGACGGGGCATTTTTGGGCTAAATCGGTGTGCTATAGCCCACGGTTTAGGGGGTGGGCCCGGAGTTCGGGCATGCTGTGGGCCAAAAATCAATCCAGGCATGCCAGGGAGGTTGGGGATCATCCCAGTATGATCTGTTTAAATTTATTTACTATTTGGGTGGACAAACGGGTGAAATGGCGCGAACGGGGCATTTTTGGTCTAAATCGGTGTGCTATAGACCACGGTATTAGGGGTGGGCCTTGGGTACGGGTATACTATGGGTCAAAAATTGATCGGGGTGTCACAGGGAGGTTGGGGATCATCCTAGTATCGTCCATTTAAATTATCGTGGCCATTTGGGATGACTAAAAAACAAAACGGGTGAACAGGGTATTTTCGGGCCAAATTAGTGTACTAAAGCCTAGAGTTTCGGGCGTGGACCAAGGGTCTGGGCGTGCTGTGAGCGTAAAATAGACTGAGGCATGCCAGGGATGTTGGGTATCATTCCAGAAAGGTTTGTTTAAAATTTTGGGGCCATTTGGGTGGACAAACATGTGAAACGGTGAGAATGGGGAATTTTTAGGCCAACTCAATGAGCTATAGCCCATGGTTTTGGGGGTGGGCCCAGGGTCCGGGTGTGCTGTGGGCCAAAAATTGATCAGGGCATACCATGGAGGTTGGGGATCATCTCAGTGTGGTCCGTTTAAATTTTGTGGCAATTTGGGTGGACAAACGAGCAAAATGGTGCGAAGGGGTCATTTTTGGGCAAAATCAGTGTGCTATAGCCCACAGTTTTGGGGGTGCGCCCAGGGTTCGAGTATGATGTTGGCTTAAAATTGATCGAGGCATGCCAGGGATGTTGGGAATCATTCCAGCGTGGTCCATTTAAATTTTTATGGCCATTTGGGTAGGCAAACGGGAGAAACGGCACGAATTGGGCATTTTTGGGCTAAATTGGTGTGCTATAGCACACGGGTTCAGGGGTGGACCCGAGTGATGATAGGCGTATTTACACGCCTAAAGCACCTTAATGTACCCATATTTTAGCTAAGTTTTGAGGACAAAATATATAATTCATGCACTTTTAGTCCTTTTTCCTGTAAGTGAGCTAACAAACATGATTAGTAAGTTTTCAGGTATAAATGATGAAGATTTCAGCATTTTATGGATAACTTGACGCCAAAGGAAGCTTCACGAAATAAGGAAAGCAAAGCTTGGATGCCTAAGACTAAAAGTGATGCATGGGAAACCTATCCCGGGCAAAAACAACATTTCTCAAGACTTTGGGGATCAGCAGTAACTTATTAGGATTAGGATAATGATGCAGTAATTTAATAGGATTAGGATAAGTACGCAGTAGCCTAGTAGGAATAGGATATGGGTATTATAAATATCCTATTTTGCTGAAGCTTTTGATGATTCTGATTATTCTCATCATTCACATTCTAATTCATTCATCTACAACTCTAAACAATTTTCTTTCAATTAATTCTTAATATTCTCTCTTCATCTATTCGACTTTTAATTTTCACAACAAGAGAAACACTACTTTGAAAGGAAATCACGCCACAAGCCCTACCAACATATATTACACGTTCTATCCTTATATTGGTATGATGATAATGACTATTGTAATTTCCATTGCACTCATGAGTAGCTAAACTTCTCTGTTGGGGTTATGGAAGCCTTATGAGATACTATCTATTGCTATGAGTTTGTGAATTCTTGACATGTATGCTGCTTATATCATTATTCTCTTCATCTTAATGCAAATTCTTATGGTTGCAAACACATAGAATGCGCCAGTATAGCATTAACTTGTTCGAAAGAAAAGTTATATGTCTGGAAAAGAGATACTGTCAAGGTAATGGGGCACCAACCCCTATTAAAAAGTTAGTGCCATAACTGGATTAACCTCTTGGAGAATTTGTACTGTTAGATACGCTTTAAGCTCGAAAGAGTTAAAGTGAAATAATCCTTAATGGTCGAAAGACGCCTGGATTTACCATAGAATACAATTCTCTATAAGCACATGCATGTCTGAATTCCGCATAACTCATAGACAATAGAGACGTATAACTCATAAGGTGGACATAACCCCAACTTCCAATTCTCATTGACTAAAACCTTACAAAACATTCTTTCTTTCTACTTTCCTATTTTCCATTTTTACTTTGTTATTTTGTTACATTACTTGCACGCTAATAATCTTTGCTTACTTAGTGACCAAGTATTCTCTGTGGGATTCGACACCCAACCTAGTTTGGTTCTATATTTGACAACGACCGCTTACAGTCTTACGAGAGCTGTAGTTTGAGCGTTATCAAATTTTGGTGCCATTGCCGGGGAATACGGTTGTCTACTAAGTTTGAGATAATTACTAGACCCTTTGGTCAAAGATTCTTGTACTTTACTTTTAGTTGTTTTTTTTTTTTCTGCAGGTTTTTGTTCAGTGCATGCCAAAAACTCAAAGTTCGAGACAACCATTATTACCCATAAACCCTAAATCGCAACTTATTGGAAGGATGGATGCACAACGTGACATTGAAAGAAGGGCTGCTCAACAGGAGCAGGCTAGACTAGCTGCGTTGGCCGCCGTCCAAGTACATCAACAGAATATTGATAACCCAGGGCGAGCAGCAGATCCTTATGATGAGGACTTAGGTGATGATGAGCTACTAAACCCTAGGCGTGATGCTGAGGTGGTGACACCAGCCAACAGAAGAGATCGTCAAGCTAGGTTCAGGCCTTAATGCCAAGACATACCATTCGATGATGATGATGATCTTAATGGAGCTGGTGCCACAGGAGCCATTATTCCTCCGCCATTGGCAGCCAGAGCCAAGTTCAACATCACGAGCACCATGATTCAGTTATTGCAACTCAAGGGATTATTCGGTGGACTAGCAGGCGATGATCCGAATATGCATCTGATCAACTTTATTTCTACATGCAAGTCATTCGACAATCCTAGCGTTGGACAGAATGCAATTCGGTTGCGCTTATTTCCATTATCTCTATCTGGGGAGGCAACTCTATGGTTGAACGGGCTGACTCCTGATTCTATCACTAATTGGAGGCAATTGAAAGACTCTTTCCTAGAAAGATTCTTTCCGCCATCCAAGAGAGCACAATTGAGAGATGAAATCAGCAATTTTTGTCAGCTTCCAACTGAAGCCCTCCACGAAACATGGGAAAGATTCAAGAAGAAGCTTATGAGGTGCCCAAACCATCACATGACCAATGTTCACTTGATGGAGATACTATATAGATCCTTGAATTCAGTAACTAAACCTGTGGTGGATAATGCGGCAGGAGGATCATTTATGGACCCCACCTTTGTTCAGGCAAGTGATATGTTAGACCGGATGACGAAGCAAAGTAGGGCGTGGCATACCAAAGATTCTGAGGTAGCAAGCCCCACTTTTTCTATAGGCATGAATGCAGAACAAAGAAGAAGAGAAGAAGAACGTGATCAAGATTTGGCGCACATGAAAACACAAGTGGATCTTCTTACAAAGCATCTACTATCAGGGAAGACCGAAAAAGTCAAAGCAGTTGCGTCAAAATAAAGAGAGGAATCCGATTCGGAGGAAGAAGCCAACTACGTGAACAATTAGGGGGGTTTCTGAGGCAATGCCCAAGGAAACCAAGGTCGGAACTATTATGATAATTCTGGAAACAAGTACCGGGATCAAGGTAGTTGGAAGAACAAGACTGACAGGAGTGGCGTGTATATTCCTCCCGAACGACGAGAGGCCACTGCATCCGGTTCGGGAAATATGTTAATGGAAGATATGATGGCTAAGCTGTTGAACGGAGTAGAAGCAACCAGCACGGGAGTAACTGAGGTAATAAATGACTTGGACTCAATGAAGCAATTGGTTGACTCATATTCCACTTCAATAAGATAGCTGGAGTAATAATTGAGTCAAATTTCAGCCACATTAAATCAAAGAAAAGCTGGCACCCTACCGAGCGACACAATGCAAAACCCAAGAAACGATGGAACATGCATGGCTGTAACTACCAGAAGTGGTAAGGTGCTAGAAAATTCATCCCAAAGCAAGCAAGTGGCCGAAGATATCGTAGGTAATACAGAAGAATATGACACCATCAAAACTGATGAAGACGTTAATGAAGTCATTCCTCGATGTCCACAGCCTAAAAAGATCTTCGAACCTAAGCATGACGAAAAGAAAGTCGTGGAGAAAACAATTCCCCTTCCACCACCTCCTTTTCCACAAAGATTAAAAAAGAGAGCTGATGATACCATGTTCAATAAATTCATGTCAATGTTAAAACAGCTGAACATTAATGTTCCCTTGGTTGAGGCACTAGAACAAATGCCAGGCAACGCAAAATTTATGAAGGATCTTTTAACAAAGAAGCGAGCAGCAAGTAGTGAGTTGACAGATGCTGTTCATCATTGTAGTGCAATTGCTACCAGATCACTAGTTCAGAAGAAGGCTGACCCAGGAGCCTTCACTATTCCTTGCACTGTCGGATCTTTGAATTTTGCCAAGGCATTATGCGATTTAGGAGCCAGCATCAACTTGATGCCATTATCCATTTACAAAAATTTGGGGTTCGGTGATCCTCCTCCAACCAATATGAGGCTTGTGATGGCTGATAGGTCGGTAAAACGACCTGTTGGTATTTTATGTGATGTATTGGTGAAGGTTTATTCATTCATCTTTCCGGCGGACTTTGTTATTTTGGATTGTGAGGTAGACTCTGAAGTTCCCATAATCTTGGGGCGCCCTTTCCTTGCAATAGAAAGTGTGCTTATTGATTTAAGAGCTAATGAGCTTCTATTCCGGATGAATGACGAAGTAGTCCGCTTTGATGTATGTAAATCAATGAAGCAACCCAAAGATCTGAACGTGTTCTTGGTAGATGATGTTTATATTGATGATGAGAAAGAATTACCCGTAGAGGAGCAGCTTGTTGATGACCCATTGGCGGTTGTGCTTATGAATGTTGAGCATAAGGATGCTGAAAATTATGAAGAAACTATTTATGCTCTAACAGGATTAGGGTCATATCCTCATTCTCCCAAGAAGTTGGACCTTGATCTCAAAAACCGACCTACTCCACCAGCTAAACCATCTATTGAGGATCCACCCACGTTAGAAATGAAGGAGCTTCCTAGTCATCTAAAGTATGCATTCTTAGGAAGCGGTAACACACTTCCGGTTATTGTGGCGGCAGATTTGAGTGAGCATCAAGTTGCAGCTCTCATCATGGTTTTACGAAAGTACATGAGAGCCATCGATTGGACCATCGCTAATATCATTGGTATTCCGCCTGGGATTTGTACACACAAGATTTAGCTTGAAGAAAATTGCTTACCCACTATTGAGCATCAAAGGCGTCTGAATCCACCTATGCAAGAGGTGGTGAAGAAAGAAATTATTAAATGGTTAGATGCAGGGGTTGTGTATCCAATCTCCGAGAGTAAATGGGTAAGCCCGGTACAATGTGTACCAAAGAAAGGTTGCATGATGGTAGTTGCGAATGAAAAAAATAAGTTAATTTCACTCAGACCTGTCCCAGGGTGGAGAGTATACATGGACTACCGTAAGCTGAATTCGTGGACCCTTAAAGATCACTTTCCAATGACCTTTATTGACCAAATGCTTGATCTATTAGCAGGGAAGGGATGGTTTTGTTTCTTAGACGGTTATTCCGTCTATAATCAGATATGTATCGCCCCCGAAGATCAAGAGAAGACAACTTTTACATGCCCCTATGGTACGTTTGCCTTCAAACATATGCCATTTGGGATATGTAACTCACCCGCCACTTTTCAGCGTTGTATGATGTCCATTTTGTCTGATATGGTGAAAGATACGCTGGAGGTATTCCTGGACGATTTTTCAGTTGTGGGTGAGTCGTTTGAATCGTGCTTGACAAATCTAAGTATGGCATTACAGAGATGTGTTGAATTCAACCTAGTGCTGAATTGGGAGAAGTGCCACTTTATGGTGAAAGAAGGTATTGTTCTTGGGCATAAAATCTCCAAAATAGGAATTGAGGTGGATCGAGCTAAAATTAAAGTTATCGAGAAACTACCACCCCCAATTTCGGTCAAAGGAGTTCGTAGTTTCGTAGGTCATGCAGGTTTCTACCGAAGGTTTATCAAAGACTTCTCCAAAATTGCTAGTCCATTATGCAAACTTTTGGAGAAAGATACAAAGTTTGACTTCAATTCAGATAGTGTGAAGGCATTTGAATGCCTCAAAGAGAAGCTAATTGAAGTTCCTATCATGGTAGCACCAGATTGGTCTTTACTATTTGAAGTCATGTGTGATGCTATGAGGGTAGCTTTGGGTGCTGTACTTGGCCAGAGAAGAGAAAAGTTATTCCATCCAATCTACTATGCGAGAAAGGTCTTAAATGAAGCCCAGAAAAACTATACTGTCACAGAACAAGAGCTTCTAGAAGTTGTGTATGCGTTCGAAAAGTTCCGTGCTTATTTGTTGGGAACCAAAGTGATAGTTCATACAGACCATTCAGACCTTAGATATCTGATGACAAAGAAAGATGCAAAACCAAGGCTAATTCGATGGGTATTGTTGCTGCAAGAATTTGATTTCGAGGTAAAAGATAGAAGAGGTTGCGAAAACCAAGTGGCTGATCATCTATGTAGACTCGAGAATGAGCATATAGCACAGCAAGATCTTGAGATTGACGATACCTTCCCTGATGAAGAGATTTTAGCCACAATGCTGAAGGAGTTACCATGGTATGCAGATTTTGCAAACTTCATGGTAAGTAATGTGATGCCTACGAATCTATCATTTCATCAAAAGAGGAAGTTTATGCATGATGTGAGACACTACTTCTGGGATGATCCATATTTGTTTAGATGATGCGCAGATGGTGTTATCAGGCGATGCATATCCCATGTCGAGGTGCTGAATATATTGGAAGCATGTCACACTTCCCAAGTTGGGGGACATCACGCAGGTAATCGTACAGCAAGGAAGGTATTGCAAAGTGGCTAATATTGGCCTTTGATATTTAAAGATGCCTTCGACTTTGTGAGAAGATGCGACCAATGTCAGAGACAAGGTGCGATTTCGAAACACCATGAGATGCCTATGTCAAAAATCCTTGAAGTAGAGCTCTTTGATGTATGGGGTATCGATTTTATGGGTCCATTCGTGAATTCATTTGGACTGAAATATATCCTAGTGGTTGTAGATTATGTTTCAAAATGGGTCGAAGCAGTAGCTTTGGCTGATAATGAAGGAAAACGTGTTGTTGCATTCTTGAAGAAAAACATCTTCTCTCATTTTGGGGTACCACGTACTATCATAAGCGATGGCGAATCTCACTTTTGCAATAAACTTTTCAAATCCATGTTGGCAAAATATGGTGTCAAGCAACATAAGGTAGCCACGCCTTATCACCCACAAACTAGTGGACAGGTAGAGGTTTCCAATCGAGAGATCAAGCAAATCCTTGCTAAGACTGTAAATGCGAATAGGAAAGATTGGTCTCGGAAGCTGGACGATGCACTATGGGCTTATAGGACTGCATTCAAAATGCCAATTGGCATGTCCCCGTACTAACTATTTTATGGGAAATCTTGTCATTTACCCATTGAGCTCGAGCACAAAGCATTGTGGGCGTTGAAACAACTAAATTTGAATTGGGATGATGCTATGAACTTGAGGTTGGAGCAGCTGAATGAGATGGATGAATTCCGTATACATGCATATGAAAGATCAGACCTCTACAAGGAGTGGATAAAAAAGTATCATGATCAGCGGATTTTTCAACAAAACTTTCAAATGGGTGATATGTTACTTCTTTTCAATTCCAGGATAAAGCTATTCCCAGGTAAGTTAAGGTCCAAATGGTTTGGTCCATACAAGATTAGCCAAGTCTACTCGTCTGGAGTATTTAAGCTAGAAGACAATAATGGTCTTGTCTTTAAGGTGAATGGCCAACGAGTAAAACCATATATTGGCCCCCTTGACTCGATGAACTATACGGCCACCATCTATCTCGACGAAGTCTAAGTACTCGAGGTAACTATGTCGTGCCGCGACAATATATCAAGCGCTAGATGGGAGGCAAGCCATCGTGATTTTTTTCGTTTCCTTTGCATTTGTTTTTACTAAATAAAAATCCAAAAAGAAGAGTCGAGCCATGACCAAAAATAAGGTGCTTGATGGGAGGCAAACCATCGTTCTAATCATTTTTGTCATTTTTGAGTGAATGTAGGTGCAAGAGGTGTAAAGGAGGAGATTGGTTTCAAATTTTGATTTGGAAGTATTGCATGTTGAAGGTGGTAAGTTAGGAATGAAGAAGCAAAAGGCTATGGGTGAGGCATTGCTTATGAAAATATAGGCAAAGAACAAGGCAAGGCCTATGTAAATCTAGGCCACGAACAAGGCAAGTCCTATGCTATGGCCAAAGCTCTCGGATTCTAGAGTGCCATAGCATAGGTGCCAACTATGCTCAACAATGCCATAGCATAGGCGCCGCCTATGCAAAAGCCTTTTGTCTCTGAATCTCATATGCCATGGCATAGGCACCACCTATGCCTAACAATGCCATAGCATATGTGCTGCCTATGCTCAACAATGCTTTGCAAAAAGCGCCGCCTATGCCAAGCATAGGCAAGGCATTAGGCGCCACCTATGGTCACTTTTGGTCTCCAAATCCGATTCCAAATGGGTCAAAACCCGACCCAAGATTGTCCTATAAATAGAACCTTAGTCTTAAATCAAAAACACATTGCAATTCACCCTAAAGCGCCGCCTACCTCTCCAAATTCTCCCAAAATTTTTCCTTTTGCTCTTTTACTTTGCAAGAACATCTTCCTAGGCCATCAACCAAGTAAGTACTTCTTTGTTCTTCTTTTATGTTCCGTAAGTACTACACTACTACGTCTATAATGAATTGTTTAATCTTGAAGTAGTATTGATGATTTGAATATGGTTGATTTGTTGTGGTAAAACTAAGCGAGTGAAAGAATACGTAAGGATGCTCTTGACTTGTTTCCAACTTGTATTTGATTTTGATACACTGTCATACTTTTGCGGAATTGACATAGTATAGAATATTGCATAACCTTGTAACTTGAAAGCTTGCTTGAATGACTTGTTTATTGCGATGAAAATCATGGCTAATTACAAACATAAGATGTTGTGATTATTCCAAGCCATAAATTGATACAATATCTATGTAGTAGTTTTATTCAAAGTGATGCATTAGTCCAAAACATGAAAGCATTACCAAGATTACATGATCTAGAATTGAGAAAGGGTAGTTAAGATGATACTAAAAGTATGACTGCACTGATTATATTGTTGGAACATAACACCTAAATGTATATCGATGAAATCTGAGTAATCGACATCGTTCACTTCACTAGTTCGTACAAACAAACTAAGTGTGGGGTGGTGCCACTATTGCTTGTTTATTGATTGTATCCACCGAGATGAAGCTAACATGACCATTATTTTAACCTCAGGTACAATGGCACCAAAAGCAAGACAAGGGAAAGAAAAAGCAACCACTTCACAAAAAGGCCAAAAAAGGGGACAAAAAGAGCAAGGAGAATCCTCCTCGCTGCAAATACCTCGCTGCATATTTGGAATTAAATGGGTCCTAGAGGAGAAAGGAAAGGAGTGGTATAGGAACAATAAAGAGAAAAAATATGTTCATGTGGAGTTGATACACAAGGAAAGCCTAGCAAAGAAAGAACCTCGCATGTTGGCCAGGATCATGGCGTTACATCTTGATTTCATATTCCGAGACATGGGAGAATGCAATCTCGATCTAACATGAGAATTCTATGCCAAATGGTCACGGAAAACTATAGGGAGTGAAGTAAAGATTCGGGGCCAAGTTCTGCAACTAAATGCGGAGTTCTTCAACTCCTTTCTGGGTTTGCCATCTGTTGATCCATCACCACTCAAAGAGCTGTATAACAGACCTTCGTACAGGCAAATTACACACACATTGTGCGGAACAAGATCTATGGAATGATGGAGCAGACACAAGGACACCAGTCGGCACAACACCTTCCCATATGCTTCCTTGAATAGAGAAGCTCGGATATGGATGCGAATAGTCAATTCTTGTCTGATTCCAGGGACCCAGTACATGAAGATTACACGAGATAGAGTGTTCTTGGTGTACGCATTGATGACAAATGTTCCTATCAACATTGCGGCAATTATTCGATCTACAATACGAAAGGCCAGGCTACACAAGAGGTCCCACTTCAGCTTTGGCAATCTGTTGACCGCAATATTGAGAAAGGATGACATCGAAGAGGAACCGGCTGATCATAAACTTCCACACAACCCAAAGAAGGTTGACCTCACAAAGGTTAAAGATAATGAAACCATGCATGGCGTCAACCTTACCACTGCGGAAAGGCATGCTCGGGATGAGAGTTTCTTTCGCCATCTTTATGGCATGACTCGGTTTACCATGATGAGCGGAGGTCGTGTTCCAACTGCTGCAAAGCTCCAACATCTGGATTATGACTACCCAATGAATGAGCATGCAAAGCAAATATGTGGAGTAGGTGTGTACTTTAAGGAACCTCTTGATGACGATGTGCCAACTGATGATGATCGTCGAATGCCAGACTCTGATGTAGAGGAGAACTCTGATGACGAAGACTCTGATGATGATTCCGATGAAGGGGGTATGACCCCAGACATAGAGGAGGAGTCGGACTAACTAGGTTCTTCTTATTTATTTTCTACTGAGGACAGTGTGTCCTGTCTAAGTATGGGGTACTGGTATTTGTATGCTATACTTCCTTATCTGCATTTGCATTTATTTATGTTTTTTTTAGTAGTTAAATTTTTTTAAAATTTTTAACTTTGCATGAAATTATTCTGATAGGCAGCATGGTATTACGACAAGTGTCTGTGATAAAATCATTACAATTGAGACGTTTAGGCTCTAATAGTGACTGATTATGTGATAATTGTATGGTTCAATTCCTTCATCTGTTGGGACAAGAGTCTATACTGCTTCCAATAAAGTCGACCATGTGCCTTGTGTGTGTGAGATGATAGTATATTCTATGTTTGTGGCTGATTCTAGAACTTGCCTGGTATATATGTAAAGCGAAATAAAGAGTGTGAGTTTAGGAGATGATTTAGGCATTTCTTTAGCAACCTATGATTGTTTACCTTCATTTTATCTACCCATGGACATCATCCTAGATAAACCCCTTTGAGCCTTAAGCCTATTTTCTTTGACAGCCACATATGTAAGCCTAATCCATTTTTTCTCAAGACCATAATTTGATCCAAATTCCTAAGTGCTTTAAATTGTAAAGTCATATGACAAAATAAGAGGAAATTGGGTGAGAGTGATGCCTTCGAATGTATTGGTGCTTGAATTAGTTATGAAAAAGAGTGGCTATCATAGAGGAGTGTTAAAAAAAAGAAAAAAAAAGAAAAGAAAAATGAAAAGAAAACTAAAAAGTTAGTTCTATTTAAAAACGAATAACAAAAGAGGTGAGAAGGGGTGGTAGATTAAAAGAAAGTAGAAAGGTTGTTTGAAAGAAAGTGTAAATGGCATAATGTGATGTATTAAAGCGCTTAGGAACATAGTCACTATTTCTGGCCAAAATAGTCCTACCCGTCCCTTAGCCTACATTACAACCTGTAAAAGACCTATTTGATCCTGAGCTTAGCATTCTTATATTTAGTGGAGCATTACACTAAGGGCAAGCCTATGGTCATCAGTTGCAACATATGAATTATTTGTGAGAGTGAGAGCAAGGATAATCTTATACCCATGTTTGAGATATATATACAATACTTGTGAGTGATTATGGGTGACATATTGTGAGACACACATGGTTGATGAGTTTTGGGTGGTTGTGTATGATTCTCTGTGCCTTAACTTTTGGATATGAATTAACCATCATCATGAGTCTATATTAGAGGTTGAATTGCTTCTAGAAGTGATCAGAAAACTACTCTTTGTTAATAATTGTCGTGCCTGTCTTGATGAATATTTTGTGTGGTTACTGTGAAACCATAAGTGGATGTTTAGAAGGACATGATATTTTGTTCGAGGACGAACAAAGCTTTAAGTGTGGGGTGTTGATGATAGAAGTATTTACCCGCCTAAAGCACCTTAATGTACCCATATTTTATCTAAGTTTTGAGGACAAAATATATAATTCATGCACTTTTAGTCCTTTTTCCTGTAAGTGAGCTAACAAACGTGATTAGTAAGTTTTCAGGTATAAATAATGAAGATTTCAGCATTTTATGGATAACTTGACGCCAAAGGAAGCTTCACGAAAGAAGGAAAGCAAAGTTTGGACGCCTAGGACTAAAAGTGATGCATGGGAAACCCGTCCCGGGCAAAAACAGCATTTCTCAAGACTTTGGGGATCAACAGTAACTTATTAGGACTAGGATAATGATGCAGTAATTTATTAGGATTAGGATAAGTACACAGTAGCCTAGTACGAATAGGATATGGGTATTATAAATACCCTATTTTGCTGAAGCTTTTGATGATTCTGATTATTCTCATCATTCACATTCTAATTCATTCATATACAACTCTAAACAATTTTCTTTCAATTAATTCTTAATATTCTCTCTTCATCTATTCGACTTTTAATTTTTTTTTCACAACAAGAGAAACACTACTTTTAAAGGAAATCACGCCACAAGCCCTACCAACATATATTACACGTTCTATCCTTATATTGGTATGATGATAATGACTATTGTAATTTCCATTGCACTCATGAGTAGCTAAACTTCTCTTTTGGGGTTATGGAAGCCTTATGAGATACTATCTATTGCTATGAGTTTGTGAATTCTTGACACGTATGCTGCTTATATCATTATTCTCTTCATCTTAATGCAAATTCTTGTGGTTGCAAACACATAGAATACACCAGTATAGCATTAACTTGTTTGAAAGAAAAGTTCTATGTCTGGAAAAGAGATAATGTCAAGGTAATAGGGCACCAACCCCTGTTAAAAAGTTAGTGCCGTAACTGGATTAACCTCTTGGAGAATTTGTACTGTTAGATACGCTTTAAGCTCGAAAGAGTTAAAGTGAAATAATCCTTGATGGTCGAAAGACGCCTGGATTTACCATAGAATACAATTCTCTATAAGCACATGCATGTCTGAATTTCGCATAACTCATAGCCAATAGAGACGTATAACTCATCAGGTGGACATAACCCCAACTTCCAATTATCATTGATTAAAATCTTACAAAACATTCTTTCTTTCTACTTTGCTATTTTCCATTTTTACTTTGTTATTTTGTTACATTACTTGCACGCTACAATCCCCCTTTTTTTTACGAAACTTTCACCAAAAGTCTAATAATCTTTACTTACTTAGTGACCAAGTATTCTCTATGGGATTCGACACCCAACCCAGTTGGGTTTTATATTTGACAACGACCGCTTACACTCTTACAAGAGCTGTAGTTTGAGCATTATCACCGAGGTCCGAGCGTTCTGAGGGCAAACAATTGACTGAGGAATGCCAGGGAGGTTGGGGATCTTCCCAGTGTGGTACGTTTAAATTTTCGTGGCCATTTGGGTGGACAAATAGGTGAAACAGCGCGAGTAGGGCATTTTTGAGCTAAATCGGTGTGCTATAGCCCATGGTTTAGGGGGTGGGCCCAAAGTTTGGGTGTTCTGTTGGCCAAAAAACAATTCGAGTGTGTCAGGGAGGTTGGGGATCATCGCAGTATGTTCTGTTTAAATTTTATTAACTATTTGGGTAGACAAACTGGCAAAATGGCGCGAACGGGGCATTTTTGGTCTAAATCATTGTGCTATAGACCACGGTATTGGGGGTGGGCCTTGCGTACGAGAATGCTGTGGATTGAAAATCGATCGGGGTATGCCAGGGAGGTTGGGGATCATCCCAGTATGGTCCATTTAAATTATCGTGGACATTTGGGATGACAAACAAACAAAACGGGTGAACGGGGCATTTTTGGTCCAAATTGGTGTGCTAAAGCCCACAATTTCGAGGGTGGACCAAGGGTCTGGGCGTACTGTGAGCCAAAAATCAATTGGGGCATGCCAGGGAGGTTGGGGATCATCTCAGAAAGGTTCGTTTAAATTTTTGGGGCCACTTGGGTGGACAAACATGTGAAACGGTGAGAATGGGGAATTTTTGGGCCAAATCGGTGAGCTATAGCCCACGGTTTTGGGGGTGGGCCCAGGGTCTGGGTGTGCTGTGGGCCAAAATTTGATCAAGGCATGCCAAGGAGGTTAGGGATATTCTCAATGTGGTCTGTTTAAATTTTTATGGCCATTTGGGTGGACAGACTGGCGAAACTGCATCAACGAGATATTTTCGGGCCCAATCGGTGTGCTATATCCCACCATTTTGGGGGTGGGCCTGGGATCCTAGAGTGATATGGGTTGAAAATCTACCGGGGTATGCCAGGGAAGCTGGGGATCGTCCTAGTGTTGTCCATTTAAATTTTTGTGGCCATTGAGATGGACAAATGAGCAAAACAACACGTACGAGGCATTTTCAGGCCGAATCGACGTGTTTTAGCCCATGGTTTTGGGGGTGGGATTGGGGTCCGAACATGTTGCGGGCTGATAATCGATCGGGGAATGCCAAGAAGGTTGAGGATCATTCCAGTATGGTCCGTTTAATTTTCGTAGCCATTTCGGTAGACAAACAGGCAAACTAACAAAAAGACAAACAGTATGGTATACTTAATTTTTCATGCCCATTTGAGTGGACAAATGGGAGAAATAGCATGAACATGGCATTTTTAGGCTAAATTAGAGTGTTATAGCCCACGATTTTGGGGGTGGGCCAAGGGTTCCGGCGTACTGTGAGCCGAAAATTGACCGGGGCATGCCAATGAGGTTGGAGATCATCCCAGTGTGGTTCGTTTAAATTTTATTGGCCATTTGGGTGGACAAACGGGCAAAACAATGAGAATGAGGAATTTTCGGTCCAAATTGGTGTTTTATAGACCACGATTTTGGGGGTAGGCCCTGGTTCCGAGTGTGCTGTGGGCCGATAATTGACCTGGCTGCGCTACGGAGGTTGGGGATCATCCCAGTATGGTCCGTTTAAATAATCGTGGCCATATAAGATGACAAACAAACAAAATGGTTGAATGGGGCATTTTCTGGCCAAATTGGTGTGCTAAAGCCCACAATTTTGTGGGGTAGTCCAAGGGTCAGGGCGTGCTGTATGCCAAAAATCAACTGGGACGTGCCAGGTAGATTGGGGATCATCCCAGGCAGGTCTGTTTAAATTTTTCTGGCCATTTAGGTGGCCAATTTTTGTGGCTAAATCGGTGTGCTATAGCCCACGGTTTTAGGGGTGAGTCTAGGTTTCGGGTGTCCTGTGGGCCAAAAATTGACTGAGGCGTGCTAGGGTGGTTGGGGATCATCTCAGTATGGTCTATTTTAATTCTTGTGTCCATTTGGGGGAACGAACTGGTGAAACAGTGTGAACGAGATATTTTTGTACTAAATCTGTGTGCTATAGCCCACAGATTCGAGGGTGGGCCTGTGGTCAGGTAGCTGTGGCCTAAAAATTGATCGGGTCATGCCAGGGAGGTTGGGGACATCCCAGTATGGTCTGATTAAATTTTTATGGACATTTGGGTTGGCAAATGGGAGAAACGACGTGAACTGGCATTTTCGGGCTAAATCGGTGTGCTATAGCACACGAGTTTGGGGGTGGACCCAGTGTCCGGGCGTGTTGTGGGCCAAAAATTGACTGAGGCATGCCAGTGAGGTTGAGGATCATAACAGTATGGTACGTTTAATTTTTTGTCGCTATTTGGGTGGACTAATTGGCAAAATAGTACTAACGGGTCATTTTTGGGCTAAATCAGTGTGCTATAGCCAACAATTTCGGGGGTGGGCCCAGGTTTCGGGGGTGATCCAGGGCAAAAATCAACAGGGGCATGCCAGGGAGGATGAGGATCATCCCAGTATAGTCTGTTTAAATTTTATTGGACATTTGGGGGATCAAATGGGCAAAATAGCATGAATGGGATATTTTTGGTCCAAATTAGTGTGCTATAGACCTCGGTTTTTGGGGTGGGCCCTGGGTCCGGGCGTGTTGTGGGCGGATAATCGATCTGGGTGTGTCAGGGAGGTTGGGGATTATCCCAGTATGGTCCATTTAAATTGTCGTGGCAATTTAAGATGATAAACAAATAAATTAGGCAAACGGGGCTTTTTTGCGGCAAATTGGTGTGCTAAAGCCCACAGTTTCGGGGGTGGGCCAATGGTCTGGGCGTGCTGTGTGCTAAAAATTGACTGGGGCATGCCAGGGAGATTAGGGATCATACCAGGGAGTTTCATTTATATTTTTGTGGCCATTTGGGTGGAAAACGTGCAAAACGGCAAGAACGGGGCATTTTCAAGACAAATTAGTGAACTATATCCCACGATTTTAGGGATGGGCCCAGGGTACGAGTGTGTTGTGGGCCGATAATTGGCTGGGGCGTACCAGGGATCTTGGGGATCATCTCAGTGTGGTCTGTTTAAATTTTTGTGGCCATTTGGGTGGAGAAACAGGTGAAACGGTTTGAATGAGACATTTTTGGGCCAAATCGGTGTGCTATAGCCCATGGTTTTGAGGGTGTGCTTGGGGTCCGGGCGTGCTGGGGAATTAAAATCGATCATGGCATGCTAGGGAGGTTAAGAATCGTCTCATTATAGTTCATTTAAATTTATGTGGCCATTTGGGTGGACAAACAGGCATAACAGCACAGACGAGGCATTTTCAAGCTAAATCGGTATGTTATAGCTCCACAGTTTTGAGGGCGGGCCCAGGGTCCGAGCATGCTGTGGGCTGAACATTGATCGGGGCATGCCAAGGGGTTTGAGGATCATCCCAGTGTGGTTTATTTTAATTTTTATGGCCATTTGGGAATACAAACAGGCAAAACACCACAGACAAGGCATTTTCAGGCTAAATCGGTGTGTTATAGCCCACGGTTTCGAGGGTGGGCTCGAGGTCCGAGCATGCTTTGGGCTGAAAATTGACTGGGGCATGCCAGGGAGGTTGAGAATCATCCCAGTGTAGTCTGTTTTAATTTTTGTGTTAATTTGGGTATACAAACAGGCAAAATGGCACGAATGGGACATTTTCGGGCCAAATCGATGTGCTATAGCCCACAGCTTTGGGGGTGGTCCTGGGTTCAAAGCGTTCTGTTGGCCAAAAATCAACCAGAACGTGCACGGGGGTTGGGTATCGTTCCATTATAATCCATTTTAATTTTTGCATCCATTTATGTGGACAAACGAGCGAAACGGTGAGAACGAGCATTTTCATGGCAATTCGGTGTGTTATAGCCCATGGTTTCTGGGGTGGGCACGGGTTCTGGGCGTGCTATGGGTTGAAAATTGATCAAGGCATGGAAGGGTAGTTGGGGATCATTCCAGTATGGTACGCTTAAATTTTTATGTCCATTTGGGTGGACAAAGAGGTGAACAGCACGAACGGGGCATTTTTGGGCCAAATCGGTGTGCTATAGCCCGCTATTTTGAGGGTGGGTCTGGCGTTCGCGTGTGATGTGGGCCAAAAATAGAGCGGGGCATACCAGGGAGTTTGGGGATCATCCCAGTGTGGTCTGTTTAATTTTTCATGGACAGTTGGGTGGACAAACAGGTGAAATGGCATGAACGGAGCATTTTTGGGCCAAATTAGTGTCCTTTAGCCCAACAGTGCAGGGGTGGGATCACGGTCCGAGCGTGTTGTCAACCAAAAATTGATGGGGGCATACCAGAAAGGTTGGGGATTATCCAGTGTGGTCCGTTTAAATTTTTATGGATATTTGGGTGGACAAACGACTTGAACGGGGCATTTTCAGGCCAATTCAGTGTGCTATAGCCCGCGGTTTTGGGTGTGGGATTGGTATTTGAGTGTGCTATAGGCTAAAAATTGACCTGGGCATGCTATAAAGGTTGGGGATCATCTCAGTATGGCCTGTTTAATTTTTTGTGGCTATTTGGGAGGACAAACAGGCAAAACAGCGTGAATAAGGCATTTTTTGGCTCTATCGGTGTGCTATAGCCAACGGTTTTGATAGTGGGCCCAAGGTCTGGGCGTGCTGTGGGATGAAAATCGATAGGGGCATGCTAGGAAGGTTGGGAATCAACCCAGTATGCTTCGTTTAAATTTTTGTGGCTATTTGGGTGGACAAGCGGGAAAAACAGCACGAATGAGGCATTTTAGGACCAAATCGGTGTGCTATAAACCACGATTTCGGGGGTGGGCTGGGGGTCAGGGCATGTTGTGGGCTAAAAATTGACCAGAGCATGCCAGCGAGGTTGGGGATCATCCCAGTGTGGTTCTTTTAGATATTTGTGGCTATTTGGGGGGACAAATGGGTGATACGATGCAAATGGGGCATTTTCAGGTCAAATCAGTGTGCTATAACCTACGGTTTTGGGGTTTGGGCCAAATCGGTGTGTTATAGACCATTGTTTTGGGGGTGGACTCGATATTCGAGCATGCTGAGGGCCAAAAGTCAACCGGGGTATACCATGAGGTTAGGGACCATCCAATATGGTCCATTTAAATTTTCATGGCCATTTGGGTGGATAAAGGGGTGAAACAACATGAATGGAGCATTTGTATGCCAAATTGATGTGCTACAGCCCATGGTTTTAGGCGTACTGTGGGTTAAAAATTAATAGGGGCATGCCAGAGAGGTTAGGGATCATCCAAGTGTGGTCTATTTAAATTTTAGTGGCCATTAGGGTGGAGAAACGAGCAAAACGGCCTGAATGAGGCATTTTTTGGCCAAATCGGTGTGCTGTAGCCCATAGGTTTGGGGGTGGGCTCGGGGTTCGGGTGTGCTGTGGGTCAAAAATCAACTGGGGAATGCCAGGGAGGTTGAGGATCATCCCAATATGGTCCATTTAAATTTTCGTGGCCATTTGGGTGGACAAACGGGTGAAATGTTGCGAACGAGGCATTTTCTATCTAAATCGGTGTGCTATAGCCCACGGTTTTGGGGGTGGGCCCTGGGTTCGAGCGTGATGTAGGCTGAAAATTGATTGGGGCATGCCAGGGTTGTTGGGGATCATCCCAATGTGGTCCGTTTAAATATTTGTGGCTATTTGGGAGGACAAACGGGCGAAACGGGCAAAATGGGACATATTTTAACCGAATTGGTATGTTAAAGACCTTGATTTTGGGGGTGGGCCTAGGGTCCGGGTGTGCTGTGGGCTGAAAATCAACTGGGGCATACCAGGAAGGTTGGGGGTCATCTCAGTATGGTCCGTTTAAATTTTTGTGGCCATTTGGGTGAACAAATGGGTAAATTAATGCGAACGGGTCATTTTTTGGGCCAAGTTGGTGTGCTATAAGCCACGATTTTGGGGGTGGGCCCAGGTTCTGAGCGTTCTGTGGACAAAAAATTGACCAGGGCATGCCAGCGAGGTTTAGGATCATTCTAGTGTAGTCCGTTTAAATGTTCGTGGCCATTTGGGTGGACAAACGGTTGAATGAGGCATTTTTGGACAAAATCGGTGTGCTACAGCCAACGGTTTTAGTGGTGGGACAAGTGTTCGGGCTTCCTGTGGGCTAAAAATTGACCAGGGCATGCCAGGGAGGTTGGGCGTCATCTTAGTATGGTCAATTTAAATTTTTGTGGCCATTTGGGTGGACAAACGGAGAAACAGCGCGAACGGGGCATTTTCAGGCAAAATCGATGTGCTATAGCCCACGATTTTGGGGGTGGGCCCAGGGTTCGAGTGTGCTGTGGGATGAAAATCGATTGGGGCATGCCAAGGAGGTTGGGGATCATCCTAGTATGGTCTTTTTAAATTTTTGTGGCCATTTGTGAGGACAAATGGGTGAATGGGATTTTTTCGTTCTAAATTTGTGTTCTATAGACCACAGTTTTGAGGGTGGGCCCGGGGTCCAGGCGTACTGTAGGCTAAAAGTGGATCTAGGCATGCCAGGGAGGTTGGGTATCGTCTCAGTGTGGTCCGTTTTAATTTTTGTGGCCATTTGTGTGGATAAACGGGTGAAACGACACGAATGGGGTATTTTTAGGCTAAATCGGTAGGCTAAAAGTATATTTGAAAATAGGATTATCAACTATACTTAACTGGAAAAAACATCCAATCTACTCTCTTTGTCTGCCCCCTGTAACTTAATAAATCATAAGAGAAGAAGAAATCATTGCGTTGAAAGTCGTGCTTACTATCTCCTCCATCATTTTTATTTAAGAGAAATAGAACAAAAAGCATAATTTTAGGTAGTGGCCTAAGCGCTAAGAAGTGAACATCATGCTACTCAGATATATGCTTAACACATACAAATCGAACCTTGGTTTTCGGAGTTCTAAAGTGAAGATAAAGAAGCGAGGTAGAGGAATTTGTCAACTCAACAGGCTCATGACCTAAAGATTGCAAGTTTGAATCGTGTCCTCGCCTAATCAGTGGAACATTGTTCACCGAGATAGAAGACCGGTCCCAACCCATATACAAAATGGGGATAGTGTTCAGTCTTGGTTGGTTCCACCACTTTGCAGGGTGATGACACCAGTAGCTGTGGGGAACAGATGACCATTTCTATCACTATTGAATTCCAACGTCAGAGCTCCTTTCCAACCAGTCAAGTGGCTTTCCATTCCTTCTACTCTAAACTACTGTGTGCCTATTTGGAGCTTTTCACAGTCAAAGGGGTGGAAAGATCGGCATACCTTCTAGTTGCAGTTGAATTTAAGGACACCTGAACTGCCCATAGTCATCTATTTATGGGCTTGCACTCAATAGTCAATCAATTTATGTTTACGCTTTCTATCGCACGCTTCAACTATTTTTTTATATAGTGTGTGAAGTCTAACTAATGGAAAGTGCCTATGAATTAGTTCCAAGAAAGAGGCTGTTCATGTCAGGAATAAAGGTCATTAAGGATGTACTTGCTTTTTCTTTTTTTCATCGAGATTGGATTGGTGTTCAGTGTACCGCTTGTGAAGCCTATGCTTTGCAAGCCTACATAGGGTACAAGATCGAAAAGAATGCATTGGATGAATGCCCGAGCATTGAGAAGGAAGGATTCTTTCAGAGGCAAAAGGCCATGACGAGATACCATCTGTGATCCATGGATCTCCGATCGGGAAACTGTATCTAAGCTCCATGGCTAGTCTGTGCTCTTTGGACTTTTCAGACATAGCAAGCTGAAACATCTTAGTAGCTAAAGGAAGGGAAATCAACCGAGATCCCGTTAGTAGTGGCGAGCAAGAGCGGATTGGTGGTTTGAAGAAAAACAAACACGAAGCTTCTTTCCTCTCCTTTTAGGCGAGCTACTTTGTTCCTCAGCAAAGTGTTCACTTTTTTTTTGCCAGGTTTCATTTGATTTGTTGTGGATTGGATGATGGAAAAACCAGCAAGCTACGACTTCAAAGCTTACCTTATTTAAAAATAAGAAAGGGCTTTTTTATAGATGTTGAGGTTGAGTAAGGGGGGCAGAGCTTGAAGAGCAAAGCGAGTCGCGCTAGCCTAGTAAGGTTTTTCAGCAGCAAGCTATTTTCTAATGACCCCTAACCTAGGTTGGGGAAAAAACTCCAACATCTAAAATGTTGGTTAGGGTTCCTCTCTTTTTAGGCAAGTTACTTCATTCCAAACCTTTCTCTACTAATGAGGTAAGCTTTCAAGCTGCCGCCCTTTAAAGTAGCAGGCGCAGTGAACTGTAATTCTGAAAAGATTGAAAGATCTGGCCAAAGAAAGTGATAGCCCTGTAGATTCGTTCCCTGGTTCAATCTTTCATAGTAAAATACGGCGTGTTAGAATTTTGATCACTTTTGCACGAGAAATGGGGGCCACCCTCTAAGCCTAAGTATTCCTCAATGACTGATAGCGCACAAGTACCGATAGCATAGGGTAGAGTAGATTCGACGATATGCCACAAGGTTATCCAAGTTCGCAGGTGTGCTTACTTTCCCTTAATAGTCCGAGGGGAACAGAACTCCCTTGAGATAGGAAAAATAAAGAGTGAGATAGTGGTAAACTAAGAAAGATTATCTTTTCAAGGCTAGAAGTGCTATAAAGGAAAGTAGGTAGAAGAAGGAGACAAGAACTATCTTACTATACCTGAATCAGTTTGACTCAATGCTTGCACTTAGATCTTTCTCCCCATCTTCTTTTTATGATTTTAGTCAAGCCCTGCTAGTGGGCCTCGAGAGCCTGAGCTACTATTTTCTTCTCCTTACCCATATATCATAGTTAGTACCCTCAAATCCATTGCCTTTCAATAGAGTATCTTATCATGCCAGTCTTGTCCCACCTGATCGTTAGCAAGTGCTTTAGACCCTGTCTCTCTTTTCTGACAATCTCAGCCGAGTTCTTCATTCCTCTCTTTTTAGGCGAGCTACTTCATTCCAGCCTTTCTATTTCTATTTTGAAACACTTTCGGCTTGAACTCTATTCGTTTGAGCTTGCAACCCTTCTCGACCAGTCTTTTCAGACTCATTCCCTTTCTCTTTTGAAATAATTTTAGTTTAAGCACTGGTCGATAGACTGATCTCCAACTAGATTTCTGAAATACACTCCTAGACAGGGAAGCGCAGGTTTGAGCCTATCTCGTAAAAAGGCCTTTTCTATTAAAGGAGAATGAGCTTTCTCTATCTCTACAACTCTAATTGTAACATGATCTGGGGAAGCAATTCAGTAAGGAAAGATTGTGTCCGCGTAGAGCAGCTAGGGATAGAGCAACAATATTATTACTTCTGGCTGACTAAAAGGGAGAATAAGACTCTTTATTTTCCTTAGTTTGTGAAAGACCCGTGGAAATACAAAGAAGAGTAAGAAAGTAATTTCTAACAAGTATAAATCTCCAGATTCAGCGAATGGAGCAACAACAGGTTTCTCAACTGGAAGTCATATCCCCGACTAGCGGAGAAATGGAACTATCCTTGCTACTTCTTCCCTAGATTCCTTCCTTTCTTAAGGGAAG
This sequence comes from Capsicum baccatum var. pendulum, assembly GCA_030864225.1. Taxonomy (NCBI): domain Eukaryota; kingdom Viridiplantae; phylum Streptophyta; class Magnoliopsida; order Solanales; family Solanaceae; genus Capsicum; species Capsicum baccatum. The sequence continues at coordinate 11,797,956 of CM061557.1, forward strand.
TCCTCTTTCAAGGATTTGAGAGGATTCTTATCCGACTCTTAATCAGTAAAAGAAGGAGTACAAGAGGTCTCACCCGGTGGACCAGTAAGTACTTTACCTACACGACAGTCAAATGAGCATTATACAGAGTCATTAGAAATTAAATTAAGGGAATTGGAGACTTCCCAAATTAGAGAGTTCAGAGTGACCTAACCACTTACGAAGAATCGAAACCATAGAAAATGCTCCAGCTTCACCGTCCTTACCTTCAATCCAATCTGATTCTGATTTCGCGGAAAGTCTTTTAAGTTCGGATATGATCACCCAATAAAACCTCCTTAACTGCCCTAGATTCTTGCCCATCAGGCATGGTGGCACATCCTTCTTTATTGGGCATCTTTCAGAGAGAAAACTGCATATGAATAAGGCACACTCTAACCCCTGAACTTCTCTCCTAAAGGTGGGTGCTTTACCTCCTGCTCTTTGTCTATTCGGAGAATAAGGTCTGAAAGGACAACTCTTAATAAAATTAGATTCCTGACCCAAACTATTAAATATCTCCTGATTCTCTTAAGGCCACAAATCATGAAAAGTCGGGCAAGAGCGCTATCAAAGACTATTTCCTTGGAAGAAGAGTTGGGAAAAGACTAAGGGAATAACTTTTCATTGCTATAAGGTAGATGAAGTTTGACATCAATAAAGAGAAAGACTTTCTTCTAAAATGCGTCATCCCATCTTTCATGCTTCTAGTTCCATGGAAGGTGAAAGGGCCAGGGACAGAACTCCGGGCGACGGGTTCTTTGCCCCTGCGGGGATGGAGCGACATAAGTTTTTTTGAGAATTCAAGAGAAGGTCACAATGAGATGAGCCGTTTATCATTACGATAGGTGTCAAGTGGAAGTGTAGTCATGTATGAAGCAGAGGCATCCTAAAAGACCGGTAGACTGGAACCTTATTCCTACATGACCTGATCAATTCGATCAGGAACTCACCATCTATTTTCATTGTTCAAATCTTTGACAACATGAAAAAACCAAAAGCTCTGCCCCTCTTCGCTTTATATCCAAGGTATGGAAGGGCAGAGGCCTTTGGTGTCCTCTCAAGTCAAGAATTGGGGCCTCACAATCACTAGCCAATATGATTTTCTCTCATGCCTTTCTTCGTTCATGGTTGGATATTCTGGTGTCCTAGGCATAGAGGAACCACACCAATCCATCCCAAACTTGGTGGTTAAACTCTACTACAGTGATGATACTGTAGGGGAGGTCCTACGGAAAAATAACTCGATGCCAGGATGATAAAAAGCTTAACACCTCTTATTCTTATTCAATATGAAAATAAAAAAAATGAAAAATTAAAAGAAAAATCAAAAGGTCATTTTATTCAAAACCCTAATTATGACATCCCTTTTTCCCACTTCACACCACGGAATGCACCCTTCTTATAGCCCATATTTTTGGGGGTGGGCTCAGGACCTGAGCATTTTATGGGCTGAAAATTGACTGAGGCATGCAAGGGAGGTTGAAGATCATCCCAATGTGGTTCGTTTAATTTTTCATGGATATTTAGGTGGACAAACGGGTGAAACGATGTGAATGGGGAATTTTCAAGCCATATCGGTGTGCTATATAGCCCACAGTTTCGTGGGTGGCCCGGGGTCCAGGCGTGCTGTGGGTTAAAAATCGATCAGGGCATGCCAGGGAGGCTAGGGATCATCCCAGTGTAATCCGTTTAACTTTTCATGGCCATTTGGGCGGACAAATGGGAGAAATGGCGCAAATGGGGCATTTTTTGTGCCAAATCGGTGTGCTATAGCCTACGGTTTTAGGGGTGGGCCAAGACATCGAGCGTGCTGTGGGTCGAAAATATACCGAGGTATGCTAGGGAGGTTGGGATCACCCCAGTGTGGTTCGTTTAAGTTTTCATGGATATTTGAGTGGACAAACGGGAGAAACGATGCTTACGGGGAACCCAGGATTCGAGCGTGTTGTCACCCCCAAAATTGATCGAGGCATGCCAGGGAGATTTTGGTTCATCCCAGTATGGTCCAATTAATTTTTGTGGCTATTTGGGTGGATAAACGGGCAAAACGGCGCAAATGGGCCATTTTCGAGCTAAATTGGTGTGATATAGCCCACGTATTTAGGGGTGAGCCCAGGTCTCGGGCATTATGTTGGCCAGAAAACAACCGAGGCATGCTAGGGAGGTTGGGTATCATCCCAGTATGGTCCGTTTCTTTTTTGTGGCCATTTGGGTGGACAAATAGGTAAAACGGCGCGAACAGGCCATTTTCAAGCCATATTGGTGTGCTATAGCCCATGGTTTGATGGGCGGACCTGGGGTCCAGGCGTACTGTTGGCTAAAAATCATTTGGGGAATGCCAAGGAGGCTAAGGATCATCCTAGTGTGGTTCGTTTATTTTTTTCAGGCCATTTGGGTGGACCAACGGGCGAAACGATGCAAAAGGGGCATTTTCGGCCCAAATCGATGTCCTATAACCCATTATTTCAGGGTTGGGCCCAGGGCTCGATCATGTCGTGGGTCAAAAATGGACCGACGTATGCCAGGGAGGTTGGGGATCATCCCAGTGTAGTCCATTTATTTTTTTCATGGCTATTTGAGGGGACAAACGGGCAGAACCACAGAAATAGGGCATTTTTAGGCAAATTCAGTGTGTGTTATAGTCCACGGTTTTAGGGGTGGGCCTAGTAGTCAAGCGTGTTGTCAGCCAAAAATTAACCGGGGCATGCTAGGGAGATTAGCAATCATCCTAGTGTGGTCCGTTTAATCTTTCGTGGCCATTTGGCTTGAAAACCATGCAAAACGGTGCGAACGGGCCATATTCAGCCCAAATAAATGTGCTATATCCTATGGTTCTGGTGGTAGGACCAGGGTCCAGGCGTGTTATGGGCCGAAAATCAATTGGGGCATTCCTGGGAGGTTGGGGTCCATCTTAGTATGGTTCGTTTAATATTTTGTGGCCATTTGTTTGGACAAACAGGCGAAACGGCGCGAATGACCGAGGCATGCCAGCGAGGTTGAGATCATCCCAATGTAGTCTATTTAATTTTTAGTGTCTATTTCGGTGGACAGACGGGCTAAACGACATGAACGGGGCATTTTTGGATCAAATTCGTGTGCTATAACCCATGGTTTTGAGGGTTGGCACGTGTTCAGGGCATATTGTGGGATGAAAATCGCTCAGGGCATGCCAGAGAGGTTGGGGATTGCACCAGTGTGGTTTTTTTAATTTTTTGTGTCTATTTAGGGAGACAAACAGGCAAAACAGCACGAATGGGGCATTTTCGGGCACAATAGGTGTGCTATAGCCCACAGTTTCGGGGGTCGGCCTGGTGTTCGAGGATGCTGTGGGCCAAAAATTGATTCGGGCATGCCAGGGAGGTTAGGGATCATCCCAGTGTGGTTCGTTTAATTTTTCGTGGCCATTTGGGTGGGCAAACGAGCACAACGATGCGAACGGGGCTTTTTTGGACCAAATCGGTGTGCAATAGCCCATGGTTTTGGGGGTTGACCCGGTAGTTCTATGGGCTAAATATTGATCGGGACATTCCAAGGAGGTTGGGGATTATTCCAGTATGGTCTATTTAATTTTTTGTGGCCATTTGGGTGGATAAACGGGCAAAATAGTGCGAACAACAAGTTTGGGGGCCAAATCGGGGTGCTATAGCCCATGGTTTTGAGGGTGGGCTTAAAGTTCGGGTGTGCTGTGGGTCAAAAATCAATCGGGGCATGCCAGGGAGTTTGGGGATCGTCCCAGCATGGAAACAGCACAAACGGGGAGTTTGCGGATCGTTAAGAGAGTTTGGGGATTGTCCCAGTATGATCTGTTGAATTTTTCGTGGCCATTTGGGGTGAACAAACGGGCAAAATGGCGTGAACGGGGCATTTTCAGGTAAAATCGGTGTGCTATAGCCTATGGTTTCATGGGTGGGCATAGGGTCCGGGTCTATTGTTGGTTGAAAATTGACTGAGCCATGCAGGGAGTTTAGGGATCATCCCAGTGTGGAAACAATTCAAACGAGGAGTTTTTGGGCCAATTCGGAGTGCTATAGACCACATTTTTGGGGGTGGACCCAGTGTCCGGGCTTGCTGTGTGTCAAAAATTGACGAGCGCATGCCATAAGGGTTGAGTATCATCCAAGTGTGGTCCGTTGAACGTGTCCATTTGGGGGGACAAACGGGTGAAATGGCACTAACGGGGCATTTTCGGGCCAAATAGGTCTACTATAGCCCACAATTTCGGGGGTGAGCCTAGGGTTCGGATGTGCTGTGGGCCAAAAATCAACAGTGTTATGCCAGGGATGTTGTGGATCATCCCATTATGGTATTTTTAATTTTTCATGGACATTTGGGTATATAACGTACAGAACGGCACGAACGGGGCATTTTTAGGCCAAATCGATGTTCTATAGCCCGTTATTTTGGTGGTGGGCTCGGGGTCCGGGCATGCTATGGGTCGAAAATCGATCAAGGTATGGTAGGGAGGTTGTGGATCATCTCTGTGTGGTCTGTTTAATTTCTCGTGGCTATTTGGGTGGATAAATGGGTGAAACAACGCGAACGAGCCATATTCGTGCCAAATCGGTGTGCTATAGCCCACGTTTTTAGGGGTGTACCTGGGGTACGTGTATTATGTGGGTTGAAAATACATTGGGGTATGATAGGGAGGTTGGGGAGAGTCCCAGTGTGGTCCGTTTAATTTTTCATGGCTATTTGGGTGGACAAAAAGGCAAAACGGCGCGATCGAGGCATTTTTGTGCCATATCGGTGTGCTATAACCTACGGTTTTGTGGGTGGGCCCAGGTTCTGGGCGTGCTGTGGGGTGAAACTTTATTGGGGCATGACAAGGAGGTTGGGTATCATCCCAGTATGACCCGTTTAATTTTTTGTGGCCATTTGGGTGGACAAATTGGCGAAACAGTACGAATGGGGTATTTTTGGGTAGAATCGGTGTGCTATAGCCCACGGTTTTGGGGATGGGTCCATAGTCCAGGCGTGTTGTGGGTCGAAAATTGACCGGGGCATGCCAGTTAGGTTGGGGATCATCCTAGTGTGGTTCGTATAATTTTTCGCGGCCATTTGGGTGGACAAACGGGAAAAATGGTGCGAACGGGGAATTTTCAGGTCAAATTGATGTGCTATAGCCTACGGTTTTTGGGGTTGAGCCAGGGGTCCGTGCGTGCTGTGTGCAAAAAATCGATTGGGGCATGCCAGAGAGGTTGGGGATCATCCCAGTGTGGTCCGTTCTTGGCAATTTGGGTGGATAAAAAGGCAAAACGGCACGAACTGGGCATTTTCAGCCAAAATCAATGTGGAATAGCCAACAATTTTAGGGGTGGGCCCGTGTGTGATTTGGGCCCAATATCAACCGGGGCGTGCCAGGGAGGTTGTGCATCATCCCTGTGTGGTCCGTTTAATTTTTATGGCTATTTAGGTGGACAAACGGGCGAAACAGCTCAAACAGGGCATTTTCGTGCCAAATCGGTATGTTATAGCCCCCGGTTTCGGGGGTGGGCCCGGGGTCTAGGCGTGATGTGGGCGAAAAATTGACTGAGGTATTCCAGCAAGGTTGGGATTATCCCAGTGTAGTCCGTTTAATTTTTAGTGTCCATTTGGGTGTACAAACGGGCAAAACGGTGCGAACGGGGCATTTTTGGACCAAATCGGTGTGCTATAACCCACGGTTTTGAGGGTTGGCATGTGTTCAGGGCGTGTTGTGGGATGAAAATATATCAGGGCATGCCAGAGAGGTTGGGGATTGGCCCAGTGTGGTTCGTTTAATTTTTTGTGTCCATTTAGGGAGACAAACAGGCAAAACGGTACGAACGGGGCATTTTTGGGCAAAATAGGTGTGCTATAGCCCACAGTTTCGGTGGTCGGCCCGGTGTTCGAGCATGATGTGAGCCAAAAATTGATCTGGGCATGCCAGGGAGGTTGGGATCATTCCAGTGTGGTCCGTTTAATTTTACGTGACCATTTGTGTGGACAAAAGGGCAAAACTGCACGGACGGGGCATTTTCAGGCCAAATCGGTGTGCTATAGACCACAATTTCTAAGGTAAGGCCGTGGTTTGGACATGATATGAGCCAAAAATCGACCAGGGTATGCCAAGGAAGTTGGTTAGACAAACGGGCGAAACAGCGCGAAGGGTCCATTTTCGTGCTAAATTGGTGTGCTATAGCCCACGACTCTGGGGTGGGCTTGGGGTACGGGCGTGCTGTGTGCCGAAAATAGACTGGGGCATGCCAGGGTGGTTTGGGATCATCCTAGAGTGGTATTTTTAATTTTTCGTGGCCATTTGGGCGTACAAGCAGGCGAAACAATGCGAATGGGATATTTTTGGGCCAAATTGGTGTGCTATAGCCTACGATTTCGGGGGTGGACCCTGGATCTGGGTGTGCAGTAGGACAAAAATCGACCGAGGTGTACCAGAGAGGTTGGGGTTCATCCCAGTGTAGTCCATTTAATTTTTGGTGGCCATTTGGGTGGACAAACGGGCGAAACGGCATAAATAGGGCATTTTCGGGCCAAATCGGTGTGGTATAGGCCACAGTTTTGGGGGTGGACACGGGGTTCGGAAATGCTGTGGGCTGAAAATAAATCGAGGCTTGCCAGGGATGTTGAGGATCGTTCCAGTGTGGTTCGTTTATTTTTTTTCATGGCCATTTTGTTGGACAAATGGGTGAAACGATGTGAACGGGGCATTTTTGGGCTAAATCGGTGTGCTATAGCCGACGATTACGGGGGTGGCCTCAGGGTACAGGATTTCTATTAGCCAAAAATTGAACGAAGCATACCAGGGATGTCGGGTATCATCCCAGTGTGGTTCATTTAAATTTTCGTGGCCATTTTTGTGGACAAACGGGCAAAACAGCTCGAATGGGGTGTTTTCGGGCCAAATCGGTGTGGTATACACCACGGTTTTGGGGGTGATCTTGGGGTCCGTGCGTGATGTGGGTCAAAAATTGATCGAAGCATGCCAGGGAGGTTGGGGATCATCCCATTGTGGTCTGTTTAATTTTTCATGGCCATTTGGGGAGACAAACGAGCGAAATAGCAAGAACGCTGAATTTTTATGCCAAATCGATGTGCTATAGCCCACGGTTTTGGGGGTGGGCCCGGGGTTCGGGTGTGTTGTGGGCCAAAAATCAATTGAGGCATGCCAGGGAGTTTGGGGATCATCCCAGTGTGGAAACGACACGAACGAAGAGTTTGGGGATCGTCCAGGGAGGTTGAGGATCGTCCCAGTATGGTTCGTTTATTTTTCGTGGCCATTTGGGTGAACAAACGGGTGAAACGTTGTGAACGGGGCATTTTTGGGTAAAATCGGTGTGCAATAGCCAAAGGTTTCGAGGTGGGCACAGGGTCCAGGCGTACTGTGGGCCGAAAATCGACCGGGGCGTGCCAGGGAAGTTGGGGATCGTCCCAGTATAGTTTGTTTATTTTTTTTTGAGTCAATTTGGGTGGACAAACGGGTGAAAGAGTATAAACGGGGAAATTTTGGCTAAAATTAGTGTTTAATATCCCCTAGGTTTGGGGGTGGGCCCGAGCGTGTTGTAGGCCAAAAATTGACTGGGGCTTGCAGGGAGGTTGGGGATCATCCCAGTGTAGTCCGTTTATTTTTCGTGGCTATTTGGGTGGACAAAAGGGAGAAACGGCCCAAACAGGGCATTTTTATGCCAAATCAGTCTGCTATAGCCCATGATTTTGGGGGTGGGCCCAGGGTCCGAGCATGTTGTGGGCCAAAAATTGATCGGGGCATGTCAGGGAGGTTGGGAATCATCCTAGTGTGGTCCGTTTAATTTTTTATTGCCTTTTGGGAGGACAAATGGGCAAAACAGTGCGAACGGGGGATTTTTGGGCCCAGTTGGTGAGCTATAGCCCATGGTTTCAGGGGTGGTCCTAGGTTTCGGGTGTTGTTTGGATAAACGGGCGACATAGCCCGAATGGGGCATTTTCTGGCCAAATCAGTGTGCTATAGCCAACGATTTTTGAGGTGGGCTGGGGTCCAGGTATGCTGTAGGCTGAAAATAGACCGGGGCATGAAAGGGAGGTTGGGGATCATCCCAGTGTGATCCATTTAATTTTTTGAGGAAATTTGGGTGTACAAACGGGTGAAATAGCATAAATGAGGCATTCTAGGTCCAAATAGGTGAGCTTAGCCCATGGTTTTGGGGGTGGGCCCAGGGTCTGGGTATGCTGTAGGCTGAAAATCGATCGACGCATAGAAGGGAGGTTGGGGATTATCTCAGTGTGGTTCATTTAATATTTTGTGGCCATTTGGGTAGACAAACGGGCGAAAAGGATAGAACGGGGCTTTTTCAGGGCAAATCGATTTGCTATAGCCCACGATTTTTGGGGTGGGCCGAGGTCCAAGCGTACTGTGGCCTGAAAATAAATCGGGGCATACCAGGGAGGTTGGGGATCATCCCAGTGTGGTCCGTTTAATTTTTTGTTGCCATTCGGGTGGACAAATGGGCGAAACGGTGTGAATGGGGCATTTTTAGGCCAAATCAATATGCTATAGCCAACGGTTTTGGGGTTGGGCCTAGGGTTCGAGTATGCTGTGGGCCGAAAATCGACCATGGTATTCCAAGGAGGTTGGGGATCCACCCAATGTATTTTGTTTAATTTTGTGTGGCCATTTGGGTAGACAAACTGGCAAAACAGTGCGAACATGGTGTTTTTGTGCAAAATCGGTGTGCTATAGCCTACCGTTTTGGGATGGGCCCAGGGTCCGAGCGTTCTGTGGGTAAAAAATTAACCAGGGCACACCAGGAGGTTGGGGATTATCCCAGTGTTGTCTGTTTAATTTTTCATAGCCATTTGGACAGACAAACGGGCAAAACGACACAAATGGGGCTTTTTTAGGCAAAATTTGTGTGCTATAGCCCACAACTTTAGGGTAGGCCCAGGGTCCAGGTCTACTGTGGGTCAAAAATCAAATGGGACTTGCCAGGGAGCTTGGGGAACGTCCTAGTATGGTCCTTTTAATCTTTCATGTTATTTGGGTGGACAAACAGGTGAAACAGCGCGTACGGGGCATTTTTGGGTCAAATCAGTGTGCTATACCAGACAATTCCGGTGGTGAGCCTGGTGACTTGGCATGCTGTGGGAAAAAAATCAACCGGGGCATGCCAAAAAGGTTGGGTATAGTCCAGTGTGGTTAGTTTTATTTTTGTGGCCATTTGGATTGACAAACGGGCAAAACAGTGCGATCAGGGCATTTTCGAGCTAAATTAGTGTGTTGTAGCCGACGATTTTGTGGGTGGGCTTGGGGTCCGAGCGTACTGTAAGACGAAAATCGATCGGGCCATGTAAGGAAGGTTGGGGATCATCCTAGTGTGGTCCATTTAATTTTTTGTGGCCATTTGGGTGGATCAACGGGTGAAACACGGTATTTTCCGGTCAAATCGGTGTGCTATATCACACAGTTCACGGGTTTGGCCCGAGGTTTAAGCATGCTTTGAAACGAAAATCAATTGGGGCATGCCAGGGAGGTTGAAGATCATCCTAGTGTGGTCCATTTAATTTTTCGTGGCTATTTGGGTGCACAAATAATGAAACAGCGTGAACGGGGCATTTTCGAGCCAAATCGATGTGCTATAGCCCACAATTTTGGGGGTGGGCCAGGGGTCCGAGTGTGCTGTGGTCCAAAAATCGACCGGGACATTCCAGGGACGAAAATTTATCGGGGCATACAAAAGAGGTTAGGGATCATCCCAGTGTGGTCCGTTTATTTTTTTATGGCTATTTGGATGGACAAACGGGCGAAACTGCTCGAACGGGGCATTTTCGGGCCAAATCGGTGTGCTATAGCTCATGATTTCGAGGGTGGCCTAGGTTCCAAGCGTATTGTGGGCCAAAAATCCATTGGGGAATTCCTGGGATGTTGGGGATCATCCCAGTATGGTCCATTTAATTTTTTGTGGCTATTTGGGTTGACAAACAGGTCAAACGGTGCGAACAAGGCATTTTCTGGCAAAATTGGTGTGGTATAGCCCACGGTTTTGGGGATGGGCCCAGGGTATGGGCGTGCTGTGGGCCAAAAATCTATAGGGGCAAGCCAGGAGGTTGGAGATTATTCCAGTGTGGTCATTTTTATTTTTTGTGACCATTTGGGTGGACAAACAGGCAAAACGGTGCGAACAGGGTATTTTTGGGCCAAATCAATGTGCTATAGCCCACGTCTCTGGTTTAGGCTCGGGGTATGGGTGTTCTGTGTGCCAAAAATCATCCATCGCATGCCAGGGAGGTTGGGATCATCCCACAGTGATTTTTTTTTTCGTGGCCATTTGGCTGGACAAATAGGCGAAACAACGTGAACAGGGCAATTTTAGGCTAAAACAGTGGGCTATAGCCCACGGTTTTGGGGGTGGACCCGGTGTCTGGGCGTGCAATGAGCCAAAAATCAATAGGGGTGCACCAAGGAGGTAGGAGAACGTCCCATTGTGGTCCTTTTAATTTTTTGTAGCCATTTGGTTAGATAAATGGGCGAAATGGCGCAAATGAGGTATTTTCGGTCTAAATCGGTGTGCTAAAGCCCATGGTTTTGGAGGTGGACCGAGGGTCTGGGCGTGCTGTGGGCCAAAAATCGATCGGGCATGCAAAGGAGGTTGGAGATTATCCCAGTGTGGTCCGTTTAATTTTTTATGGCCATTTGGATGGAAAAACGGGTGAAACTGCTCGAACGGGGCACTTTTTGGGCCAAATCGGTGTGCTATAGCTCATGATTTCGAGGGTGGCTTGGGTTCCGAGCGTGTTGTGGGCCAAATATCGACTAAGGAATTCCAGGGAGGTTGGGGATCATCCCAGTATGGTCTGTTTAATTTTTTGTTGCCATTTGGGTGGACAAACGGGTGAAACAGCGTGAATGGGGCATTTTTAGGCTAAATCAGTGTGCTATATATAGGCCACAGTTTTGGGTATGGGCCCAGGGTTCGGGCATTATGTGGGCCGAAAATCGATCAAGGCATGCTAAGGAGATTTGGGATCATCCCAGTGTGGTTCTTTTAAAATTTTGTGGCTATTTGGGTTGACAAATGGGCAAAATGACACGAACGAGGCATTTTTATGCCAAATCGGTGTGCTATAGACCACGGTTTTAGGGATGGGCCTAAGGTCCAGGCGTGCTGTGGGCGAAAAATGAATTTAGGCATGCTAGGGAGGTTTGGGAACGTCCCAGTATGGTCCGTTTAATTTTTTGTGGCTATTTGGGTTGACAAACAGGTGAACCAGTGCGAACGGAGCTTTTTTTGGCAAAATCGGTGTGCTATAGCCCACGGTTTTGGGGATGGGCCTAGGGTCCGGCCGGGCTGTAGGCCAAAAATCAACCGGGGCAAACCAGGGGGCTGGAGATTATTCTAGTGAAGTCAGTTTAATTTTTCGTGACCATTTGGGTGGACAAACGGGCAAAACGGCACGAATGGGGTATTTTTGAGCCAAATCAATATGCTATAGCCCACGGCTCCAGATTAGGCCCGGGGTATAGGTTTGTTGTGTGCCAAAAATCAACCAGGGCATGCCAGGGAGGTTAGGGATCATGTCACAGTGATTCTTTTATTTTTTTGTGGCCATTTGGATGGACAAACAGGCGAAACGACCTGAACAGGGTACTTTTAGGTCAAATCGGTGTGCTATAGCACACGGTTTTAGGGGTGGGCCAGGTGTCTGGGCCTACAGTGGGCTAAAAATCAATCTGGGCATGCCAAAAAGGTTGGAGAACGTCCCATTATGGTCTGTTTAATTTTATTTGGCTATTTGGTTAGATAAATAGGTGAAATGGCGCAAATGAGGTATTTTCAATCTAAATCTGTGTGCTAAAGCCTATGGTTTTGGAGGTGGACCCGGGGTCTGGGCGTGCTGTGGGCCGCAAATTGATCAGGGTATGCCAGGGAGGTTAGGGATCATTCCAATGTGGTCTATTTAATTTTTTATGGCTATTTGGATGGACAAACGGGCGAAAATGCTCGAATAGGGCATTTTTGGGCCAAATCGATGTGCTATAGCTCATGATTTCGAGGGTGGCCTGGGTTCCGAGCGTGTTGTGGGTCGAAAATCGACTGGGGCATTTTAGGGAGGTTGGGGATCATCCCAGTATGGTCCGTTTAACTTTTTGTTTCCATTTGGGTGGACAAACAGTTGGAACGGCGTGAATGGAGTATTTTTGGGCTAAAATTGTATGCTATATATAGCCCACAATTTTGGGGATGGGCCCAGGGTTCGAGCGTTCTGTGAGTCAAAAATCAATCAGGGCATGCTAGGGAGGTTGGGGATTGTCCCAGTGTTGTTCATTTATTTTTTTGTGGACATTTGGGCAGACAAACGGGCAAAACAGCACAAACTTGGTATTTTTGTGACAAATCGGTGTGCTATGGCCCACTGTTTTAGGGGTGGATCGGAGGTTCGGGCGTGTTGTTGGCCCAAAATCAACTGGGGCATCCCAAGGAGATTGGGGATCATCCCGGTGTGGTTTGTTTAATATTTTGTGGCCATTTGGGTTGACAAACGGGCAAAACGACACGAACGAAGCATTTTTATGCCAAATCGGTGTGCTATAGACCACGATTTTAGGGATGGGCTTGAGGTCCGGGCGTGCTGTCGGCAAAAAATGAATTTAGGCATGCCAGGGAGGTTTGGGAGCGTCCTAGTATGGTTCGTTTAATTTTTTGTGGCTATTTGAGTTGGCAAACAGGTGAAACGATGCGAACAAGGCATTTTCTAGCAAAATTGGTGTGCTATAGCCCACGATTTTGGGGATGGGCCCAGGGTATGGGCATGTTGTGGGTTAAAACTCGACAGGGGCAATCCAGGAGGTTGGAGATTATTCCAGTGTGGTCATTTTATTTTTTGTGACCATTTGAGTGGACAAACGGGCAAAACGGTACGAACGGGGTATTTTCGGGTCAAACCGATGTGCTTTAGCCCACGGCTCTGGTTTAGGCCCGGGGTATGGGTGTGTTGTGTGCCAAAAATCAACTAGTGTATGCCAGGGAGGTTTGGATCATCCCACAGTGATTCTTTTATTTTTTTGTGGCTATTTGGATGGACAAATAGGCGAAATGGCGTGAATAGGGCAATTTTAGGCCAAAATGGTGGGCTATAGTCCATAGTTTTGGGGGTGGATCCGGTGTCCGGGCGTGCAGTGGGCCAAAAATCAATCGGGGCATGCCAAGGAGGGAGGAGAACGTCCCATTGTGGTCCTTTTAATTTTTTGTTGCCATTTGGTTAGATAAATGGGCAAAATGGCGCAAATGAGGTATTTTCAATCTAAATCGGTGTGCTAAAGCCCATGGTTTTGGAGGTGGACCCGGGGTCTGGTCGTGCTGTTGGCCAAAAATCAATTGGGGCATGCAAGGGAGGTTGGGGATCATCCCAGTGTGGTTTGTTTAATTTTTTATGGCCATTTGGATGGACAAACGGGTGAAACTGCTTGAACGGGGCATTTTTTGGGCCAAATCGGAGTGCTATAGCTCATGATTTTGAAGGTGGCCTGGGTTCTGAGCGTGTTGTGGGCAAAAAATCGACTAGGGAATTCCAGGGAGGTTGGGTATCATCCCAGTATGGTCCATTTAATTTTTTGTATCCATTTAGGTGGACAAACGAGTGAAACGGCGTGAATAGGGCATTTTTAGGCTAAATCAGTGTGCTATATATAGGCCACAGTTTTGGGTATGGGCCCAGGGTTCAGGCGTTCTGTGGACCAAAAATCAACCAAGGCATGCTAAGGAGATTTGCGATCATCCCAGTGTGGTTTGTTTAATATTTTGTGGCCATTTGGGTTGACAAATGGGCAAAATGACACGAACGAGGCATTTTTATGCCAAATCGGTGTGCTATAGACCACGGTTTTAGGGATGGGCCTGAGGTCCAGGCGTACTGTGGGCCAAAAATGAATTTAGGCATGCCAGGGAGGTTTAGGAACGTCCCAGTATGGTCCGTTTAATTTTTTGTGGCTATTTGGGTTGACAAACAGGTGAAATGGTGCGAACGGAACATTTTCTCGTAAAATCGGTGTGCTATAGCCCACGGTTTTGGGGATGGGCCCAGGGTCCGAGCGTGCTATGGGCCAAATATCAACCGGGGTAAACCAGGGGGGTGGAGATTATTCCAGTGAAGTCAGTTTAATTTTTTGTGACCATTTGGGTGGACAAACAAGCGAAACAGCGCGAATGGGGTATTTTTGGGCCAAATCAATGTGTTATAGCCCACGACTCCAGATTAGGCCCGGGGTATGGGTTTGCTGTGTTCCAAAAATCAACCAGGGCATGCCAGGGAGGTTAGGGATCATGTCACAGTTATTCTTTTATTTTTCTGTGGCCATTTGGATGGACAAATAGGCAAAACGACGTGAACAGGGTACTTTTAGGTCAAATCGGTGTGCTATAGCACACGGTTTTGGGGGTCATCCCGGTGTCTGGGCTTGCAGTGGGCCAAAAATCAATTGGAGCATGCCAAGAAGGTTGGAGAACGTCCCATTATGGTTTGTTTAATTTTAGTTGGCCATTTGGTTAGATAAATGGGTGAAATGGCACAATAGAGGTATTTTCGATCTAAATCGGTGTGCTAAAGACTATGGTTTTGGAGGTGGACCCAGGTTCTGGGCGTGCTGTGGGCCAAAAATCGATTGAGGCATGCAAGGGAGGTTGGGGATCATTCCAGTGTGGTCCATTCAATTTTTTATGGCCATTTGGATAGACAAACGAGCGAAACTGCTCGAACGGGGCATTTTCAGGTCAAATCGGTGTGCTATAGCTCATGATTTCGAGGGTGGCCTGGGTTCTGAGCATTTTGTGGGTCGCAAATCGACCGGGGCATTCCAGGGAGGTTGGGGATCATCCCAGTGTTGTCCGTTTAATTTTTCGTTGCCATTTGGGTGGACAAACAGGTGAAATGGCGTGAATGGAGTATTTTTGGGCTAAATCTGTATGCTATATTTATCCCACAGTTTTGGGGATGGGCCTAGGGTTCGAACATTCTGTGAGTCAAAAATCGATCAGGGCATGCTAGGGAGGTTGGGGATTGTCCCAGTGTTGTTCGTTTATTTTTTTGTGGCCATTTGGGAGGAAAAACGGGCAAAACAACACGAACTTGGCATTTTTGTGACAAATCGGTGTGCTATGGCCCACGGTTTTAGGGGTGGACTGGAGGTTCGGGCGTGCTCTTGGCCCAAAATCAACTGGGGCATCCCAAGGATATTGAGGATCATCCCAGTGTGGTTTGTTTAATATTTTGTGGCCATTTGGGTTGAAAAACGGGCAAAACGACACGAACGGGGCATTTTTATGCCAAATCGGTGCGCTATAGACCGCAGTTTTTGGGATGGGCCTGAGGTCCGGGAATGTTGTGGGCCAAAAATGAATTTAAGCATGCAAAGGAGGTTTGGGAGCATCCCAGTATGGTCTGTTTAATTTTTTGTTGCTATTTGGGTTGACAATCAGGTGAAACGGTGTGAACGGGGTATTTTTTTTGGCAAAATCGGTGTGCTATAGCCCATGACTTTAGGGATGGGCCTAGGGTCCAAGCGTGCTATGGGCCAAAAATCATTCGAGGCAAGCCAGGAGGTTGAAGATTATTCCAGTGTGATAATTTAAACTTTCGTGACCATTTGGGAGGACAAACGGGCGAAACGGTGCGAACTGGGTATTTTCGGGCCAAATCGATGTGCTATAGCTCACGGCTCTGGGTTAGACCCGGTGTATAGGTGTGTTGTATGTCAAAAATCAACCAGGGCATACCAGGGAGGTTGGGGATCATCCCACAGTGATTCTTTTATTCTTTTCGTGGCTAATTAATGGAAGAATTATAATCAGAGTTGTAAGTTGTGGAATAAGAAGTAGAATGAGAATTGTAACTAATGGAAGAATGCATAAAAATCTCTAGCAAAATAGGGTATTTATAACACCCATATCCTATTCCTACTAAGCTAGTGCATTACTTAACCCGATCCTACTAGGTTAATGTATTATTATCCTAATCCTAATAAGTTACTGCTAGTCCCCAAAGTCTTCAGAATTGCTGTTTTTGCGCGGGACAGATTTTCTATGTGCCACTTTTGGTCCTTGGCGTCCAAGCTTTGCTTTCCTCCTTTTTTGAATCTTTCTTTGGCGTCAAGTTATCCACAAAATGCTGAATTCTGCATCATTTATACCTGAAAACTTGCTAATCATGTTCGTTAGCTCACTTACAGGAAAAAGGACTAAAAGTGCATGAATTATATAATTTGTCCTCAAAACTTAGCTAAAATATGGGTAAAATATAGTACTTTAGGCGTGTAAATTCGCCTATCATCAACACCCCACACTTAAAGCTTTGTTCGTCCTCGAACAAACTATCATGCCCATCTAAACATCGACTTAGGGTTTCACAGTAACAACGCAAAATATTCATCAAGACAAGCATAGCAGTTATCAACAAAGAGTAGTTTTCCGATCATTAGTAGAAACAATTTAACCTCTAACATAGACTTGTGATGGTAGTTAATTAGTATCCAAAAGTTAAGGTACAAAGAATCATACACAACTAACCAAAACTCATCAACCATGTGTGTCTCACAATATATTACCCATAATCACTCACAAGCATAGTATATTTGTCGAAACATGGGTAGAAGGGTATCCTTGCTGTCGCTCTCACAAAGAATTCATATGCGATAATTGATGACCATAGGCTTGCCCTTAGTGTAATGCTCCACTAAATGTCAGAATGCTAAGCTTAGGATCAAATAGGTCTTCTACAGGTTGTAATGTAGGCTAAGGGACGGGTAGGACTATTTTGGCTAGAAATAGTGACTATGTTCCTAAGCGCTTTAATACATCACATTATGCCATTAACACTTTCTTTCAAACAACCTTTCTACTTTCTTTTAATCTACCACCCTTTTTCTCCTCTTTTGTTTTTCAATTTTAAACATTACTAACTTTTTAGTTTTCCTTTCCTTTTTCTATTCATAACACACCTCTTATGATAACAATTCTTTTTCATAACAAATTCAAGCACCAATACACTCTTAGGCATCATACTCATCCAATTTCCTCTTATTTTATCACATGACTCTTTCAATTTAAAGAACTTAGGAATTTGGATCAAATTATGGTTTTAAAAAAAATGGATTAGGCTTACATATGAGGCTGTCAAAGAAAATAGGCTTAAGGCTCAAAGGGGTTAACTAGGATAATGTCCACGGGTAGGTAAAATGAAGGTACACAAGTATAGGTTGTCAAAGAAATGCCTAAATCATCTCCTAGACTTGCACTCTTTATTTTTGCTTTACATACATACCAAGCAAGTTCTAGCATCAGCCACAAACACAGAATACACTATATCCTCACACACACAAGGCACATGGTCGACTTTATTGGGAGTAGCATAGACTCTTGACCCAACAGATGAAGGAATTGAACCACACAATATCACATATTGAGTAACAATTAGAGCCTAAACGTCTCAATAGTCATGATTTTAGCACAAACTCTTGTTATAATCTCATGCTGCCTATTAGAATAATTTCATGCAAAGCTAAGTAAAAAAATTTAACTACTAAAAAAACAAAAAACAAAAAAAAACTAAAACGAAAAATGAAAAAAAAAACTAAAGCAAACATAAATGCAAATGCGAATAAAGGAACATAAATGTAAATGCGGATAAAGGAGTATAGTATGCAAATACCACCACGCCACACTTAGACGGGACACACTACCCTCAGTGGAAAATAAATACGAAGAACCTGGTCAGTCGGACTCCTCCTCTATGTCGGGGGTAAAACCCCCTTCGTCGGAATCATCATAGGAGTCGTCGTCATCAGAATTCTCCTCCACGTCGGAGTCTGGCATTCGTCGATCATCATTGGTTGGCACATCGTCATCAAGAGGTTCCTCAAAATATGTACCTACTCCACACATCTCCCTTGCATGTACATTCATTGGATAGTCATGATCCAACTGTTGGTGCTCTGCAGCAGTTGGAACACGATCTCCGCTCATCATTGTAAACCGAGTCATGCCATAAAGATGGTGAAAGAAAATCTCGTCCCGAGCATGTCTCTCTGCCGTAGTAAGGTTGACGCCATGTGTTGATTCAGCATCTTTGACCTTTGTGAGGTCAACCTTCTTCGGGTTGTGTGGGAGTTTATGATCAGCCGACTCCTCTTCGATGTCTTCCTTCCTCAAAATTACAGTCAATAGATTACCGAAGCTGAAATAGGACCGCTTGTGTAGCCTAGCCTTCCGCATTGTAGACCGAATGATTGCCCCAATGTTGATAGGGACATTCGTCATCAATGCATATACCAAGCACACTCTATCTCTTGTTATTTTTGTATATTGCGTCCCTGGAATGAGGCAAGAGTTGACTATACGGAACCATATCCTTGCTTCCCTATTCAAAGGAGCATATGGGAAGGTTTTGTGTCGTCCGGTATCTTTATGTCTGCTCCACCTTGCCATGGATCTAGTTCCACAAAGTGTGTGTCGAATTGCTCTATATGGAGGTCTACTATACAACTCTTTGAATGGTGATGGATCGACTGAATGCAAGCCAAGAAAGGAGTTGAAGAAATCCGCATTGAGTTGTAAAACTTGGCCCCGAATCTTGACCTCGCTGCCTGTGGTTTTCGGCGACCAGTTGGCATAAAATTCTCTTGTCAAATCGAGATTACATTCTCCCATGTCTCGTAAGATGAAATCAAGATGTAATGCCATGATCTTGGCCAACATGCGTGGCTCCTTCTTCGCTAGGCTTTCCTTGTTTATCAAGTCCACATGAACATATTTTCTTTCCTTGTTGTTCCTATACCATTCCTTCGCTTCCTCCTCAAGAACCCATTTTATTCCAAACATGCGGCGTGGTAATTGGATCGAAGATGATTTTCCTTGCTCTTTTTAGCCTCTTTTCTTGCCTTTTTGGGAAGTGGTAGCCTTATTTTTGCCTTATCTTGCTTTGGGTGCCATTGTACCTGAGATTAAAACAATATTCATGTTAGCGTCATCTTGATGGATACAATCTATAAACAAGCAGTAGTGGCACCATCCCACACTTAATTTGTTGGTACAAACTAGTGAAATGAACGATGTCGATTACTCAGACTTCATCGATATACGTTTATGTGATATGTTCCAACTATAAAATAAGTGCAGTCATACTTCTTGTAATCTTGACAATACTTTCATGTTTGATGTATCAAGACTACTACATAAGGATTAAATTAAGGTATCGCATCTAGAATAATCACAACCTCATACGTTGGTAGACAACTATAATTCTTATTCCGATGAACAAGTCATTCCAACATGTTAAGTATTCAAGTGACAAGATTATGTAATTTTTGTGACCATATCAATTCCACAGAAGTATGATAGTGCATCAAAATCAAATTCAAGTTGGAAATAAGTTAAGATCATCCTTACGTATTCATTCACCCACTTGGTTGTATCACAATAATTCAATCACATTCAAATCATCAATACTACTTTCAAGATTCAACAATTCATAATGGGCGTAGTAGAGTAGTACTTACGGAATAAAAATGAAGAACAAAGTAGTACTTACTTGATTGATGCCTTTGGATGATGTTCTTGTGAAGTAAGAGAGAAAAAGGAAAATTTTTGAGAGGATTTGGGGACTATAGGTGGCGCTTAAGCTAGGTTTCCAATGTGTTTTTGGTTCAAGACTAAGTCTCATATTTATAGGAGAAGGTTGGGTCGGGTTTTGACCCATTTAAAATCGGATTTGGAGACAAGAAGTGACCATAGGCGGCGCCTTTTGCTTTCCCTATGCTTGGCATAGGCGGCGCCTTTTTCAAAGCATTATCTAGCATAGGTGGCGCCTAAGCCATGGCATTCCTAGGCATAGGCGGCGCCTTTAGCATGGCATATGAGATTCAGAGACAAAAGGGCAGTGTTGTTTGTTTAATTTTGCGTGGCCATTCAAGCAAACAAATGGGCAAAATACTTTGAACGTGGCATTTTTATGCCAAATCGGTGTGCTATAGCCCACAGTTTTGGGGATGGGTCCAGGGTCCGAGCGTGCTATGGGCCAAAAATTGACCAGGGCATGCCAGGAGGTTGGGGATCATCCCAGTGTGGTCTATTTAATTTTTAGTAGCCATTTGGGCAGACAAATGGGAAAAACAACGCAAACAGCCCATTTTTAGGCCAAATCTGTTTGCTATAGCCCACGATTTTGGGGTAGGCCTGGGGTCTAGGCGTGATGTGGACCGAACATTGACCAGGACTTTCCAGGGAGCTTGGGGAATGTCCTAGTATGGTCCATCTCATCTTTCATGGCCATTTGGGTGGATAAACGGGTGAAACAGCACTTACGGGGCATTTTTGGGTTAAAATCGTGTGCTATAGCCGACGATTTCAGGGGTGGGCTGGGGGGCTGGGAATTTTGTGGACCAAAAATCAATTGGGGAATGCCAGGGAGGTTGTGGGTAGTCCAGTGTAGTTAGTTTAATTTTTTATTTCCATTTGGGTGGACAAATAGGAAAAATGGCATAAACGGGGCATTTTCGGGCCAAATCGATGTGCTATTGCCAACTGTCTTGGGGGTGGGCCAAGGTTTCGAATGTGCTGTGATCCAAAAAATTGACCGAGGAATGCTAGGGAGGTTAGGGATCATTACAGTGTGATCCATTTAATTTTTTTGGCCATTTAGGTGAAAAAACGGGCGAAATGGCGCAAACTGCGCATTTTGGGGATAAATCGGTATGCTATAGCCCACGGTTTTGGGGGTGGGCCTGAGGTTCGGGCGTACTGTGGGCCTAAAATTGATCAATACATGGCAGGGAGGTTGGGGATCATCCCAGTATGGTCTGTTTAATTTTCCGTGGCCATTTGGGTCGATAAATGGGTAAAACGGTGCGATCGGGGCATTTTCGAGCTAAATCGGTGTGCTATAGCCCACGGTTTCATGGGTGGGCTTAGGTTCCGAGCGTTCTGTAGGACAAAAATCAACCGGGGCATGCAAGAGAGGTTGGGGATCATCCTAGTGTTGGCCATTTAATTTTTTTGTGTCCATTTGAGTGGACAAACGGGCAAAACGGCTCAAATAGGGCATTTTCGGGCTAAATCGGTGTGCTATAGCAAATAATTTAAGGGGTGGTCCCGGGGTCTAAGCGTGATGTAGGCCAAAAATCGAACGGGGCATATCAAGGAGATTGGAGATCATCCTAGTGTGGTCCATTTAATGTTCGTGGCCATTCAAATGGACAAATGGGCGAAACGGTGTGAACGAGGCATTTTTCGGATAAATAGGTGTGCTATAGCCCACAGTTTTGGGGGTGGGCCTGAGGTACGAGCGTACTTTGTGCCGAAAATCAATCGAGTTTAATTTTTCATGGCCATTTGGGTGGACAAATGGGCGAACGGAGCGAACGGGACATTTTCGCGCCAAATCGATGTGCTATAGCCCATGGTTTCGGGGGTTGGCCAGAGGTCCGAGCGTACTGTGGGCCTAAAATTGATCGGCGCATGCCAGGGAAGTTAGGGATCATCCCAGTGTGGTCCATTTATTTTTTTATGGCCATTTGGGTGGACAAACGGGTGATATGGCATAAATGGGGCATTTTTGAGACAAATTGGTGTGCTATATCCCACGTTTTTAGGAGAGGGCTCGAGGTTCGGGCCTGCCGTGGGCCTAAAATTGACCAGGATGTGCCAGGGATGTTAGGGATCATCCCAGTGTGGTCTGTTTAATTTTTCGTGGATATTTGTGTGGACAAATGGGTAAAATGGCATGAATGGGGCATTTTTTAGCCAAATCAATATGCAATAACCTACGGTTTGGGGGTGGGCTCGGGGTCCGACCGTGCTGTTGGCTAAAAATTAATCAGGGCGTGCAAAGGAGTTTGGTGGTCATCCTAATATGGTCCATTTAATTTTTGTGGAAATTTGGGTGGACAAACGGGCAAAACAGCGCGAATGGGGCATTTTAGGGCCAAATTAGTGTGCTATAGCCCATGGTTTTGGGGGTGGGCCCGGGGTCCAGGCATGCTAAGGACTAAAAATTGATCGAGGCATTCCAAAGAGGTTGGGGATCATCCCAGTTTTGTTTGTTTAATATTTTTTGGCTATTTTGGTGGATAAACAGGTGAAACGATGCAAACAGGGCATTTTTTGAGTTAAATCGGTGTGCTATAGCCCACGGTTAAGGGGGAGGGCCAAGGAGTCAGGCGTACTGTGAGCCAAATATTAATCGGGCCATGCCAATGAGGTTGGGGATTGTACCATTGTGATCCGCTTAATTTTTTGTGACCATTTGGGGTCGACAAACGGGCAAAACAATGCAAACGGGGGATTTTTGGGCCCAATCGGTGAGCTATAACCTGTGGTTTTAGGGGTGGACCCAGGGTCCGGGTGTGTTGTGGGCCAAAAATCAACTGAGGCAAGCCAAGGAAACTGGGGATCATCCCAGTATGGTCCGTTTAATTTTTCGTGGCCATTTGGGCGGACAAATAGGCAAAACGGCACTCATGGGGCATTTTTGGGCCAAGTCGGTGTGCTATAGCCCAAGGTTTTGGGGGTGGCCCCGATGTTCGGGTGTGATGTGGCCCAAAAATCGAATGAAATATGCCAGGGAGGTTGCAGATCATCCCAGTATTTTCTGAATAATCTTTTGTGGCTATTTCGTTTGTCAACCAGGCAAAACGGTGTGAAAGGGGCATTTTCAAGCCAAATCGGTGTGCTATTACCCACAATTTTGGGGGTAGGCTCGGGGTCCGGGCGTGCTGTAGGCCAAAAATTAATTGAGGCGTACTAGGGTATTAGGGGATCATCCTAGTATGGTCCGTTTAATTTTTCATTGACATTTGGGTTGACAAACGGGTGAAACGGCATGAACGGAGCATTTTTGGGTCAAATTAGTTTGCTATAGCCCAGGGTTTTGGGGGTGGCCCCGGGGTCCGAGCGTGTTGTGGGCCAAAAATTAACTGTGGCATGCTAGGTAGGTTGGGGATCATCTCAGTGTGGTCCATTTAATTTTTCGTAGCCATTTGGGTGGACTAACGGGCGAAACAGCTTGTACGGGTTAATTTTGG
Organism: Capsicum baccatum var. pendulum; assembly: GCA_030864225.1. NCBI lineage: Eukaryota > Viridiplantae > Streptophyta > Magnoliopsida > Solanales > Solanaceae > Capsicum > Capsicum baccatum. The sequence goes on from CM061557.1 coordinate 11,820,991, forward strand.
GCCAAATTGGTGTGTTATAGCCCATGATTTTGGTTGTGGCCCTGGGTCCCAGCGTGTTGTGGGACAAAATATGATGGAGGCATGCCTGGGAGTTTGAGGATGATCCAAATATTATCCGTTTACATTTTTGTGCAATTTGGGTGGATAAACGGGCGACATGGCGCAAATAGGGCATTTTTTGGCCAAATCAGTGTGCTGTAGCCCATGATTTCTGAGGTGGGCTGGGGTCTAGGTATCCTGTGGGCCACAAATTGACCGAGGCATGCCAGGGAGGTTAGGGATCATCCCAGTGTGGTTTGTTTAATATTTTGAGACTATTTGGGTGTACAAACGGGCAAAACGGTATGAACGAGGCATTTTTAGCCCAAATCGGTGTACTATAGCCCATGGTTTTGGGGGTGGGCCCGGGGTCTGGGCGTACTATTGGCTAAAAATCGATTGGTTCATACAAGGGAGGTTGGGGATCACCTCAGTGTGGTTCGTTTAATATTTCGTGGACATTTGGGTGGAAAAATTGGTGAAACGGCTAGAATGGGGCATTTTCGGGGCAAATCGGTTTGCTACAGCCCACGGTTTTGGGGGTGGGCCGAGTTCCAAGCGGGCTGTGGGCTAAAAATTGACCGGGGCATGCCAGGGAGGTTGGAGATCATCCCAGTGTGTTCCGTTTAATTTTTTGTTGCCATTTGGGTGGACAAATGGGTGAAACGGTGCGAATGGGGAATTTTTAGGCCAAATCAATGTGCTATAGCCCACAATTTCGGGGGTGGGCTCGGGGTTCGGGCGTGCCGTGGGCAAAAAATTGACCGGGGTATGCCTGGGAGGTTGGGGATCCACCTAGTGTTTTTTTTTTAATTTTGCGTGGCCATTTGGGCAGACAAGTGGGCAAAACAGCGCGAACGTGGTGTTTTTGTCCAAAATTGGTGTGCTATAGCCTACGGTGTTGGGGTGGGCCCAGGGTCCGAGTGTGTTGTGGGTCAAAAATTGACCAGGGTATGTTAGGAGGTTGGGGATCATCCCAGTGTTGTCTGTTTAATTTTTTATGGCCATTTGGGCGGACAAACGGGCAAAACGATGCAAATGGGGCATTTTTAGGCCAAATCTGTGTGCTATAGCCCACAATTTTGGGGTAGGCCAGGGTTCCGGGCCTACTATAGGACAAAAATCGATCAGGACTTTCCAGGGAGCTTGGGTAACGTTCCACTATGGTCTTTTTAATCTTTCATGGCTATTTGGGTGGACAAACGAGCGAAATAGCGCGTACGGGGCATTTTTGGGTCAAATCGGTGTGCTATAGCTGATAATTTCAGAGGTGGGCCAGGGGACTTGGCATGCTGTGGGAAACAAATCGACCGGGGTATGCCAGAGAGGTTGGGGAGAGTCCAGTATGGTTAGTTTAATATTTTGTGGCCATTTGGGTCGACAAACGTGCAAAACAGCACGATCGGGGCATTTTTGAGTTAAATCAGTGTGCTATAGCAAACGATTTCGTGGGTTGCCTTGGGGTCCAAGCGTACTATAGGAAGAAAATCGATCGGGGAATGCAAGGGAGGTAAGGGATCATCCCAGTGTGGTCCATTTAATTTTTTATGGCCGTTTGGGTGGATTAATGAGCTAAATGAGGCATTTTCGGGCCAAATTGGTGTGCTATAGCCCACAATTCTAGGGGTTGGCCCGGGGTTTAAGCGTGTTGTGGGCCAAAAGTCAACTGGGTCATGCCAGGGAGGTTGAAGATTGTCCCATTATGGTTCATTTAATTTTTTGTGGCAATTTGTGTGCACAAATAAGCGAAACGGCACGAACGGGGTATTTTCCGGCCAAATCGATATGCTATAGCCCAAAATTTCAGGGGTTGGCCAGGGGTCCGAGCGTGTTGTGGTCCAAAGATCGACTAAGGCATTAAACGGGGTTAGGAATCATCCTAGTGTGGTCTATTTAATTTTTTGTGGTTATTTGGCTGGACAAACAGGCGAAATGGCGCGAATAGGGCATTTTTGTGTTAAATCGGTGTGCTATAGCCCAAGGGTTTGTGGGTGGGCCCAAGGTTTGGGCGTGCTGTGGGCCTAAAATCGACCGAGATGGGCCCGGGAGCTTGGGGATTGTCCTAGTGTGGTCCGTTTAACTTTTCATATAGATTTGGCTGGACAAATAGGCGAAACAGTGCGAATGGGGTATTTTCAAGCCCAATCAATGTGCTATAGCCCACGGTTTCAGGGATGGTCCTGGGGTTCGAGCATGTTGTTGGCTGAAAATCAACCAGGGCATGCAAGGGAGGTTGGAGATCAGCCCAATATGGTCCGTTAAATTTTTTGTGGCTATTTGGGTGGACAAATGGACCAAATGACGTAAATAGGGCTTTTTTGGGACAAATTAGTGTTTCATAGCCCACGGTTTTGGGGGTGGGCTCGGGGTTTGGGTGTTCTATGGAATGAAAATCAATCGAGGCATGCCAAGGAGGTTGGGGATCATCCCACTGTTGCTTTGTTTAGTATTTTGTTGCCATTTAGGTGGACAAACGAGAGAAATGGCACGAATGTGGCATTTTTGGGTCAAATCGGTAGGCTATAGCCAACAGTTATGGGGGTGAGCCTAGGGTTCGGGCGTGCTGTGGGCCAAAAATTGACCAGGGTATGCCAGGGAGGTTGGGGATCATCCCAGTGTAGTTCGTTTAATTTTTTGAGTCTATTTGGGTGTACAAACGGGCTAAATGGCATGAACGAGGCATTTATGGCCCAAATCGATGTGCTATAGCCCATGGTTTTGGGGGTGGGCTCGGGGTCTGGGCGTGCTGTGGGCTGAAAATCGATCGGGGCATACAAAGGAGGTTAGGGATCATCTCAGTATGGTTCGTTTAATTTTTTGTGGCCATTTGGGCGGATAAATGGGCAAAACGGCTAGAACGGGGCATTTTCGGGGTAAATCGGTTTGCTATAGCCCACAGTTTTGCGGGTGGGCTGAGTTCCAAGCGTGCTGTGAGGTGAAAATTAATCGGGGCATGCCAGGGAGGTTAGGATCATCCCAGTGTGGTCCGTTTAATTTTTTGTTGCCATTTGGGTGGACAAACGGGCGAAACGGTGCGAATGGGGCATTTTTTGGCCAAATCAATGTGCTATAGCCCACAGTTTCGGGGGTGGGCTCGGGGTTCGGGCGTGCTGTGGGCCAAAAATCGAACGGGGTATGCCAGGGAGGTTGGGAATCCTCCCAGTGATTTTTGTTTAATTTTGCATGGCTATTTGCGCAGACAAATGGGCAAAACAGTGCAAACATTGTGTTTTTGTGCAAAATCAATGTGCTACATAGCCTATGGTCTTGGGGTGGGCCTAGGGTCCGAGTGTGTTGTGGGTCAAAAATTCACCAGGGCATGCCAGGAGGTTGGGGATCATCTCAGTGTTGTCTGTTTAGTTTTTCATGGCCATTTGGGCGGATAAATGGGTAAAACAATGCAAATGGGGCATTTTTTGGCCAAATCTGTGTGCTATAGCCCACGATTTTGGGGTAGACCCGGTGTCCGAGCCTACTGTGGGCCAAAAATCGATCGAGACTTGCCAGGGAGCTTGGGGAACGTTCCAGTATGGTCCTTTTAATCTTTCAAGGCCATTTGGGTGGACAAACGGGTGAAACAGCACGTACGGGGCATTTTTGGGTCAAATAGGTGTGCTATAGCCCACAATTCTAGGGGTTGGCCCGGGGTTTAAGCGTGTTGTGGGACAAAAATCAACTGGGTCATGCCAGGGAGGTTGAAGATTGTCCCATTATGGTTCATTTAATTTTTCGTTGCCATTTGTGTGCACAAATAAGCGAAACGGCGCGAACGGGGCATTTTTCGGCCAAATCGATATGCTATAGCCCAAAATTTTGGGGGGTGGGCCAGGGATCCGAGCGTGCTGTGTTCCAAAGATCGACTAAGACATTACACGGGGTTAGGAATCATCCTAGTGTGGTCTATTTAATTTTTTGTGGTTATTTGGCTGGACAAACGGGCGAAATGGCGCGAACGGGGCATTTTTGGGTTAAATCGGTGTGCTATAGCCCATGGGTTTGTGGGTGGGCCCAAGGTTTGGGCATGCTGTGGGCCTAAAATCGACCGAGATGGGCCCGGGAGCTTGGGGATTGTCCTAGTGTGGTCCGTTTAACTTTTCATATAGATTTGGCTGGACAAATAGGCAAAACAGTGCGAATGGGGTATTTTCAAGCCCAATCAATGTGCTATAGCCCACGGTTTCAGGGATGGTCCTGGGGTTCGAGCATGTTGTTGGCTGAAAATTAACCAGGGTGTGCAAGGGAGGTTGGAGATCAGCCCAATATGGTCCGTTAAATTTTTTGTGGCTATTTGGGTGGACAAATGGACCAAACGACGTAAACAGGGCTTTTTTGGGCCAAATTAGTGTTTCATAGCCCACGGTTTTGGGGGTGGGCTCGGGGTTTGGGTGTTCTATGGAATGAAAATCAATCGAGGCATGCCAAGGAGGTTGGGGATCATCCCAGTGTTGCTTTGTTTAGTATTTTGTTGCCATTTAGGTGGACAAACGAGAGAAATGGCACGAACGTGGCATTTTTGGGTCAAATCGGTAGGCTATAGCCAACAGTTATGCGGGTGAGCCTAGGGTTCGGGCGTGCTGTGGGCCAAAAATTGACCAGGGTATGCCAGGGAGGTTGGGGATCATCCCAGTGTAGTTCGTTTAATTTTTTGAGTCTATTTGGGTGTACAAACGGGCTAAATGGCATGAATGAGGCATTTTTGGCCCAAATCGATGTGCTATAGCCCATGGTTTTGGGGGTGGGCTCGGGGTCTGGGCGTGCTGTGGGCTGAAAATCGATCGGGGCATACAAAGGAGGTTAGGGATCATCTCAGTATGGTTCGTTTAATTTTTTGTGGCCATTTGGGCGGATAAATGGGCAAAACGGCTAGAACGGGGCATTTTCGGGGTAAATCGGTTTGCTATAGCCCACAGTTTTGCGGGTGGGCCGAGTTCCAAGCGTGCTGTGAGGTGAAAATTAATCGAGGCATGCCAGGGAGGTTAGGATCATCCCAGTGTGGTCCGTTTAATTTTTTGTTGCCATTTGGGTGGACAAACGGGCGAAACGGTGCGAATGGGGCATTTTTGGGCCAAATCAATGTGCTATAGCCCACAGTTTCGGGGGTGGGCTCGGGGTTCGGGCGTGCTGTGGGCCAAAAATCGACCGGGGTATGCCAGGGAGGTTGGGAATCCTCCCAGTGATTTTTGTTTAATTTTGCATGGCTATTTGCGCAGACAAATGGGCAAAACAGTGCAAACATTGTGTTTTTGTGCAAAATCAATGTGCTACATAGCCTATGGTCTTGGGGTGGGCCTAGGGTCCGAGTGTGTTGTGGGTCAAAAATTCACCAGGGCATGCCAGGAGGTTGGGGATCATCTCAGTGTTGTCTGTTTAGTTTTTCATGGCCATTTGGGCGGACAAATGGGTAAAACAATGCAAATGGGGCATTTTTTGGCCAAATCTGTGTGCTATAGCCCACGATTTTGGGGTAGACCCGGGGTCCGGGCCTACTGTGGGACGAAAATCGATCGAGACTTGCCAGGGAGCTTGGGGAATGTTCCAGTATGGTCCTTTTAATCTTTCAAGGCCATTTGGGTGGACAAACGGGCGAAACAGCACGTACGGGGCATTTTTGGGTCAAATAGGTGTGCTATAGCCCACAATTCTAGGGGTTGGCCCGGGGTTTAAGCGTGTTGTGGGCCAAAAATCAACTGGGTCATGCCAGGGAGGTTGAAGATTGTCCCATTATGGTTCATTTAATTTTTCGTTGCCATTTGTGTGCACAAATAAGCGAAACGGCGCGAACGGGGCATTTTTCGGCCAAATCGATATGCTATAGCCCAAAATTTCGGGGGTGGGCCAGGGGTCCGAGCGTGCTGTGTTCCAAAGATCGACTAAGACATTACACGGGGTTAGGAATCATCCTAGTGTGGTCTATTTAATTTTTTGTGGTTATTTGGCTGGACAAACGGGCGAAATGGCGCGAACGGGGCATTTTTGGGTTAAATCGGTGTGCTATAGCCCAAGGGTTTGTGGGTGGGCCCAAGGTTTGGGCATGCTGTGGGCCTAAAATCGACCGAGATGGGCCCGGGAGCTTGGGGATTGTCCTAGTCTGGTCCGTTTAACTTTTCATATAGATTTGGCTGGACAAATAGGCAAAACAGTGCGAATGGGGTATTTTCAAGCCCAATCAATGTGCTATAGCCCACGGTTTCAGGGATGGTCCTGGGGTTCGAGCATGTTGTTGGCTGAAAATTATCCAGGGTGTGCAAGGGAGGTTGGAGATCAGCCCAATATGGTCCGTTAAATTTTTTGTGGCTATTTGGGTGGACAAATGGACCAAACGACGTAAACAGGGCTTTTTTGGGCCAAATTAGTGTTTCATAGCCCACGGTTTTGGGGGTGGGCTCGGGGTTTGGGTGTTCTATGGAATGAAAATCAATCGAGGCATGCCAAGGAGGTTGGGGATCATCCCAGTGTTGCTTTGTTTAGTATTTTGTTGCCATTTAGGTGGACAAACGAGAGAAATGGCACGAACGTGGCATTTTTGGGTCAAATCGGTAGGCTATAGCCAACAGTTATGCGGGTGAGCCTAGGGTTCGGGCGTGCTGTGGGCCAAAAATTGACCAGGGTATGCCAGGGAGGTTGGGGATCATCCCAGTGTAGTTCGTTTAATTTTTTGAGTCTATTTGGGTGTACAAACGGGCTAAATGGCATGAACGAGGCATTTTTGGCCTAAATCGGTGTGCTATAGCCTATGGTTTTGGGGGTGGGCTCGGGGTCTGGGCGTGCTGTGGGCTGAAAATCAATCGGGGCATACAAAGGAGGTTAGGGATCATCTCAGTATTGTTCGTTTAATTTTTTGTGGCCATTTGGGCGGATAAATGGGCAAAACAGCTAGAACGGGGCATTTTTGGGGTAAATCGGTTTGCTATAGCCCACAGTTTTGCGGGTGGGCCGAGTTCCAAGCGTGCTGTGAGGTGAAAATTAATCGGGGCATGCCAGGGAGGTTGAGATCATCCCAGTGTGGTCCGTTTAATTTTTTGTTGCCATTTGGGTGGACAAACGGGCGAAACGGTGCGAATGGGGCATTTTTGGGCCAAATCAATGTGCTGTAGCCCACAGTTTCGGGGGTGGGCTCGGGGTTCGGGCGTGCTGTGGGCCAAAAATCGACCGGGGTATGCCAGGGAGGTTGGGAATCCTCCCAGTGTTTTTTGTTTAATTTTGCATGGCTATTTACGCAGACAAATGGGCAAAACAGTGCAAACATGGTGTTTTTGTGCAAAATCGATGTGCTACATAGCCTACGGTCTTGGGGTGGGCCTAGGGTCCGAGTGTGTTGTGGGTCAAAAATTCACCAGGGCATGCCAGGAGGTTGGGGATCATCTCAGTGTTGTCTGTTAATTTTTCATGGCCATTTGGGCAGACAAATGGGTAAAACAATGCAAATGGGGCATTTTTTGGCCAAATCTGTGTGCTATAACCCACGATTTTGGGGTAGACCCGGGGTCCGGGCCTACTGTGGGCCGAAAATCGATCGAGACTTGCTAGGGAGCTTGGGGAACGTTCCAGTATGGTCCTTTTAATCTTTCAATGCCATTTGGGTGGACAAACGGGCGAAACAGCACGTACGGGGCATTTTTGGGTCAAATCGGTGTGCTATAGCCCACAATTCTAGGGGTTGGCCCGGGGTTTAAGCGTGTTGTGGGCCAAAAATCAACTGGGTCATGCCAGGGAGGTTGAAGATTGTCCCATTATGGTTCATTTAATTTTTCGTGGCCATTTGTGTGCACAAATAAGCGAAACGACGCGAATGGGGCATTTTCCGGCCAAATCGATATGCTATAGCCCAAAATTTCGGGGGTGGGCCAGGGGTCCGAGCGTATTGTGGTCCAAAGATCCACTAAGGCATTACACGGGGTTAGGAATCATCCTAGTGTGGTCTATTTAATTTTTTGTGGTTATTTGGCTGGACAAACGGGCGAAATGGCGCGAACGGGGCATTTTTGGGTTAAATCGGTGTGCTATAGCCTAAGGGTTTGTGGGTGGGCCCAAGGTTTGGGCGGTCTGTGGGCCTAAAATCGACCGAGATGGGCCCGGGATCTTGGGGATTATCCTAGTGTGGTCCGTTTAACTTTTCATATAGATTTGGCTGGACAAATAGGCGAAACAGTCCGAATGGGGTATTTTCAAGCCCAATCAATGTGCTATAGCCCACGGTTTCAGGGATGGTCCTGGGGTTCGAGCATGTTGTTGGCTGAAAATCAACCAGGGCGTGCAAGGGAGGTTGGAGATCAGCCCAATATGGTCCGTTAAATTTTTTGTGGCTATTTGGGTGGACAAATGGACCAAACGACGTAAACAGGGCTTTTTTGGGCCAAATTAGTGTTTCATAGCCCACGGTTTTAGGGGTGGGCTCGGGGTTTGGGTGTTCTATGGAATGAAAATCAATCGAGGCATGCCAAGGAGGTTGGGGATCATCCCAGTGTTGCTTTGTTTAGTATTTTGTTGCCATTTAGGTGGACAAACGAGAGAAATGGCACGAACGTGGCATTTTTGGGTCAAATCGGTAGGCTATAGCCAACAGTTATGGGGGTGAGCCTAGGGTTCGGGCGTGCTGTGGGCCAAAAATTGACCAGGGTATGCCAGGGAGGTTGGGGATCATCCCAGTGTAGTTCGTTTAATTTTTTGAGTCTATTTGGGTGTACAAACGGGCTAAATGGCATGAACGAGGCATTTTTGGCCCAAATCGGTTTGCTATAGCCCATGGTTTTGGGGGTGGGCTCGGGGTCTGGGAGTGCTGTGGGCTGAAAATCGATCGGGGTATACAAAGGAGGTTAGGGATCATCTCAGTATGGTTCATTTAATTTTTGTGGCCATTTGGGCGGATAAATGGGCAAAACGGCTAGAACGGGGCATTTTCGGGGTAAATCAGTTTGCTATAGCCCACAGTTTTGCGGGTGGGCCGAGTTCCAAGAGTGCTGTGAGGTGAAAATTAATCAGGGCATGCCAGGGAGGTTGAGATCATCCCAGTGTGGTCCGTTTAATTTTTTGTTGCCATTTGGGTGGACAAACGGGCGAAACAGTGCGAATGGGGCATTTTTGGGCCAAATCAATGTGCTATAGCCCACAGTTTCGGGGGTGGACTCGGGGTTCGGGCGTGCTGTGGGCCAAAAATCGACCGGGGTATGCCAGGGAGGTTGGGAATCCTCCCAGTGTTTTTTGTTTAATTTTGCATGGCTATTTGCGCCGACAAATGGGCAAAACAGTGCAAACATGGTGTTTTTGTGCAAAATCAATGTGCTACATAGCCTACGGTCTTGGGGTGGGCCTAGGGTCCGAGTGTGTTGTGGGTCAAAAATTCACCAGGGCATGCCAGGAGGTTGGGGATCATCTCAGTGTTGTCTGTTTAATTTTTCATGGCCATTTGGGCGGACAAATGGGTAAAACAATGCAAATGGGGCATTTTTTGGCCAAATATGTGTGCTATAGCCCACGATTTTGGGGTAGACCCGGGTTCCGGGCCTACTGTGGGCCAAAAATCGATCGAGACTTGACAAGGATCTTGGGGAACGTTCCAGTATGGTCCTTTTAATCTTTCAAGGCCATTTGGGTGGACAAACGGGCGAAACAGCACGTACGGGGCATTTTTGAGTCAAATCGGTGTGTTATAGCCGATAATTTCAGAGGTAGGCCAGGGGACTAGGAATGATGTGGGAAACAAAATCAACCGAGGTATGCCAGAGAGGTTGGGGATAGTCCAGTATGGTAAGTTTAATTTTTGTGGCCATTTGGGTTGACAGATGGGCAAAACAGTATCATCAGGGCATTTTTTAGATAAATTAGTGTGCTGTAGCAAATGATTTTGTGGGTGGGCTCGGGGTCCGAGCGTACTGTAGGATGAAAATCGATCAGGGCGTGCAAGGGAAGTTGGGGATCATCCCAGTGTGGTCCATTTAATTTTTTGTGGCCATTTGGGTGGATCAACGAGCAAAATGGGGCATTTTCGAGCCAACTTGGTGTGCTATAGCCCACAGTTCTAGGGGTTGACTCGGGGTTTAACCGTGCTGTGGGCCGAAAATCAACTGGGGCGTGCTAGGGAGGTTGAAGATTGTCCTAGTGTGGTCCGTTTAATTTTTCTTGGCTATTTGGGTGCACAAATAAGCGAAACAGCGCGAACAGGGCATTTTTAGGCCAAATCGATGTGCTATAGCCCATAATTTTGGGGGTGGGCCAGGGGTCCGAGCGTGCTGTGGTCCAAAACATGACCGGGGTATTCCAGGGGGTTTGGGATCATCCCAGTGTGGTCCATTTAATTTTTCATGGTTATTTGGGTGGACAAACGGGCGAAATGGCACGAACGAGGCATTTTTAGGTTCAATCGGTGTGCTATAGCCCAAGGGTTTGTTGGTGGGCCTGAGGTTCGGGAGTTCTGTGGGCCTAAAATCAACCGAGATGGGCCAGGGAGCTTAGGAATTATCCCAGTGTGGTCCATTTAATTTTTCATAAAGATTTGGCAGGACAAATAGGCAAAACAGCGCGAATGGTGTATTTTCAAGCTCAATCGATGTGCTATAGCCCAAGGTTTCAGGGGTTGGCCTGGGGTTCGAGCATGTTATTGGCTGAAAATCAACCAGGGCATTAAAGAGAGGTTGGAGATCATTCTAATATGGTCTGTTTAATTTTTTGTGGCTATTTGGGTGGACAAATGGATAAAACAATGTAAACAAGGCTTTTTCGGGCAAAATTTTTGTTTTATGGCCCACGGTTTTAGGGGTGGGCCCGGGATTCAGGCATTCTATGGGCTGAAAATCAATCGAGGCATGCCAGGGAGGTTGGGGATCATCCCAGAGTGGTTTTCTTTAATATTTTGTTGCCATTTAGGTGGACAAACGAGAGAAATGGCACGAACGGGGAATTTTCGGGTCAAATTGGTGAGCTATAGCCAACGGTTATGGGGGGCCTAGGGTTCGGGCATGTTGTGGGCCAAAAATGGATCAGGGTATGCCAAGGAGGTTGGGGATCGTCCTAGTGTGGTTCGTTTAATTTTTTGGGGCTATTTGGGTTGACAAACGGGAAAAACGGTGCCAATGGGGCATTTTCGAGCTAAATCTATGAGCTATATCCCACAGTTTCAGTGGTAGGCCTAGTGTTCTGGCGTGTTGTGGGCCAAAAATTTATTGAGGCATGTCGGGGAGGTTTTGAATCATCCCATTTGGTCTGTTTAATTTTTCATGGCCATTTTGGGGGACAAATGGGCAAAACGGTGCTAATTGGGCATTTTTTGGGCCAAATCGGTGTGTTATAGCCCACAGTTTTGGGGGTGGACCATAGGTCTGGGCATCCTATGGCAGAAACATTGAGCGGAGCATGCCAGGGAGGTTGGGGATCGTCCCAATTTTATCTGTTTAAGTTTTCTTGGCTATTTGGGTGGTCAACCAGGCGAAACAATGCATACGAGGCATTTTCGAGCTAAAACGGTGTCCTATGACCCATGATTTTGAGGGTGGGTCCGAGTTTCGGGCGTGCTATTGGGTAAAAATTGATCTAGTCATACCAGGGGGTTGGGAACCATCCTAATGTTGTTCGTTTAATTTTTCGTGGACATTTGGGTGGAAAAACGGACAAAACAGCTCGTATGGGGAATTTTTGGCCAAATCGGTGTTCTATAGCCCACGATTTTGGGGGTGGCCCCGGGGTCCGGGCATACCGTGGGCTAAAATTTGATCGTGGCATGTCAGTTAGGTTGGGGATCATCCCAGTTTGGTCCGTTTAATTTTTCGTGCCATTTGGGTGGACAAACAGGTGACATGGCATGAACGGGGCATTTTCTGGCCAAACCGTGGGCTATTGCTATAGCCCATGATTTCTGCGGTGGGCCGGGGTCTGGGTATGTTGTAGGCCGAATATCAATCAAGGAATGCCAGAGATGTTGGAATCGTCCATGTGTGGTCCGTTTAATTTTGTATGGCCATTTGGGTAACAAACGGGTGAAACCGCGCAAATGAGGCATTTTTAACAAACGGGTGAAACCGCGCAAATGAGGCATTTTTGGTCCAAATCGGTGTGCTATAGCTTATGGTTTCAGGGGTGGGCCCGAGGTTCGGGCGTACTGTGGGCCGAAAAATGACCGGGGCATGCAAGGGAAGTTGGGTATCATCTCAGTGTGGTTTTTTTAATTATTCATGGCCATTTGTGTGGAAAAACGTGCGAAATGGCTTGAATAGCACATTTTTGGGCCAAATAGGTGTGTTATAGCCCAAGGTTTTGGTGGTGGGCGAAGGTCCAAGTGTACTGTGGGCCAATAATAGACCGGGGCATGCCAAGGAAAATGGGGATGGTCCCAGTGTAGTCCTTTTAATTTTTAGTTTACATTTGAGTAGACAAATGGGCAAAACGGCGCGAATGGGGCATTTTTGGGCCAATTCAGTGTGCTATAGCCTACAATTTTGGCGATGGGCTCGGGGTACGAGTGTGCTGTGGGCCAAAAATCAATTGGGGCATGCCAAGGAGGTTGGGGATCATCCCAGTATTGTTTTTTTATTTTTTCATGGTTATTTGGGTTAATAAACGACCAAAACGGCATGAACGGGGCATTTTTGTGCAGAATTGGTGTGCTATAGCCCACGATTTTATGGGTGGGCCTGAGGTCCGGGCATGTTGTGGGCCAAAACTCAACTGAGGTATGACAGGGAGGTTGTGGAATATCCCAATGTGGTATGTTTAATTTTTTGTGGCTATTTAGGTAGAAAAATAGGCGAAACGGCATGAACGGGGCATTTTTGGGCCAAATCGATGTGCTATAGCCCACGATTTTAGGGGTGGGCCCAAGGTCCTAGCGTTCTATGGGCCAAAAATTTAACGAGGCATACCAGGGGGTTGAGGAACACCCCAGTATGGTCTATTTAATTTTTTGGGGCCATTTGTATGGAAAAAGGGCGAAGCGACGCGAACGGGGCATTTTTGGGCCAAATCGGTGTGCTATAGCCCACGGTTTTGGGGTAGTCCTAGGATCCGGGCATGATGTGGGATGAAAATTGAATGGGGCATGTCAGGGAGGATTGGGGTTATCGCAGTGTGATCCATTTAATTTTTCGTGGCCATTTGGGTGGACAAACGGGCGAAACAATGCGAACGGGGCATTTTCAAGCCAAATCGATGTGCTATAGCCAATGGTTTAAGGGTTGGGCCTAGGATCTGGGAATTTAGGTCGACAAAAGGGTGAAACGTCAAGATCGGGGCATTTCAGGCCAAATCAGTGTTCTATATCCCACGGTTTCGTGGGTGGGCTCAGGGTCTTTATGTGCTGTAGGCCAAAAATCAATCGCGGCATGCAAGGGAGGTTGGGAATCATCCCAGTGTGATCCGTTTAATTTTTTGTGGCCATTTTGGTGGACAAACGGGCAAAATGGTGCAAACGAAGCATTTTCGGGCCAAATTGATGTGCTATGCCCACAGTTTAGGTGGTGGGCCCGAGGTCTGAGCGTGCTGTGACCCAAAAATTGAGCAGGGCATGCCAGGGAGGTTGGGGATTATCCCAGAGTGGTCCATTTAATTTTTGGTGGCCATTTGAGTGGAAAAAATGGGCTAACCGGCGCTTACGGGGCATTTTTAGGATAAATAGGTGTGCTATGGCTCACTGTTTTGGGTGTGGGCTCAAAGTTCGGGCGTTCTGTGGCCCATAAATCGACCGAGTCATGCCAGGGAGGTTGGGGATCATCCCAGTATGGTCCGTTTATTTTTTTTGGTCATTTGGGTTCGCAAATGGGTGAAACAGCGTGAACAGGGAATTTTTGGGCCAAATCGATGTGCTATAGCCCACGATTTTGTGGGTGGGCCAGGGGTATGAGCGTTCCTTAGGCCAATAATTTACTGGGGAATTCGGGGAAAGTGGGGATCATCCCAGGGTGGTTCGTTTAATTTTTTGTCGCCATTTGGGTGGACAAACAGGTGAAATGGCGCGAACGAGGCATTTTTGGGATAAATTGGTGTGCTATAGCCCACAGTTTAGGAGGTGGGTCCAAGGTTCGGGTGTACTGTGGGTTTAAATTTAAACGGGATATGCTAGGGAGGTTGGGTAGAGAAATGGGAAAAACGGTGCGAATTGGGCATTGTTTAGCCCAATTGATGTGCTATAACCTAAGGTTTCAGAGTTAGGCCTGGGGTCCGGGTGTGCTGTTAGCTGAAAATCGACTGGGGCATGCAAGGGAGGTTGGGGATCATCCCAATATGGTCTATTTAATTTTTCGTAGCTATTTGGGTGGGCAAATGGGCAAAACGGCGCGAACGAGACATTTTCAAGCTAAATTAGTGTGCTATAGCCTGTGGTTTTGGGGTTGGGATCAGCGTCTTAGCGTGCTATGGCGTGATAATCAATCAGGGTGTGCCAAGAAGGTTGGGGATCATCCTTTTGTGGTTTGTTTAATATTTTGTGGCCATTTAGGTGGACAAACAGTCAAAACAGCACGCACGAGGAATTTTTGGGTCAAATTATGGGGGTGGTGACAGGGTTCGGGCATGCTGTGGGCTGAAAATCGACCGAGATATGCCAGGGAGGTTGGGGATCATCACAGTGTGGTCCGTTTAATTTTTTATGGATATTTGGGTCGACAAACAGGAAAAATGGTACGAACGGGGCATTTTCGGGCTAAATCGGTGAGCTATAGCCCATGGTTTTCGGGGTGCGCCCAGGGTCCGGGCGTGCTGTGTGTAAAAAATTAACCGGGGCATGCCAGGGATGTTAGAGATTATCCCAATGTTGTCCGTTTAATTTTTTGTGGCATTTGGGTGGAGAAATGGACAAAACAACGTGAATGATGCATTTTCGAGACAAATCGATGTGCTATAGCCTACGGTTTCAGGGGTGGGCCCTGAGGCCGAGCGTGCTGTTGGATAAAAATCAACCTAGATGTGTAAGGGAGGTTAAAGATCATCCTAATGTGGTTTGATTAATTTTCATAGCCATTTAGGTGGACAAATGGGTAAAACGGCATAAATAGGGCATTTTCGAGCAAAATTAGAGTGTTGTAGCCCACGGTTTCGGGGGTGGGCCCGGGTTCCAGGAGTTTTATGGGATGAAAATCAAATGGGAAGTTCCACGAATGTTGGGTATCACCCCTGTGTGGTTTGTTTAATATTTTTTGGCCATTTAGGTGGACAAATAGGTGAAATAGTGCGAACAGGGCATTTTTGGGTCAAATTGGTGTTCTATAGCCAATAATTATGGGGGTGGACCCAGGATCCGTGGGTGATGTGGTCCAAATATTAGCTGGGGTATTCCAGGGAGGTTGGGGATCGTCCCAATGTGGTCCGTTTAATTTTTCGTGGCCATTTGGGTGGACAAACAAGCGAAACGGTGCGAATGGGGCATTTTCGAGCCAAATTAGTGAGCTATAGCCCACGGTTTTGGGGGTGGGCCTAGGGTTAAGGCATGCTGTTGGCCAAAAATTGGCCGAGCCATGCCAGGGAGGTTGGGTATCATCCCAGTGTGGTCCGTTTAATTTTCGTGGCAATTCTGGTAGACAAATGGGAAAAACAGCTTGCATGGGGCATTTTCGGGCCTAATTGGTGTGATATAGCCCATAATTTTGAGGGTGGGCTTGGGGTACAGGTTTACTGTGTCTAGAAAATCGATTGGAGCATGGCAGGGAGGATGGGGATCATCCCAGTGTTGTCTGTTTAATTTTTCATGGCAATTTGGGTGGTCAACCAGGCGAAACGGTGCGATCGAGGCATTTTTTAGCTAAATCGGTGTCATATGACCCATGATTTTGAGGGTGGGCACGGGGTACTGGCGTGCTGTAGGCCAAATCGGTGTGATATAACCCACGATTAAGGGGTCCCTGTGTGTCCGTTTAATTTTCATGGCCATTTAGGTAGACAAACAGGCAGAACAGCACGAACGAGGCATTTGCGGTCTAAATCGATGTGCTATAGCCCATGATTTTAGGGGTGTGCCTGGGGTTCGGGCATGCTGTGGGCCAATAATTTACCGGTGCATAGTAGGGAGATTGGGGATCATCCCAGTGTGGTCTGTTTAATTTTCCGTTCCCATTTGGATGGACAAACGGGCAAAACGACTCGAACGGGGCATTTTTGGGCCAAATCGGTGCGCTATAGGCCACGGTTTTAGGGGTAGGCTAGGGTTCGAGCGTGTTGTGGGTCCAAAATCAACCGGGGCATGCAAGGGAGGTTAGGTATCATCCCAGTGTGATCCATTTAATTTTTCGTGGCCATTTAGCTGGATAAACGGGCAAAACAACTCAAACAGGGCAGTTTCAAGCCACATCGATGTGCTATAGCCCACGGTTTTAGGGGTGGGCCGGGGTCTGAGCGTGCTGTTGGCCAAAAATTGACCGAGGCATGCCAGGGATATTAGGTATCATCCCAGTATGGTCTGTTCAATTTTTTATTGCCATTTGGGAGGACAAATAGGCAAAACGGTGCAAATGGGGTATTTTTCGGCAAAATCAGTGTGCTCTAGCCCATGGTTTTGGGGGTGGGCCTGGGTTTGTGCGTGTTGTGTGCCAAAAATCAGCTGGGTCATGTCAGGGAGGTTGGGGATCCTTCCATTATTGTTCATTTAATATTTCATGGCCATTTGGGCGGACAAACAACCAAAACAGC
The DNA here is from genome assembly GCA_030864225.1 of Capsicum baccatum var. pendulum. NCBI lineage: Eukaryota > Viridiplantae > Streptophyta > Magnoliopsida > Solanales > Solanaceae > Capsicum > Capsicum baccatum. The sequence continues at coordinate 11,837,632 of CM061557.1, forward strand.
ACGAATGTGGCATTTTTGTGCCAAATCGGTGTGCTATAGCCCACAGTTTTAGGGGTGGACCAGAGGTCTGAGCGTGATATGGGACCAAAATCAACTGGGGAATACCAGGGAGGTTGAGTATCATCCCAATGTGGTCTGTTTAATATTTCGTGGCTATTTGGGTTAAAAAATAGGCAAAATGGCGCAAACAGGGCATTTTTGTGCCAAATCGATGTGCTATAGCCCACGGTTTTAGGGGTGGGCCTGAGGTCCAGCTGTGTTGTGGGCCAAAAATCAATCGGGATGATCCAGGAAGGTTATAAAACATCCCAGTTTGGTTCATTTAATTTTTTGTGGCTATTTGGGTAATGAAACAGGCGAAATGGTGCGAACGGGGCATTTTTGAGCCAAATCGATGGTCTATAACCCATGGTTTTTGGTATGGGTCCAGGATTCGAGCGTGCTGTGGGTAGAAAATTGACCAGGGCATGCCAGGATGTTGGGGACCATCCCAATATGGTCTTTTATGTTTTTTGTGGCCGCTTGGGCAGACAAATGGGTGAAACAGCGCGAACGGGGCATTTTTGGGGCAAATTGGTGTGCTATAGCACACGATTTTGGGGTAGGCACGGAGTCCGGGCGTGTCGTGGCCCGAAAATCAATTGAGGCATGCCATAGAGGTTGGATATTGTCCCAGTATGATCCGTTTAATTTTTTATGGCCATTTAGGTGGACAAACGAGCAAAACTGCATGAATGGGGCATTTTCAAGCCAAATCAATGTGCTATAGCTGACTGTTTAGGGGGTAGGTCTAGGGTCTAGGATTGTTGTGGGCCAAAAATAGACCGGGGTATACCAGGGTAGTTGGGGATAGTTCTAGTATGGTTATTTTAATTTTCGTGGCCATTTCATCAACAAACGAGCGAAATAGCACGATCAGGGCATTTTCGGGCAAAATCGGTCTGCTATAGCCCATTGTTTTGTGGGTGCGCTCGGGTTCCGAGCATTTTGTATTCCTAAATCAAATGGGGCATGAAAGGGAGGTTAGGGATTGTCCCAGTGTTGTCCATTTAACTTTTTGTGTCTATTTGCGTAGACAAACGGGAGAAATGGCACAAACAGGGCATTTTTGGGCTAAATCGGTGTGCTATAACCCATAGTTTTGAGGGTGGGCCTAGGGTTTAAGCGTGATGTGGGCAAAAAATTAACCGGGGAATGCCAGGGATATTGGGATTATCCCAGTATGATCCATTTAATTTTTTTAGGCCATTTAGGTGGACAAATGGCAAAAACATCGCGAAAGGGGCATTTTGGGGAAAAATCGGTGCGCTATAGCCCACGGTTTTAGGGGTGGGCCCGAGGTCCAAGCTTGCTGTCGGCCGAAAAGTGACAGAGGCATTCTAGAGAGGTTGGGGATCATCCCGGTGTGGTCCATTTAATTTTTTCTTGCCATTTGGGTGGACAAATAGGCAAAACGGAGTGAACAGGGCATTTTCGAGCCAAATCGATGTGCTATAGCCTATGGTTTTGGGCGTGGGCCATGGGTCCGAGCGTACTGTGGTCCTAAAGTTAACCGAACCATGTTACGGAAATAGGGGATCATTCCAGTGTGGTCCATTTAATTTGTTGTGGCCATTTGGGTGGACAAAAGGGAGAATGGCACAAACGGAGCATTTTTAAAACAAATAGGCGTGCTATAGCCTACGGTTTTGGGGGTGGGCCTAGGGTCCGGGCGTGCTGTGGGCCAAAAATTAACCGGGGCATGCCAGGGAGGTTGCGGATTATACCAATGTGGTCTGTTTAAATTTTTGTGGCCATATGGGTGGACAAAAGGGTGAAATAATGCAAACGGGGCATTTTCAGCCCAAATCGATGTGTTATAGCCAACGGTTTTAGGGGAGGGCCTGGGGTTTGATAACGCTCAAACTACAGCTCTCATAAGAGTGTAAGCAGTCGTTGTCAAACATAGAAACAAACTGGGTTGGGTATCGATCCCACAGGGAATAGCCAGTCAATAAGTAAGCAAAGATTATTAGACTTTTGGTGCAAGTCTCGTAAAAAAAGGGGGGATTTTAATGTACAAATAATGTAAACAAAATAGTAAAGTAAAAATAGAAATAGCAAAGTAAATATATAGAGTGTTAGTGAGATATTTAACCAATGAGAATTGAGAGTTGGGGTTATGTCCACCTTATGAGTTATACGTCTCTATTGGCTATGAGTTATGCGGAATTCAGACATGCATGTGCTTATAGAGAATTGTATTCTATGGTAAATCCAAGCGTCTTTCGACCTAACAAGGACTATTTCGCTTTAACTCTTTTGAGCTTAAAGCGTATCTAATGGTACAAATTCTCCAAGAGGTTAATCCAGTTACCACACTAAATTTTTAACAGGGGTTGGTGCCCTATTACCTTGACATTATCTCTTTTCCAGACATATAACTTTTCTTTCGAACAAGTTAATGCTATACTGGTGTATTCTATGCGTTTGCAACCACAAGAATTTGCATTAAGATGAAGAGAATAATGATATAAACAGCATACGTGTCGCGAATTCACAAACTCATAGCAATAGATAGTATCTCATACGGCTTCCATAACCCCAACAGAGAAGTTTAGCGACTCATGAGTGCGATGGAAATCACAATAGACATTATCATTATACCACAATAAAGATCTCACGTGTAGTATGGTGTGGTATGGCTTTAGGCGTGAATTCCTTTATGAATAGCTTTTCTCTCGTTGTGGAAATTAAGAATTGAATAGATGAAGAGAATAAGAATTGAAAGTGTTGAAAATATTAAAATTGTTTGGATAGTAGAGGAATGAATTAGAAGTAGAATGTCTCAAAATCTCTAGCAAAATAGGGTATTTATAACACCCATATCCTATTCCTACCAAGCTACTGCATTACTTAACCCAATCCTACTGGGTTACTGCATCATTCTCCTAATCCTAATAAGTTATTGCTAGTCCCCAAAGTCCTTAGAATTGCTGTTTTTGCCCGGGACAGGTTTCCCATGCGTTACTTTTGGTCCTTGGCGTCCAAGCTTTCCCTTCCTTCTTTCGTGAAGCTTTCTTTGGCATCAAGTTATCCATAAAATGCTGAAATCTGCATCATTTATACCTGAAAACTTGCTAATCACGTTTGTTAGCTCACTTACAGGAAAAAGGACTAAAAGTGCATGAGTTATATATTTTGTCCTCAAAACTTAGCTAAAATAGTCATCAACACCCCACACTTAAGGCTTTGTTCGTCCTCGAACAAACTATCATGTCCATCTAAACATCTACTTAGGGTTTCACAGTAACAACACAAAATAGTCATCAAGACAGGCATAGCAATCATTAACAAAGAGTAGTTTTCTGATCATTACTAGAAACAATTTTAACCTCTAATATAGACTCGTGATGATGGTTAGTTCGTATTCAAAGGTTAAGGTACAAAGAATCATACACAACTACCCAAAACTCATCAACCGTGTGTGTCTCACAATATATTACCCATAATCACTCACAAGTATAGTATATTTATCGAAACATGAGTATACGAGTATCCTTGCTCTCACTCTCACAAAGAATTCATATCCTGCAACTGATGACCATAGGCTTGCCCTTAGTGTAATGCTCCACTAAATATTAGAATGCTAAGCTTAGGATCAAATAGGTCTTTTGCTGGTTGTAATGTGGGCTAAGGGACGGGGAGGACTATTTTGGCCAGAAATAGTGACTATGTTCCTAAGCGCTTTAATACATCACATTATGCCATTTATGCTTTCTTTCAAACAACCTTTCTACTTTCTTTTAATCTACCACCCCTTCTCACCTCTTTTGTTCTTCAATTTTAAACATAACTAACTTTTTAGTTTTCATCATTTTTCTTTTCATAACACACCTCTATGATAGCAATTCTTTTTCATAACGAATTCAAGCACCAATACATTCTAAGGCATCACACTCATCCAATTTCCTCTTATTTTGTCACATGACTTTGCAATTTAAAGCACTTAGGAATTTGGATCAAATTATGGTCTTGAAAAAAAAAATGGATTAGGCTTACATATGAGGATGTTAAAGAAAATAGGCTAAAGGCTCAAAAGGGGTTGACTAGGATAATGTCCATGGGTAGGTAAAATGAAGGTAAACAATCATAGGTGGCCAAAGAAATGCCTAAATTATCTCCTAACTCACACTCTTTATTTCGATTTACATACATACCAGGCAAGTTCTAGCATCAGCCACAAACATAGAATATACTATCATCTCACACACACAAGGCACATGGTCGACTTTATTGGAAGCAGTATAGACTCTTGACCCAACAGATGAAGGAACTGAACCACACAATTATCACATAGTGAGTCACAATTAGAGCCTAAACATCTCAATAGTAATGATTTTAGCATAGACTCTTGTCATAATACCATGCTGCCTATCAGAACAATTTTATGCAAAGTTTGTAACCAAAAAAAAATTTCCTAAAAAAAATTAAAACAAACAAACATACATAAGAAAAACACACATAAATAAGCAAATGTAGATAAGAAAGTATATCATGCAAATACCAGCACCCTATACTTAGACGGGACACACTGCCCTCAGTGGAAAATAAATAAGAAGAACCTAGTTAGTCAGACTCCTCCTCTATGTCTGGGGTCATACCCTCTTCGTCGGAATCATCATTAGAGTCATCATCATCAGAATTCTCCTCCACGTTGGAGTCTGGCATTCTGCGATCATCATCGGTTGGCACATCGTCCTCAAGAGGTTTCTCAAAGTATACCCCTACTCCGTATATCGCCCTTGCATGCTCATTCATTGGGTAGTCATAATCTAGATGTTGGAGCTCTGCAACAGTTGGAACATGACCTCCGCTCATCATTGTAAACCGAGTCATGACATAAAGATAGCGAAAGAAACTTTCATCCCAAGCATGCCTTTCTGCAGTGGTAAGTTTGATGCCATGCGTGGTTTCAGCATCTTTAACCTTTGTGAGGTCAACCTTCTTCGGGTTGTGTGGGAGTTTATGATCAGCAGGTTCCTCTTCGATGTCCTCCTTCCTCAATATTGCAGTCAACAGATTGCCAAAGCTAAAGTGGGACCTCTTGTGTAGCCGAGCTTTACGCATTGTAGATTGAATAATTGCTCCAATGTTGATAGGGACATTTTTCATCAATGCGTAAACCAAGAACACTCTATCTCGTGTTATATTTGTGTATTGGGTCCCTAGAATCAAGCAAGAGTTGACTATTCGCAGCCATATCCTAGCTTCCCTATTCAAAGGAGCATATGGGAAGGTGTTATGCCGACCGGTGTCCTTGTGTCTACTCTATCGTGCCATGGATTGTGGTCCACATAATGTGTGTCTAATAGCCCTGTACAGAGGTCTGTTATAAAGCTCCTTGAATGGTGATGGGTCAAAAGATGGCAAACCTAGAAAGGAGTTGAAGAACTCCGCATTTAGTTGCAGAACTTGGCCCCGAATCTTTACTTCAGTCCCTATAGTTTTCGGTGACCAGTTGGCATAGAATTCTCTTGTTAAATCGAGATTGCACTCTCCCATATCTAGGCTCTCCTTGTTTATCAACTCCACATGAACATATTTTTTCTCTTTATTGTTCCTATACCATTCCTTTCCTTCCTCCTCTAGGACCCATTTTATTCCGAACATACGGCGAGGTATTTGCAGCGAGGAGGATTCTCCTTGCTCTATTCATCCTCTTTTCTTGCCTTTTTGTGAAGTGGTTGCTTTGTCTTTTCCTTGTCTTGATTTTGGTGCCATTGTACCTGAGATTAAAACAATAGTCATGTTAGCTTCCTCTCGGTGGATACAATCGATAAACAAGCAGTAGTGGCACCACCCCACACTTATTTTGTTGGTACAAACTAGTGAAGTGAAAGTTATCGATTATTCAGACTTCATCGAAATACATTTTAGGCGCTATATTCCAACAATATAATCAGTGCAGTCATACTTCATGAAATCTTGGCAATACTTTCATGTTTGATATATCTTTTGAGCAAGACTACTCCATATAGATTGAATCAAGTTTTAGGAATAATCACAATTTCGTATGTTTGTAGTCAACCATGGTTTTCACCTTTATACACAAGTTATTCCAATATGTAAGAGTTCTATTGACAAGATTATGCAATGTTCTTGACCATGTCAATTCCGCAAAAGTATGACAGTACATCAAAATTAAATACCAGTTGGAAACAAGTCAAGATCATTCTTACGTATTCTTTCCCTAACTTAGTTGTATCACAACAAATTAATCACATTCAACTCACCAATACTACTTCAAGATTTAACAATTCATAATAGGCGTAGTAGTGTAGTACTTTACAGAATATAAGTCAAGAACAGAGAAGTACTTACTTGGTTGATGACCTTGGATGATGTTCTTGCAAAGTAAAAGAGCAAAAGGAAAATTTTTTAGAGGATTTGGAGAGGTAGGTGGCGCTTATGCTAGGTTTGCAATCTATTTTTGGTCTAAGACTAAGTCTCTTATTTATAGGGCAAGCTTGGGTCGGGTTTTGACCCATTCAAAATCAGATTTGGAGACCAAAAGTGACCATAGGCGGCGCCTTTTGCTTTGCCTATGCTTGGCATAGGCGGCGCCTTTTGTAAAGCCTAGTTGAGCATAGGCGGCGCCTATGCCATGGCATTGTTAGGCATAGGCGGCACCTATGCCATGGTATATGAGATTCACAGACAAAAGGCTTTGGCATAGGCGGCGCCTATGCTATGGCATTCTTAGGCATAGGCGGCGCCTATGCTATGGCACTCTAGAATCCGAGAGCTTAGGCCATAGCATAGGCCTTGCCTTGTTCTTGGCCTAGTTTTACATAGGTCTTGCCTTTTTCGATGCCTATATTTAATAAGCAATGCCTCACCCATAGCCTTTTGCTTCATCATTCTTAACTTACCACCTTTATTATGCACTACTTCTAAATCAAAATTCAAAACCAATCTCCTCCTTTACCTCTCTTGTTCCTACATTTGTTCAAAAACAACAAAAATGATTAGAACAATAGGTTGCCTCCCATCTAGCGCCTTACTTTTGGTCGTGGATCGACTCTTCGTTTTGGATTTTATCAAAAGCAAACACTTAGTAGAACGAAAGAAAAAAATGAAAAACGATGGGTTGCCTCCCATCTAGCGCTTGATTTATTGTCGCGGCACGACATAGTTACCTCAAGTACTTAGACTTCGTCGAGATAAATGGTGGCCATATAGTTTATCGAGTCAAGACAACCGATATAGGGTTTTACTCGTTGGCCATTCACCTTGAAGACAACACCATTACTTTCTTCTAGCTCAACTACTCCAGACGAGTAGACTTGGCTAATTTTGTATGGACCAGACCATTTGGACCTTAACTTACATGGGAATAGCTTCAGTCGGGAATTGAAAAGAAGTACCATGTCGCCTTTTTGGAAGTTTCGTTGAACAATCCGCCGATTATGATACCTTTTCATCCGCTCCTTGTAGAGGTTTGATCTTTCATAGGCATGTAGACGGAATTCATCCATCTCATTCAGCTGCTCCAATCTCAGATTCATAGCATCATCCCAATTCAGATTTAGTTGCTTCAGTGCCCACAATGCTTTATACTTGAGTTTGATGGGTAAGTGACAAGCCTTCCCATAAACTAGTTGGTAAGGGGACATGCCAATTGGCATTTTGAATGCAGTCCTATAAGCCCATAGCACATCGTCTAGCTTCCGAGACCAATCTTTCCTATTAGCATTTACAGTCTTAGTAAGGATTTGCTTGATCTCTCGGTTGGAAACCTCTACCTGTCCACTAGTTTGAGGGTGATAAGGTGTGGCTACCTTATGTTGCTTGACACCATATTTTGCCAACACGGATTAGAACAGCTTGTTGCAAAAGTGAGATCCTCCATCGCTTATGATTGTTTGTGGTATTCTAAAGCTAGAGAAGATATTTCTCTTCAAGAATGCTACAACACGCTTTCCCTCATTGTCGTCTAATGCTACTGCTTCGAACCATTTTCAAACATAATCTACAGCAACTAGGATGTATTTCATTCCAAACGAATTTACGAATGGACCCATGAAATCAATACCCATACATCAAAGAGCTCGACTTCAAGAATTTTCGACATGGGCATCTCATGGTGTTTTGAAATTGCACCTTGTCTGTGACATTGGTCGCATCTTCTCACAAAGTCGTAGGAATCTTTAAATATCGAGGGCCAATAATATCCACTTTGCAATACCTTTCTTGTTGTTCGATTACCTGCGTGATGTCCCCCAACTTGGGAAGTGTGACATGCTTTTAATATATTAGGAACCTCTACATGGGATATGCATCGCCTGATAACACCATCCACGCATCATCAAAACAAATATGGCTCATCCTAGAAGTAGTGTCTCACATCATGCATGAACTTCCTCTTTTGATGAAATGATACATTCGTAGGCATCACATTACTTACCACGAAGTTTGCAAAATCTACATACCATGGTAACTCCTCCATCATTGTGGATAAAATCTCTTCATCAGGGAAGGTATCGTCAATATCAAGATCTTGCTGTGCTATATGCCCATTCTCGAGTCTAGATAGATGATCAGCCACTTGGTTTTCGCAACCTCTTCTATCTTTTACCTCGAAATCAAATTCTTGCAGCAACAATACCCATCGAATTAGCCTTGGTTTTGTATATTTCTTTGTCATCAGATATCTAAGGGCTGCATGGTCTGTATGAACTATCACTTTGGTTCCTAACAAATAAGCACGGAACTTTTCGAAGGCATACACAACAGCTAGAAGCTCTTGTTCTGTGATAGTATAGTTTTTTTGGGCTTCGTTCAAGACCTTACTCGGATAGTAGATTGGATGGAATAACTTTTCTCTTCTCTGGCCAAGTACAGAACCCAAAGCTACCCCGCTAGCATCACACATGACTTCAAATGGTAAAGACCATTCTGGTGCTACCATGATAGGAGCTTCAATTAGCTTCTCTTTGAGGCATTCAAATGCATTCAATCAATCTTCATTGAAGTCAAACTTTGTATCTTTATCCAAAAGTTTGCATAATGGACTAGCAATTTTGGAGAAGTCTTTGCTGAACCGCCGATAGAAACCTGCGTGCCCGAGGAAACTACGAACTTCCTTCACAAAAATTAGAGGTGGTAGCTTCTCGATAACTTCAATTTTAGCTCGATCAACCTAAATTCCTCTTTCGGAGATTTTATGCCCAAGAACAATACATTCTTTAACTATAAAGTGGCACTTCTCCCAGTTCAGCACTAGGTTGGATTCAACACATCTTTGTAAAGCCATACTTAGGTTTGCCAAGCAAGATTCAAATGACTCACCCACAACTGAAAAATCGTCCATGAATACTTCCAATGTATCTTCAACCATATTAGAAAAAATGGACATCATACAATGCTGGAAGGTGGCTGGTGCGTTACATAGTCCGAATGGCATATGTTTGAAGGCAAACATACCATATGGGCATGTGAACGTTGTTTTCTCTTGGTCTTCGGGAGCAATACAAATCTGATTATAGCTGAAATAACCATCTAAGAAGAAAAAACATCCTTTCCCTGCTAATCGATCAAGTATTTGGTCCATAAATGGCATTAGAAAGTGATCTATAAGCATCCACGAATTCCGCTTTCGATAATCCATGCATACTCGCCATCCTGTAATGGGTCTGAGTGGAATAAGCTTATTCTTATCGTTCGCCACTACCGTCATGCCTCCTTTCTTGGGAACACATTGTACCGGGCTTACCCATTTACTGTCAGATAAAGGATACACCACCCCTGCATCTAACCACTTAATAATTTCTTTCTTCACTACTTCTTGCATAGGTGGATTAAGACGCCTTTGATGCTCAATAGTTGGTGTGCAATTTTCTTCAAGCTGAATCTTGTGTGTACAAATCCCAGGTGGAATACCAATAATATCAGCGATGGTCCAACCAATGGCTCTTATATACTTCCGTAGAATAGTGATGAGAGTTGCAACTTGCTGCTCCCCCAAGTCTGCCGCCACAATGACTAGGAGTGTATTTCCGCTTCCTAAGAATGCGTACTTTAAATGACTAGGCAGCTCCTTCAATTCTAACGTGGGTGGCTCTTCAATAGATGGTTTAACTGGTGGTATAGGTCGGTTTTTGAGATCAAGGTCTAGCTTCTTCGGAGAATGAGGATACGACCCTAACCCTGTTAGAGCACCAATAGTTTCTTCATAATTTTCAGCTTTCTTACGCTCAACATTCATAAGTACAACCGACAATGGGTCATCAATAAGCTGCTCCTCTTCAAGTAATTCTTTCTCATCATCAAAATAAACATCATCTACCGAGAATACGTTCAGATCTTTGGGTTGCTTCATTGATTTACACACAACAAAGCAAACTACTTCGTCATTTATTCGGAATAAAAGCTCATTAGCTCTTAAGTCGATAAGCACACTTCCTGTTGCCAGGAAGGGGCGCCCCAAGATTATGGGAACTTCTGAGTCTGCCTCACAATCCAAAATAACGAAGTCTGCCGGAAAGATGAATGAAGAAACCTTCACCAATACATCACATAAAATACCAACAGGTCATTTTACCGACGTATTTGCCATTACGAGCCTCATATTGGTTGGAGTAGGATCACCCAACCCCAATTTTTTGTAAATAGATAATGGCATCAAATTGATGTTGGCTCCTAAATTGCATAATGCCTTGGCAAAATTCAAAGATCCAACGGTGCAAGGAATAGTGAATGCACCGGGGTCAGCCTTCTTCTGAACTAGTGATCGGGTGGTAATTGCACTGCAATGATGAACAGAGTCTGTCAACTCATAGCTTGCTGCTCGCTTCTTTGTCAACATATACTTCATAAATTTTGCATACCCTGGCATTTGTTCTAGTGCCTCTACCAATGGAATATTAATGGTCAACTGTTTCAACATTGCCATGAATTTATTGAACTTGGTATCATCAGCTTTCTTGTTCAATCTTTGAGGAAAAGGTGGTGGTGGAAGTGGAATTGTTTTCTCCACGGCTTTCTTCTCCTCTTGCTTCTGAATTTCGGTCTTTTCAGGCTGCAAACTACTAGGGGTGACATCATGGACGTCTTGATCAGCTTCAATGGTGTCCTTATCTCCTTTATTTTCGGCCACTTGCTTGCTTTGGGATGAATTTTCCAACACCTTACCACTTCTGGTAGTAATAGCCATGCATGATCCGTCGTTCCTTGGATTTTGCACAGTGTCGCTAGGTAACGTGCTAGCCTTTCTTTGATTGAGTGCTGCTGAAAGTTGGCTCAATTGTTGCTCTATTTGTTTTATTGAAGTGGAATGTGAGTCAACCAATTGCTTAATCGAGGATAAATCATTTATTACCTCAGTTACTCCCGTGCTGGTTGCCTTTACTCCTTTCAAAAGTTTAGCCATCGTGTCTTCCATATTTGTAGAACTAGATGCATTGGCATCACGTCTCCCTGGGGGAACATACAAACCACTCTTGTCATTCTTTTTCTTCCAACTACCTTGGTCCTTTTTTCTAGATTTATCATAATAGTTCCGACCTTGGTTTCCTTGGGTATTGCCTCGGAAACCCCCCTGATTGTTCAAGTAGTTGGCTTCTTCTTTAGAATCAGATTCCTCTCTTCCTTTTGACACAACAGCTTTAACTTTTTTGGTCTTCCCTGATAATAGATGCTTTGTAAGAAGATCCACTTGTGTTTTCATGTGCGCCATATCTTGATCACGTTCTTCTTCTCTTCTCCTTTGTTCTGCAGTCATGCCTATAGCAAAAGTGGGGCTTGCAACCTCAGAATCTCTGGTATGCCACGCTCTACTTTGCTTCGTCATCCGGTCTAGCATATCACTTGCCTGAACAAAGGTGAGGTCCATAAATGATCCTCCATCCGCATTATCCACCACGGGTTTAGTTACTAAATTCAAGGATCTATATAGTATCTCCATCAAGTGAACATTGGTCATATGATGGTTTGGGCACCTCATAAGCTTCGTCTTGAACCTCTCCCATATTTTGTGGAGAGCTTTGGTTGGAAGCTGCCGAAAGTTGCTGATTTCATCTCTCAATTGTGCTCTCTTGGATGGAGGAAAGAATCTTTCTAGGAAAGCGTCTTTCAACTGCCTCCAATTAGTGATAGAATCAGGAGTCAGCCCGTTCAGCCATAGAGTTGCCTCACCAGATAGAGACAATGGAAATAGGAGCAACCGAATTGCATACTGTCCAACGCCAGGATTGTCGAATGATTTGCATGTAGAAATAAAGTTGATCAGATGCATATTCGGATCATCGCCTTCTAGTCCACCAAATAATGTTGAACTTGGCTCCGGGTGCCAATGGTGGAGGAATAATGGCTCCAGTGGCTCCGGCTCCGTCGAGATCATTATCATCATCGTCGAATGCTGGTTGCACGGGTTGGCGTTCATGCCTAAACCTAGCTTGGCAATCTCTTCTGTTAGCAGGTGTTGATATCTCAGCATCATGTCTTGGGTTTAGTAACTCGTCATCACCTAGGTCCTCATCTTCAGGATTTATTTCTCGCCCAGGATTATCAATATTCTGTTGATGTACTTGGGCAGCGGCCAACGCAGCTAGTCTAGCCTGCTCCTGTTGAGCAGCCCTTCTCTCAATGTCACATTGTGCATCCATCCTTCCAATAAGTTGCGGTTCATGATTTATTGGTAATAATGGTTGTCCCAAACTTCGAGTATTTGGCATTCACTGAACAAAAACCTGTAGAGAACAAAAACAACAACTAAAAGTAAAGTATGAGAATCTTTGACCAAAGGGTCTAGTAATTATCACAAACTTAGTTGACAACCGTATTCCCTGGCAACGACACCAAAATTTGATAACGCTCAAACTACAGCTCTCGTAAGAGTGTAAGCAGTCGTTGTCAAATATAGAACCCAACTGGGTTGGGTATCGATCCCACAGGGAATAGACGGTCAATAAGTAAGCAAAGATTATTAGACTTTTGGTGCAAGTCTCATAAAAAGGGGGGGATTTTAATGTGCAAATAATGTAAACAAAATAGTAAAGTAAAAACAGAAATAGCAAAGTAAACAGAAAGAGTGTTTAGTGAGATGTTTAACAAATGAGAATTGAGAGTTGGGGTTATGTCCACCTTATGAGTTATACGTCTCTATTGGCTATGAGTTATGCGAAATTCAGACATGCATGTGCTTATTGTAACACCCCACATTTTGCATGTACTAGTAATGTTCACATAAAATGACATACGACTTGATTTAATTACTACCAAAACTTTTTTTTTCAAGTGTTCAAGTGTTAGATTGGGGCACTATATGGAAGTCTATTTAGAGACTGTGGCCTTAAACGGAGAAAATCATTGACGTGCTTATGGAACTTAGGAAGCTAGCAGGTGAGTCACCTGTGTGGTTGGCTTAAAAAAAAATGTATATATACATGAGGGAGAATAATTCATTCATAAGTGAACTCACTTGAAGTCTAGACGTTAGTAAAAAGAAAGGGGAACGAAGACAAGGCTTAACGCCGAAACTTTCCAAGTCTTGCGACAAACGAAGCCCAAGTTAGGGAGGCTATTAAAGCCAATGGTTTAGCGTTATATTGGGCCAAGATGTTCAGCCCAAGATTTTTATATAATAGGCCCAACTACATTCATTCACTACTAAGAAAATTGGGCCCAAACAAAGTGCAAGCAAGATTAAGGAAAATGGGCCACTAAAGCCCATTGATTTAGAGATCCAAAAGGCCCAAGTGAAAGGGGAAAATTGGTCATTGACCAACTTGAGTTAATCAGTTGCAAATATTAGGAGAAAGTCGGTCTAAGGCCCCTTTAAAAAGGGACCAAAACCGAGCTCCTTAGGTTAACTAGTAGGAGACCAAAACAATTTCAGCTTTTCTCTCTAAGTTTCTCTTGGCATTTCTTCACCTTGGAAGGCAACCAAAGGCTACTTTTTGAGTTCTTGAATTATAATTACACCTTGGGAGTTAAGGTATGTAAAAATAACCATATACTTGATATGAATTTTCCATGGAAAACAAGATAAGTTGGCTGGTGTACTGTGCAGGAATTTCTGGACAGCTTGTGTCCTGAAAGTTGTTGTTTGATTTTCTTGGCTTTGGAACGATTCTTACCCTGATTTTTGACTTTGATATGATATAAAGTTGAGGTTATTAATATGTTATAGTGTGTATATGGTTGCCAAGGTTGCTGGACTGTTTTGCTAGTTCTTTGGAAACAAGTATCCTTATATGATCTTATGTGCTTCCAAAATGGTATTGGACTGTTTTGATGAGGGGGCTGATGTTTCACGTTTCCCCCCCCTGTGTTTTGAGCTATTTTGTGACTGTGTTAAGGTTTATTTGATGTATATATATGTTGGGAGCATCTGGTTCAAAGTTGGGACAAGTATGAATTGTTAACGACGAAATGTAGGGAGACGACGAGATGTTGTGCTTCTTAGTTGAGCATTTTGTAAAATGGTTCTGTGTTGTAGTTATGGACTGTTGCCAGCATGTTGTAGAGCTGATATAGGCTGTGTACATCATGTATAGGATAATGTGTACTGGTTGAAGACAGTTAGAATTGAGAAAGTCGGAATAACACCATTGAGTCGATGGTTATACGTTTGTTGCCAAAGTGTTGTGTTTTGTGAGATTGGGCTGTCCAGATGCATTGATTAGCTGCTAATACTAGCTTTAAAACATGATATTGTAGATAAATAGTTGGAAGAAAAGAAGTCATTTCGAGGTAAAAACAAGTTGATATGTCGAGGTATGTAAGGCTATTCGATCTCTTATTATTTGGCATGGAATCCAAAGTCTTTATTGGCACATAGAGATCTTTACAAACTTCGATATAACCACTCCACTCTTTCACATGTATTTGTGTGTCCAGATTCGAGCCTTGTCACTGCTGCATACATACATTGGACACCATGACATATGAGTCTTCTTTTTAGCAAAATAAAGTTCATACGTTGTTTATGTCCTACATGTTTCACTAATTGTATAACCCACTCTTTTCATTGTGATATGATGTTACATGGTCACATACTTGTCACTTGTCATGCTTATAGTCTTATAGCTCAAATTTTACGACCACCAAAGATTCATATCAAAAGTAATAAGAAGATATATGTATACAGTTGCTTCTGTTGGGTGGTATCCCAGGGGTGAAAGAATCACCTAGCATGGGTCAATCCCAGTATTACAGGGGGTATCCCAGGGGTGAAAGGAAAGCCTAGCATGGGTCGATCCTGATATAGATTTACCACTGATCAGCTGGTCATTTGTATTACATGATGTGCACAGATTATACAAGTGATAAGAGTAAAGTAACATAATTGTTATAAGATGCATGACTCCACAATATTCATAAAGGTGGTCTTTTACCTTACAGCAGTGTATGGTTTCATTTGAGCTTTTATCTCATATATGGTACATGTTGCCTTACATATTCAGTACATTATTTCGTACTGACGTCCCTGTTGGGGGACCTGCATTCCATGCTGCAGGTGCAGAAGCTAATAAACCTCCCCAGTAAGAGTACAGGATATCAACTGCAGTCACTGAGCTCCAGGTTGCTTCGGGGCTTTGAGTCTTATCATATCCTTTTGCATTGTATAGTATCTTATCATGAGGCGGGGCCTGTCCCGACCCTTATAAGATAATGTTTCTTGTCTAGAGGCTTTGTAGACTATGTAAAGTATAGTATGGTCATGTATCGTATCGTAGACATTGTGGCTCCAACGGCCTAGTCATACAACATCTTTTGGCTTGCTAGTTCCATTTATCTTTTGAGGGCATGTTTAGTATAAAAGTAACTTATAATGTTCATAGGTAATGTATTGCTACAGGTTGGTTCTCCCGAGCCTTACCGGCAACGGGTGCCAGTCCGCCTTAATAGGATTTGGGGCGTGACAGAAGTGGTATCAGAGCGGTTTGTCCTAGGGAGTCTACAAAGCCGTGTCTATGTAGAATCATGTTTATCGATGTGTTGTGCACCACATTTATAAACAAGAGGCTACGTGGCATTTAGGAGTTATCACTTCTTTTCATTCTTTAGATCGTGCCATAGAGCCAAATATTATAAGTGTACCATGTCTAATCCCTGAATTATTTTGTACAGTAAGTATGCCAGAGACAAGGAAGAGTAAAGGTAAAGGAAAGGAAGTAGAAGTGGTAGTTGGTATACCCAATCGGGCGAGACGACAGAGTGAGGCTCTAGATGAGTCTCTATCACAGACATCTCCAACCCCTCCATCTGTTGATGCACCAGGAAGTAGTGAAAACCCCCGAGAACCACCTGTTGATGCTTCTGTGCAGGATTTGAGAAATGCAGTTCAACTGTTGACTTGTATAGTTGCTGGCCAAGGTCAAAGACAAGAAGGCCCAGTTGCAGGTGCAGTTGGTGCAGGTAGGGCAGCCAGTACGAGAATACGTGATTTCCTCAACTTAGACCCCCCATCATTCACTAGGACAGATCCAAATGAAGATCCACAAGATTTTATTGACCAGATCCAACGCACTTTAGATGTTATGCATGTAAGTGGTTCGGAAGCTGCTGAGTTGGCAATATATAGATTGAAGGGTGTGGCTATACTGTGGTACGAAGCCTGGAAGCATTCCAAAGGCATAGATACATCTCCAACTACTTGGGAGGAGTTCAAAATGGCCTTTCTTGATCATTACTTGCCATTAGAGATCCGAGAGGCCCGTGCAGATCAGTTCCTGAACCTCCATCAGGGGAATATGAGCGTGAGGGAATATAGTCTTAAATTTAATTCTCTGGCCAGGTACGCTCCTAATGTTGTTCCTACTATGGCAGATAGAGTCCATCGGTATGTCGATAGGTTGGATTCATATTTGGTTAGAGATTGTACCATTGCCTCTTTAAATAAAGACATGGATATAGCGAGGATGCAAGCTTTTGCACAGAAACTGGAGGATCAGAGACAAAGAAGGAGGGCACAAGAAATAGAAAGGGGGCAATTCAAGAGGGCCAGATCTACAGGACAGTTTACACCACCCCAGGGTGAGTTTAGGCCACGATTTTCTCATAGGCCACCCAGGCCATCATCCTCTTACTCTACAGCTAGTGCTCCACCACCACTTCAAGGGTCTAGAAATGATCAATTTGGGCAGAGAAGTGAGGGCCAAGGTACACGGACAACAGGATATTCGGGAAGCCAGCAAATGCCTCCTAGGCAGCCTTGCAGACAATGTGGGAGATATCATATAGGTGCGTGTCGCAGGGGAACAGATGTTTGTTATTGGTGTGGTATGCCAGGGCATGTAATAAAAGATTGCCCAAGAAGACGCAGGGGTGATATGGCACAACCTACTAGATCAGCTGTTGTATCATCATCATCAGTGCCTCCATCAGGTAGAGGTGAGCAATTTCCCATAGGTCGCGGCAGAGGTATTAGAGGGGCAGCTAGTTCCAGCGTGGCCCAAAATCGCACATATGCTCTAGGGACTCGACAGAACCTGGAAGCTTCACCCGATGTGGTTATAGGTACATTGTCCATCTTCTCACATAAAGTGTATGCATTAATTGACCCTGGCTCTACATTGTCATATATTACTCCATTAGTTGCTGGGAAGCTTGGTAGAACACCTAAATTATTGAATAAACCACTTGCGGTGTCTACACCAACTGGGGAGTCAATTATAGTTAGAAGAGTCTATTGTGATTGCATAGTGACTGTCTGCGACCGAGATACATTAGCTGATCTTATCGAGTTAGAAATGGTAGAATTTGATGTTATAATGGGTATGGATTGGTTGGCTTCTTGCTATGCCACCGTTGACTGCCGAACCAAGAGGATGTACTTTCACTTTCCAAATGAAGCAGTCCTTGAATGGGAAGGCAATATTGGGGCACCAAAAGGGAGGTTTATCTCTTATTTTAAAGCCAGAAAAATGATATCAAAGGGATATATATGTCATCTCGTTAGAGTGAGAGACATGGAGGCAGAATCACCAACTATCCAGTCTGTTCCAATAGTGAATGAATTTATTGATGTCTTTCCTGAGGAACTCCCTGGTTTGCCTCCAGAACGAGAAATAGATTTTGGTATTGACTTATTACCAGGCACCGAGCCTATCTCTATTCCTCCATATAGAATGGCCCCGGCAGAATTACGTGAATTAAAGGAGCAACTGAAAGACTTGTTAGAAAAGGGTTTTATAAGACCTAGTGTGTCCCCTTGGGGTGCACCGGTTTTATTTGTGCGTAAAAAGGATGGCACATTGAGGATGTGTATTGACTACCGACAACTGAATAGGGTGACAATTAAGAATAAATATCCCCTCCCCAGAATTGATGACTTGTTTGATCAGTTACAGGGTGCTAAATACTTTTCAAAGATCGATTTGAGATCAGGTTATCATCAGGTGAGAGTGCAGGAAAAAGATATACCTAAGACAGCTTTCCGAACCAGATATGGTCACTTTGAATTTCTTGTTATGTCGTTTGGACTAACGAATGCACCAGCAGTGTTTATGGATTTGATGAATAGGGTATTCAAGCCTTTCCTGGATGTGTTTGTGATAGTATTTATAGATGATATTCTGGTGTATTCAAGGTCAGAAAAGGACCACGCAAATCATTTACGACTAGTACTACAAGTTCTCCGTGATCGCCGGTTGTATGCTAAGTTTTCCAAATGTGAATTTTGGTTAAAATCAGTGGCATTTTTGGGCCATATTGTATCGGATGAAGGAATAAGGGTGGATTCACAAAAGATAGAGGCTGTGAAAGATTGGCCAAGGCCAACGACACCTACAGAAGTTCGAAGCTTCCTTGGATTGGCAGGTTATTACAGAAGGTTTGTTGAAGGTTTTTCTTCTATGTCTGCACCTCTTACTAAGCTAACTCACAAGGAAACCAAATTCCAATGGAATGATGCATGTGAAAGGAGCTTTCAAGAGTTGAAAAGCAGGCTAACCTCAGCACCTGTGCTAGTGCTTCCAGAAGGCTCAGAGGGATATGCAGTGTATTGTGATGCTTCCGGAGTTGGTTTGGGGTGTGTACTAACACAACATGGTAAGGTGATTGCTTATGCCTCGAGACAATTGAGACCACACGAGAAAAACTACCCAACACATGATCTTGAGCTAGCAGCGGTTGTATTTGCTTTAAAGATATGGCGCCACTATTTGTATGGGGTGCACGTGGACATATATACAGATCATAAGAGTTTACAGTATATTTTCAAGCAGAAAGATCTAAATTTGAGGCAGCGGAGGTGGCTAGAGTTAATAAAGGATTATGATATTGATATATTATACCATCCAGGGAAAGCAAATGTGGTGGCTGATGCTCTAAGTCGTAAGACACTCATGGGTACCAGTGATCAGAAAGGGGTAAAGCAAGGCATGGCTAAGGATCTGCGTCAACTAGCCAATCTGGGTGTTCGTCTACTCGAAACTCCAAGAAAGGACATTATTGTACATAATGCTGCCGATTCTTCATTGATAAGGGAAGTGAAAGAAAAACAGTATTATGATCCTATTCTACAATGTCTTAAGGAGAAAGTAAGTCAAGGTATAATGAAGGAGTTTAGGCTTACACAAGATGGAGTACTTTATTGCCAAAATAGATTGTGTGTTCCTGATGTTAACAGACTCAGAAAGAGAATAATGGAAGAAGCCCATCATTCAAGATATTCCATCCACCCAGGATCTACTAAGATGTATCATGACCTAAAGGGAGTGTTTTGGTGGGGAGGCATGAAAAAGGACCTTGCAGAGTTTGTGGCTCAATGTCCTACTTGTCAACAAGTCAAAGTAGAGCACCAAAAGCCAGGTGGTTACATGCAATGTATAGAGATTCCAACTTGGAAGTGGGATATGACTAATATGGATTTTGTAACTGGTTTGCCTCGTTCAGTTAATAAGTTTGACTCCATATGGGTGATAGTTGATAGACTCACGAAGTCAGCGCACTTCCTGCCAGTTAGAAGTGATTATACAGCTGAAGAATATGCCAAATTATACCTCAAAGAGATAGTTAGGCTACATGGGGTCCCACTCTCTATTATATCTGATCGAGGAGCTCAATTCACGGCAAAATTTTGGCAGTCCTTTCAAAGGAGTTTAGGGACGCAAGTGAATTTGAGTACAGCCTTCCATCCCCAAACAGACGGCCAGGCAGAGCGTACTATTCAAACACTTGAGGATATGTTGCGAACCTGTGCATTAGATTTTAAAGGTAGCTGGGTAGAACACTTGCCCCTTATTGAATTTGCCTATAATAACAGCTACCATTCGAGCATCAAGATGGCGCCTTATGAAGCTTTGTATGGGAGGAAATGTAGGTCACCAATTGGTTGGTTCGAAGTGGGTGAAACCACCTTGCTCGGGCCAGATTTAGTCCAACAAGCCATGGAAAAAGTTAAGGTGATACAACAACGGCTAAAAACATCCCAAAGTCGTCATAAATCATATGCAGATATGCGGAGAAGAGGGCTGGAATTCTCTATTGGAGATTGGGTATTTTTAAAGGTATCACCGATGAAAGGAGTTATGAGATTTGGTAAGAAAGGGAAACTAAGCCCACGTTACATAGGGCCATATAAGATTACTAAGAGGGTCGGACAAGTTGCATAGGAATTAGAGCTACCCCAGGAACTTTCAATGGTTCATCCAGTGTTTCATGTGTCAATGCTTCGAAAATGCATAGGTGACCCCTCTCGTATCACTCCTATAGAAGATGTACAGGTCACAGAGGATCTTACTTATGAAGAGGTACCGGTTGCTATTCTAGATCGCCAAATTAAAAAGTTAAGGAACAAAGAAATTGCATCAGTAAAGGTACTCTGGAGAAACAACCAAGTAGAAGAAATAACGTGGGAACCGGAGAAAGTAATGATATCCAAATACCCTCATCTATTTGAAGACAAGGAGGGACTAAAAGATACAGAGGAGGAACATTAATAGGTATGTGTTTGAATACTAGTTATGTTATTAACAGTTGTGTGACCAGAAATTCAAACCTGCCTAGACTATACAGTTATGTTAACATTCGGGACGAATGTTCCTAAGGGGGGGAGGATGTAACACCCCACATTTTGCATGTACTAGTAATGTTCACATAAAATGACATACGACTTGATTTAATTACTACCAAAACTTTTTTTTTCAAGTGTTCAAGTGTTAGATTGGGGCACTATATGGAAGTCTATTTAGAGACTGTGGCCTTAAACGGAGAAAATCATTGACGTGCTTATGGAACTTAGGAAGCTAGCAGGTGAGTCACCTGTGTGGTTGGCTTAAAAAAAAATGTATATATACATGAGGGAGAATAATTCATTCATAAGTGAACTCACTTGAAGTCTAGACGTTAGTAAAAAGAAAGGGGAACGAAGACAAGGCTTAACGCCGAAACTTTCCAAGTCTTGCGACAAACGAAGCCCAAGTTAGGGAGGCTATTAAAGCCAATGGTTTAGCGTTATATTGGGCCAAGATGTTCAGCCCAAGATTTTTATATAATAGGCCCAACTACATTCATTCACTACTAAGAAAATTGGGCCCAAACAAAGTGCAAGCAAGATTAAGGAAAATGGGCCACTAAAGCCCATTGATTTAGAGATCCAAAAGGCCCAAGTGAAAGGGGAAAATTGGTCATTGACCAACTTGAGTTAATCAGTTGCAAATATTAGGAGAAAGTCGGTCTAAGGCCCCTTTAAAAAGGGACCAAAACCGAGCTCCTTAGGTTAACTAGTAGGAGACCAAAACAATTTCAGCTTTTCTCTCTAAGTTTCTCTTGGCATTTCTTCACCTTGGAAGGCAACCAAAGGCTACTTTTTGAGTTCTTGAATTATAATTACACCTTGGGAGTTAAGGTATGTAAAAATAACCATATACTTGATATGAATTTTCCATGGAAAACAAGATAAGTTGGCTGGTGTACTGTGCAGGAATTTCTGGACAGCTTGTGTCCTGAAAGTTGTTGTTTGATTTTCTTGGCTTTGGAACGATTCTTACCCTGATTTTTGACTTTGATATGATATAAAGTTGAGGTTATTAATATGTTATAGTGTGTATATGGTTGCCAAGGTTGCTGGACTGTTTTGCTAGTTCTTTGGAAACAAGTATCCTTATATGATCTTATGTGCTTCCAAAATGGTATTGGACTGTTTTGATGAGGGGGCTGATGTTTCACGTTTCCCCCCCCTGTGTTTTGAGCTATTTTGTGACTGTGTTAAGGTTTATTTGATGTATATATATGTTGGGAGCATCTGGTTCAAAGTTGGGACAAGTATGAATTGTTAACGACGAAATGTAGGGAGACGACGAGATGTTGTGCTTCTTAGTTGAGCATTTTGTAAAATGGTTCTGTGTTGTAGTTATGGACTGTTGCCAGCATGTTGTAGAGCTGATATAGGCTGTGTACATCATGTATAGGATAATGTGTACTGGTTGAAGACAGTTAGAATTGAGAAAGTCGGAATAACACCATTGAGTCGATGGTTATACGTTTGTTGCCAAAGTGTTGTGTTTTGTGAGATTGGGCTGTCCAGATGCATTGATTAGCTGCTAATACTAGCTTTAAAACATGATATTGTAGATAAATAGTTGGAAGAAAAGAAGTCATTTCGAGGTAAAAACAAGTTGATATGTCGAGGTATGTAAGGCTATTCGATCTCTTATTATTTGGCATGGAATCCAAAGTCTTTATTGGCACATAGAGATCTTTACAAACTTCGATATAACCACTCCACTCTTTCACATGTATTTGTGTGTCCAGATTCGAGCCTTGTCACTGCTGCATACATACATTGGACACCATGACATATGAGTCTTCTTTTTAGCAAAATAAAGTTCATACGTTGTTTATGTCCTACATGTTTCACTAATTGTATAACCCACTCTTTTCATTGTGATATGATGTTACATGGTCACATACTTGTCACTTGTCATGCTTATAGTCTTATAGCTCAAATTTTACGACCACCAAAGATTCATATCAAAAGTAATAAGAAGATATATGTATACAGTTGCTTCTGTTGGGTGGTATCCCAGGGGTGAAAGAATCACCTAGCATGGGTCAATCCCAGTATTACAGGGGGTATCCCAGGGGTGAAAGGAAAGCCTAGCATGGGTCGATCCTGATATAGATTTACCACTGATCAGCTGGTCATTTGTATTACATGATGTGCACAGATTATACAAGTGATAAGAGTAAAGTAACATAATTGTTATAAGATGCATGACTCCACAATATTCATAAAGGTGGTCTTTTACCTTACAGCAGTGTATGGTTTCATTTGAGCTTTTATCTCATATATGGTACATGTTGCCTTACATATTCAGTACATTATTTCGTACTGACGTCCCTGTTGGGGGACCTGCATTCCATGCTGCAGGTGCAGAAGCTAATAAACCTCCCCAGTAAGAGTACAGGATATCAACTGCAGTCACTGAGCTCCAGGTTGCTTCGGGGCTTTGAGTCTTATCATATCCTTTTGCATTGTATAGTATCTTATCATGAGGCGGGGCCTGTCCCGACCCTTATAAGATAATGTTTCTTGTCTAGAGGCTTTGTAGACTATGTAAAGTATAGTATGGTCATGTATCGTATCGTAGACATTGTGGCTCCAACGGCCTAGTCATACAACATCTTTTGGCTTGCTAGTTCCATTTATCTTTTGAGGGCATGTTTAGTATAAAAGTAACTTATAATGTTCATAGGTAATGTATTGCTACAGGTTGGTTCTCCCGAGCCTTACCGGCAACGGGTGCCAGTCCGCCTTAATAGGATTTGGGGCGTGACACTTATAGAGAATTGTATTCTATGGTAAATCCAAGCGTCTTTCGACCTAACAAGGACTATTTCTCTTTAACTCTTTCAAGCTTAAAGCGAATCTAATGGTACAAATTCTCCAAGAGGTTAATCCAGTTACGGCACTAACTTTTTAACAAGGTTTGGTGCCCTATTACCTTGACATTATCTATTTTCCAGACATATAACTTTTCTTTCGAACAAGTTAATGCTATAATGGCGTATTCTATGCATTTGAAACCACAAGTATTTGCATTAAGATGAAGAGAATAATGATATAGGCAGCATATGTGTCGCGAATTCACAAACTCATAGCAATAGATAGTATCTCATATGGCTTCCATAACCCCAACAGAGAATTTTAGCTACTCATGAGTGCGATGGAAATCACAATAGACATTATCATTATACCACAATAAAGATCTCACGTGCAGTATGGTGTGGTATGGCTTTAGGCGTGAATTCCTTTTTGATTAACTTTTCTCTCGTTGTGGAAATTAAGAATTGAATAGATGAAGAGAATAAGAATTGAAAGTGTTGAAAAGATTAAAATTGTTCGGATAGTAGAGGAATGAATTAGAAGTAGAATGTCTCAAATCTCTACCAAAATAGGGTATTTATAACACCCATATCCTATTCCTACCAAGCTACTGCATTACTTAACCCAATCCTACTGGGTTACTGCATCATTCTCCTAATCCTAATAAGTTACTGCTAGTCCTTAAAGTCTTTAGAATTGCTGTTTTTGCCCGGGACAGGTTTCCCATGCGTCACTTTTGGTCCTTGGCGTCCAAGCTTTCCCTTCCTTCTTTCGTGAAGCTTCCTTTGGCGTCAAGTTATCCATAACATGCTGAAATCAGCATCATTTATACCTGAAAACTTGCTAATCACGTTTGTTAGCTCACTTACAGGAAAAAGGACTAAAAGTGCATGAGTTATATATTTTGTCCTCTAAACTTAGCTAAAATATGGGTAAATTAAAGCACTTTAGGCGTGTAAATTCGCCTATCATCAGGGTTCGGGCGTCGTGTGGGCCAAATATTGACCAGAGTGTGCCAGGTAGGTTGGGTATCATCCCAGTGTGGTCTGTTTATATTTTCATGTCCATTTGGGTGGACAAACAGGCATAACGGCATGAACGGAGCATTTTCGAGCCAAACCGGTGTGTTATAGCCCATGGTTTTGGGGGTGGACACGGGGTTCGGGTGGGCCAAAAATCAATCGGGGCATGCCAGAGAGGTTGGGGATCTTTACAGTATGGTCCATTTAAATTTTTATGACCATTTGGGTAGACAAACGTGCAGAACAGCGCCAACAGGGTGAATTCGAGCTAAATCGATGTGCTATAGCCCACGGTTTAGGGAGTGGGCACGGGGTCCGGCGTGTTGTAGGCTAGAAATCGATCAAGGCATTACAGGGAGGTTAGGGATCATCCCAATGTGGTCCGCAAAAATTTTTGTGGCCATTTGGTGGGCAAACAGGCAAAACGGCACGAACGGGGCATTTTTGGGCCACATCGGTATGTTATAGCCCACAATTTCAGGGGTGGGCCTGGGGTCTAGGCATGCAGTAGGCTGAAAATTAACCAGGGCATGTCAGAGAGGTTGGGGATCCTCTCAGTTTTGTCTGTTTAAATTTTTGTGTCTATTTTGAGGGATGAACGGTTGAAATAGCACGAACGAGGGGTTTTCAGGCCAAATTGGTGTGCTATAGCTCACGGTTTTAAGGGTGGGCCCAAGGTATAAGCGTGATGTGTGCTTCAAATCAACCGGGGCGTTCAAAGGAGGATGAGTATCTTCCCAATATGTTCCGTTTACATTTTCGTGGCCATTTGGGTGGACAAACAGGTGAAACAGCGCGAATGGGGTATTTTTAGGACAACTCGGTGTGCTATAGACCACAGTTTTGGTGGTGGGCTCGGTTTTTGGGCTTGCTGTGGGTCACAAATCAACTGGGATATGCCAAAGAGATTGGGGATCATCCCATTCTTGTTCGTTTAAATTTTCTTGGCCATTTGGGTAGACAAACGGGCAAAACTGTGCTAAAAGGGCATTTTGGGGCAAAAATGGTGTGCTAGAGCCCATAGTTTCAGGGGTGGGCCTCTGTTTCGGGCGTGTTGTGTGATGAAAATCAACCATGGCATGCCAGGGAGGTTGGGGATTATCCCAGTGTGTTCCGTTTAAAATTTTATAGCTATTTTAGTGGGCAAATGGGCAAAACAGCACGAACGAGCGTGCTGTGGGCTGAAAATTGACCGGGGTGTGCCAGGGAGGTTGGGAATCATCCCAGAGTGGTCTGTTTAAATTTTATTGGATATTTGGGTGGACAAATGATCGAAACAGCATGAATAGGGCATTTTCAGGTAAAATTGGTGTGCTATAGCCCATGATTTTGGGGGTGGGCCAGGGATCTAAGCATGCTGTGGGCACAAAATTGACTAGGGCATTCTAAGGAGGTTGGGGATCATCCTAGTATGGTCCATTTAAATTTTTGTGGACATTTGGGGGGAATTGGGCAAAACGGTGCAAACGGGGCATTTTAGGGCCAAATTGATGTGCTATATCCCACGGTTTTGGGCGTGGGCATGGGGTCAAGGCATGCTGTGGGATAAAAATCGATTGCGGCATGCCAGAGATATTGGGGATCATTGAATTATAGTCTGTTTAAATTTTCGTGGCCATTTGGGTGGACAAATGGGTGAATGGGGCATTTTTGGGCCAAATCGGTGTGCTATAGGCCACAGTTTGGGGGTTGGTCCTGGGTTTCGAGCGTGCTTTATGCCAAAAATTGACTCACGTATGCCAGGGAGGTTTTGGATTATCACAGTATGGCCCATTTAAATTTTTGTGCCCATTTGAGTGGATAAACGAATGAAATAAGATGAATGGGGCATTTTCTGGCTAAATCGGTGTGCTATAGCCCATAGTTTTGGGGTGGGCCCAGGGTTTGGGAGTGCTGTGGGCCAAAAATCAACCAACGCATACCAAGGAGGTTGGAGAACATCTTATTTCTTTCCGTTTAAATTTACATGGCCATTTGGGTGGACAAATGGGGGAAACGGCACTAATGAGGTATTTTTGAGCTAAATCGATCTCCTATAACCCACGGTTTTGGGGTGGGCCTCGGTTCCGGGCGTGCTATTAGCCAAAAATCGACTGAGGCATGCCAGGGAGGTTGGGGATCATCCCAGTATGGTCCATTTAAATTTTTGTGGTTATTTGAGTAGACAAACGGGACAAAAATGGCATGAATGGGGCATTTTCGTGCCAAATCGGTGTGCTATAGCCCACAGTTTTAGGGGTGGGCCTGGGGTCCAAGTGTGTTGTGGGTCAAAAATTGATGGAGGCGTGCTAGGGAAGTTGGGTATCATCCCAGTATGGTCCGTTTCAATTTTTGTGGCCATTTAGTTGGACAAACGGATGAAACGACGTAAACAGGGCTTTTTTGGGCCAAATCAGTGTGCTATAGCCCACGGTTTTTGGGGAGGGCCCGACGCCCGTTCGTGGTATGGGCTAAAAATTTACCAAGGCATGTCAGGGAGGTTAGGTATCATCGTAGTGTGGTCCGTTTAAATTTTTGTGGCCATTTGGGCGGACAAATGGGTGAAACAGCGCGAATGGGGCATTTTCGAGCCAAATTGGTGTGCTATGGCCCATGATTTTGGGGTTGGGCACAGGTTCTGGGCGTGCTATAGGCCAAAAATTAACTGGGGCGTGCTAGGGAGGTTTAGGATTATCCCAGTATGGTTCATTTAAATTTTTATGGCCATTTGGGTGGACAAACAGGCGAAACAGCACGAACGGGGCATTTTCGGGCTAAATCCGTGTGCAATAGCCCACAGTGTCGGGGGGCTCAGGGTCCAAGTGCGTTGTAGGCCGAATATCAACTGGAGTGTGCCAGGGATGTTGGGGATCATCCCAGTGTGGTCTGTTTAAATTTTTGTGGCCATTTAGGTGGACAAACGGACTAAATGGCATGAATGGGGCATTTTCGGGCCAAATCATTATGCTATAGCCTACGGTTTTGAGGGTAGGCCCAGGGTCCGGACGTGTTGTGGGACGAAAATTTATTGGGGCATGTCAGGAAGGTTGATCATCCCAGTAGGGTATGTTTAAATTTTGATGGCTATTTGGGTGGACAAACGGGCGAAATGGTGCAAATGGGGCATTTTACGCAAAATTGGTGTGCTTTAGCCCACGGTTTCGGGTGAGGGCCTGGGGTCCGGGCATGCTGTGCACTAAAAATCAACCAGGGCATTCTAGGGAAATTGAAGATCATCCCAGTATAGGCCCTTTAAATTTCCATGGCCATTTGGGTAGACAAACGGGCAAAACGGCACAAATGGGGCATTTTTAGGCCTAACCGGTGTGCTATAGCCCACAGTTTCAGGGGTGGCAAAGGGTCCGGGCTTTCTGTGGGCAAAAAATTAACCGAGGAGTGTTATAGAGATTGGTGATTATCACAGTATGGTCCGTTTAATTTTTTGTGGCCATTTGGGTAGACAAACGATCAAAACGGCACGAACAGGGTATTTTCGGGCAAATTCGGTGTGCTATAGCCCACGATTCAGGGATGGGCCTAGGTTCCAAGTGTTCCGTAGGACAAAATTGATCAGGGCATGCCAGGGAGGTTGGGGATCATCCCAGTGTGGTCCCTTTAAAATTTTGTGGCCATTTAAGTGGATAAACGGGGGAAACGGCGCGAATGGTGTATTTTCAGGCCAAATTGGTGTGCTATAGCCCACAATTTTGGGTGTGGGACCTGTGTTCGGGATTGATGTGGGCTAAAATTTGATTGAGGCATGCCAGGGAGGTTAGAGATTATCCCAGTGTGGTCTGTTTGAAGTTTCGTGGCCATTTGGGTGGACAAACGGGCGAAACGGTATGAATGGGAAATTTTCAGGCTAAATCAGTGTTTAATAGCCCATGGTTTTGGGGATGGTCCCGATCCGAGTGTACTGTGGGCCAAAAATTAACAGAGGCATGCCATAGAGGTTGGGGATCATCTTAGTGTGGTCTGTTTAAATTTTTTTGTCCGTTTGGGTGGACAAATAGGAAAAATGGTGCGAACGAGGCATTTTTGGGCTAAATCGTTATGCTATAGCACATGGGTTCAGGTGTGGACCTGGGGTCCAAGAGTGTTGTGGGCCGAAAATCGATCAAGGCATGCCAGGCATGTTGAAGATCATTCAAGTGTGCTACATTTAAATTTTTGATGCCATTTGGGTGGGACAAACGGGCGAAACGGCACGAACGGGGCATTTTTGGGCCTAATCGGTGTGCTATAGCCCACGGTTTTGTGGGTAGGCCAGGAGTCCAGGCGTATTGTCGGCCGAAAATCGACTGAGGCGTGCCAGAGAGGTTGGGGATCATACCAATATGGTCTATTTAAATTTTTGTGGCCATTTGGGTTGAGAAACGGGTGAACGGGGCATTTTCAGGCCAAATCGTTATGCTATAGTCCACGGTATCGGGGGTGGGCTCGAGGTCCGGGAGTGCTGTGGGAGAAAAATCATCTGGGGCATGTCATAGAGGTTCGAGATCATATTAGTGTCTTCATTTTAAATTTTTTTGGCTATTTGGGTAGACAAACGGGTGAAACAACGTCAATGGGGCATTTTCGGGCTAAATCGGTATGTTATATCCCACTGTTTTGGGGGTGGGCTCGGGGATTGGGTGTGATATGGGCTGAAATTAGACCGTGGAATGCCAGGTAGGTAGGGGATCATCCCAGTATGGTCTGTTTAAATTTTTGTGGCCATTTGGGAGGACAAATGGGTGAAACAGCAAGAACAGGGCATTTTTGGGCCAAATCGATCTGCTATAGCCTACGGTTTCGGGGGTGGACTTGATGTCTAGGTGTTCTGTCGGCCTAAAATCTATCGGCGCATGACAGGTAGGTTGGGGATCATCCCAGTATGGTCCGTTTAAATTTTTTTAGCCATTTGGATTGACAAACGGATGAAACAGAATAAACGGGGCATTTTCGGGTCAAATCAGGGTGCTATAGCCCACGGTTTTAGTGGTGGGACTTGGTTTGAGTGTACTATGGGCTAAAAATTGATTGAGGCATCCCATGGTGGTTAGGTATCAGCTTAGTGTGGTCTGTTTAAATTTTTGTGGCAATTTGGGTCGACAAATAGGAGAAACAGAGTGAACTGGGCATTTTTAGGAGAAATCGGTGTGTTATAGCCCCCAGTTTCAGAGGTGGGAAAGGGTTCCGGGCTTGCTGTTGGCTGAAAATTGATCGGGGAGTGCCAGGGAAATTATGGATCATCCTAGTATGGTCTGTGTAATTTTTCGTTGCCATTTAGGTGGACAAATGAGCGGAACGACGCGAACGGGGCATTTTCTGGCCAAATTGGTGTGCTATAGCCCACAGTTTTGGGGGTGGGCTGGGTGTCTAGGCGATTTGTAGGTTAAAAATTTGCCAAGGCATTCCATGGAGGTTACGGATAATCCCAGTGTGGTCTGTTTAAATTTTTTTAGCTATTTCGATGGACAAATGGGCGAATCAGCGCGAACGGGAGTGCTGTGGGCCAAAAATTGACTGGGGCGTGCCAGGGAGGTTGGGAATCATTCAAGTCAGGTCCTTTTAAAATTTTATGGCCATTTTGGTGGGCAAACAGATGAAATTGCATGAACTAGGCTTTTTTGGGCGAAATTAGTATGCTATAGCCCACGGTTTCAGGGGTGGATCTGGGTCCGGGCATGCTGTGGGTCAAACATCAACCAGGGGGTGCAAGGGAGGTTGGGGATCATCCCTTTGTGGTCCATTAAAATTTTCATAGCTATTTGGGTTGACAAATAGGAGAAACGGCACGAACATGGCATTTTTGGGCTAAATCGATTTGCTATAGCCCACGATTTTGGGAGAGGGCCCAGGGTCCGAGTGTGTTGTGGGATGAAAATTGTCATGGGAATGATAGGGAGGTTACACATCATCACTGTGGTCCGTTAATATTTTTGTGGCCATTTGGGTGGACAAACGGGCAAAACGGCATGAACGAGGCATTTTAAGGCCAAATCGGTGTGCTATTGCCCACGGTTTTGGGGGTGGGCCGGGGGTCCAGGCATGTTGTGGGCCAAAAATTAACTGAGGTATGACAAGGAGGTTGAGTATCATCGCAGTATGTTCCGTTTAAAGTTTTGTGGCTATTTGGGTGGATAAACTGGCAAAACAGCGTGAATGGGACATTTTCCGGACAAATCAGTGTGCTATAACCCATAGTTTTTGTGGTAGGCCTAGGTTTCCGGGAGTGTTGTGGGCCAAAAATCGATCGAGGTATGTCGGGGAGATTGGGGATTGTCCCAGTGTGGTCTATTTAAATTTTCATAACCATTTGGTAGATAAACGGCCAAAACTGTGCGAACGGGGCATTTTCGAGGTGAATTGGTGTGTTATAGCCCACTGTTTTGGGGGTAGGCCCGAGGTTCGAGCATGGTGTGGGACAAAAATTGACTGAGGCATGCCAAGGAGGTTGGGGATCATCCCAGTATGGTCTGTTTAAATTTTTGTGGCCATTTTTATGGACAAATGGGTGAAATGGCGCGAACAGGGCATTTTCGAGCCAAATTGGTGTGCTATAGCCCTCGTTTTTGCTGAAGCGTGCTAGGGAGGTTGGGTATCATCCTAGTGTGGTCCGTTTAAATATTTGTGGCCATTTGGGTGTACAAGAGGGTGAAACGACACGTACGGGGCATTTTCAGGCGAAATCGATGTGTTATAACACACTTTGGGGGAGGGCCTGGGATCCAATCGTGCTGTGTGTAAAAATTGATCGAACCATGCCAGGGAGGTTGGGGATCGTCCCAATGTGGTCCGTTTATATTTTTGTGGCCATTTAGATGGACAAATAGATAAAAATAACAAGAACGGGGTATTTTTGGGCCAAATCATTGTGCTATAGCCTATGGTTTCGTGAGTAGGCTCGGGGTACGAGTGTGTTGTGGGCAGAAAATCATCCGAGGCATGCCAGGGATCTTAAGGATCATCCCAGTATGGTCCTTTTAAATTTTCATGGCCATTTGGGTGGACACATGTTCGGAACGGCATGAATGGGGCATTTAGGGCTAAATCGGTGTGCTATAGCCCACGGTTTAGGGGTAGGACCGGGGTCTTGACGTGTTGTTGGTCAAATATTGATAGAGGCATGCCAGGTAGGTTGGGGATCATCCCAATATGGTCGATTATATTTTTGTGGTCATTTGGGTGTATAAATGGGTAAAACGACATGAACCGGGCATTTTCGGGCTGAATCAGTGTGCTGTAGCCCACGATTTTGGGGGTGGGCCTGGGGTCCGAAAGTTTTGTGAGCTAAAAATTTACAAGAGTGTATCAGTGAGGTTGGGGATTATCTCAATGTGGTACGTTTAAATTTTTGTAGCCATTTGGGGGGACAAACGGGAGAAATAGCGCTAATGATGTGTTATAACCCACGGTTTAAGGGGAGGACCCAGGGTCCGAGCGTGCTGTGGGCCAAAAATCAACCGGTGCATGCCTGGGAGGTTGGGAATCATCCCAGTATGGATCTTTTAAATTTTTATGACCATTTGGGTGGACAAATAGGTGAAACAGCAAGAACAGGGCATTTTTGGGCCAAATCGATCTACTCTAGCCTACGGTTTCGGGGGTGGACTTGATGTCCAGGCGTTCTGTCAGCCTAAAATCTACCGGAGCATGACAGGTAGGTTGGATCATCCCAGTATGGTCCGTTTAAATTTTTGTGGCCATTTGGATGAACAAACGGATGAAACAGCACAAACGGGGCATTTTTGGGTCAAATTAGTGTGCTATAGACCACGGTTTTAGGGGTGGGCCTGGGTCCGAGTGTACTATGGGCCAAAAATTGATTGAGGCATCCCAGGGTGGTTAGGTATCATCTCAGTGTGGCCTGTTTAAATTTTCGAGGCAATTCGGGTCGAGAAACGGGAGAAACGGAGCAAACTGGGCATTTTTAGGAGAAATCGGTGTGTTATAGCCCCCAGTTTCAGGGGTGGGCAAGGGGTCCGGGATTGCTGTGGGCTCAAAATTGATAGAGGAGTGGCAGGGAGATTATGGATCATCCCAGTATGGTCTGTGTAATTTTTCATTGCCATTTAGGTGGACAAATGAGCGGAACGACTTGAATAGGGCATTTTCAGGCCAAATTGGTGTGCTATAGCCCACAGTTTCAGGGGTGGGCTCAGTGTATAGGCGATTTGTAGGTTAAAAATTTACCAGGACATTCCAGGGAGGTTACGGATCATCCCAGTGTGGTCCATTTAATTTTTTTTAGCTATTTTGATGGACAAATGGGTGAATCAGCGCGAACGGGAGTGTTGTGGGCCAAAAATCGATCGGGGCATTCCAGGGAGGTTGGGAATCATCCCAGTGAGGTCCGTTTAAATTTTTATGGCCATTTGGGTGTGCAAACAGATGAAACAGCATGAACTAGGCTTTTTTGGGCGAAATCGGTATGCTATAGCCCACGGTTTCAAGGGTGGATCTGGGTACGGGCGTGCTGTGGGTCAAACATCAATCGGGGGGTGAAAGGGAGGGTGGGGATCATCCTAGTGTAGTCCATTAAAATTTTCATAGCTATTTGGGAGGACAAATAGGTGAAACGGCGCGAACATGGCATTTTTGAGCTAAATCGATGTGTTATAGCCCACGATTTTGGGAGAGGGCCCAGGTATGAGCTTGTTGTGGGATGAAAATCGACATGGGCATACCAGGGAGTTTACACATCTTCCGTGTGGTCCGTTTAAACTTTTGTGGCCATTTGGGTGGACAAACGGGCAAAACGGCATGAACGAGGCATTTTAAGGCCAAATCGGTGTGCTATTGCCCACGGTTTTGGGGGTGGGCCGGGGGTCCAGGCATGTTGTGGGCCAAAAATTAACTGAGGTATGCTAGGGAGGTTGAGGATCATCGCGGTATGTTCCGTTTAAATTTTTATGGCTATTTGGGTGGACAAACAGGCAAAACAGCACGAATAGGACGTTTTTCGGACAAATCAGTGTGCTATAACCCATAGTTTTTATGGTAGGCCGAGGGTTCGGGAGTGCTGTGGGCCAAAAATCGATCGAGGTATGTCGGGGTTATTGGGATCGTCCCAGTGTGGTCTATTAAAATTTTAATAGCCCTTTGGTAGATAAACGGCCAAAATTGTGCGAACGGGGAATTTTCTCGCTAAATTGATGTGTTATAGCCCACTGTTTTGGGGGTAGGCCCTCGGTTCGAAGGTGGTGTGGGCGAAAAATTGACTGAGGGATGCCAGGGAGGTTGGGCATAGTCCCACTATGGTCTGTTTAAATTTTTGTGGCCATTTCTATGGACAAATGGGTGAAACGGCACGAACGGGGCATTTTCGAGCCAAATTGGTGTGCTATAGCCCTCGTTTTCACTGGAGCATTCTAGGGAGGTTGGGGATCATCCCAGTGTGGTCCGTTTAAATATTTTTGGCCATTTGGGTGTACAAGAGGGTGAAACGGCACGAACGGGGCATTTTCAGGCGAAATCGGTGTGTTATAACCCATGATTTGGGGGAGGGCCTGGTATCCAAGCTTGCTGTGCGCAAAAATTAATCGGACCATGCCAGGGAGGTTGGGTATCGTCCCACTATGGTCCGTTTATATTTTTGTGGCCATTTAGGTGGACAAACGGACAAAATAATGTGAACAGGGTATTTTCGGGCTAAATCATTATGCTATAGCCTACGTTTTCGTGAGTAGGCTTGGGGTCCGAGCGTGTTGTGGGCATAAAATCAGCTGAGGCATGCCAGGGAGATTAAGGATCATCCTAGTATGGTCCTTTTAAATTTGCATGGCCATTTTGGTGGACACACGTGCGAAACGGCATGAATGGGGCATTTAGGGCTAATTCGGTGTGCTATAGCCCACGGTTTCAGGGGTGGGACCGGGGTCTTGACGTGTTGTTGGTCAAAAATTTATCGGGGCATTCCAGGGAGGCTGGGGATCATCCCAATATGGTCGTTTATATTTTTGTGGTCATTTGGGTGTATAAATGGGTAAAACGGCACGAACGGGGCATTTTCGGGCTAAATCAATGTGCTATAGCCCATGGTTTCGGGGGTGGGCCTGGGGTCCAAAAGTTTTGTGAGCCTAAAATTGACCAGGGTGTATCCAGGAGGTTGTGGATTATCTTAGTGCGGTATGTTTAAATTTTCGTAGCCATTTAGGGGGACAAACGGGAGAAATGGCACTAACGGTGTGTTATAACCCACGGTTTTAAGGGAGGACCCAGGGTCCGAGCATGCTGTGGGCCAAAAATCAACTAGTGCATGCCGTGGAGGTTGGGCATCATTCCAGTATGGATCGTTTAAATTTTTGTGGCCATTTAGGTGGACAAACGGGTGAAACAACAAGAATAGGGCATTTTTGGGCCAAATCGATCTGCTATAGCCTACGGTTTCGAGGGTGGACTTGATGTCCAGGCGTTTTGTCGGCCTAAAATCTACCGGCGGATGCTAGGAAAATTCCAGGGAGGTTAGGGATCATCCTAGTGTGGTCCGTTTAAATTTTGTGGCCATTTGGGTGGACAAATGGGAAAAACGGTGCGAACGAGGCATTTTCGGGCTAAATTGGTGTGCTATAGCACACGGGTTCGGGTGTGGACCTGGGTTCCAAGAGTGCTGTGGGCAGAAAATCGATCAAGGCATGCCAGGGAGGTTGAAGATCGTTCAAGTGTGCTACATTTAAATTTTTGATGCTATTTGGGTTGGACAAACGGTCAAAACGGCACGAATGGGGAGGTTGGGTGGGCCAGGAGTCCAGGCGTGTTGTCGATCAAAAATCGATCGAGGCATGCCAGGGAGGTTGGGGATCATCCCAGTATGGTCTATTTAAATTTTCGTGGCCATTTGGGTTGAGAAATGGGTGAACGGGGCATTTTCAGGCCAAATCGTTATGCTATAGCCCATGGTATCGGGGGTGGGCACGGGGTACGAGATTGTTGTGGGCCAAAAATCATCTGGGGCATGTCAGGGAGGTTGGGGATCATCCCATTTTGTTCATTTTAAATTTTTGTGGCTATTTGGGTGGAAAAACGGATGAAACAACGTGAATGGGCTATTTTTTAGCCTAATTGATATGCTACAGCCCACTATTTCGGGGGTGGGCTCGTGGACTGGGTGTGCTGTGGGCCGAAATTATAACGGGGCATACCAGGGAGGTAGTAGATTATCCCAGTATGGTTTTTTTAAATTTTTGTGGTCATTTGGGAGGACAAACGGGTGAAACGGCAAGAATAGGGAATTTTTGGGCCAAATCGATCTGCTATAGCCTACGGTTTTGGGGGTGGACTTGATGTCAGGGTGTACTGTCGGGCTAAAATCTACCGAGGCATGACAGTTAGGTTGGGGATCATCCTAGTATGGTCCGTTTAAATTGTTGTGGCCATTTAGATGGACAAACGGATAAAATAGTACAAACGGGGCATTTTCGGGTCAAATCAGTGTGCTATAGCCATGTTTTTAGGGTTGGGCTTGGGTTGGAGCATATTATGGGCCAAAAATTGATTGAGGCATCCCAGGGTGGTTAGGTATCATCTCAGTGTGGTCCTTTTAAATTTTCATGGCAATTTCGATCGGCAAACGGGTGAAACAGAGCGAACTGCGCATTTTTAGGAGAAATCAGTGTGTTATAGCCCCCAGTTTCAGGGGTGGGCAAGGGGTACGAGCTTGCTGTGTGCTGGAAATTGATCGGGTAATGACACAGATATTAGGGATCATCCCAGTATGGTCTGTGTAATTTTTTGATGCCATTTCGGTGGACAAACGAGCGAAACGACGCAAATGGTGCATTTTCAGGCCAAATTGGTGTGCTATCACCCACAGTTTTGAGGGTGGGCTCGGTTTCTAGGCGATTTGTGGGTTAAAAATTTACCAAGGTATTCTAGGGAGGTTAGGGATCGTCCCAGTGTGGTCCGTTTAAAGTTTATTAGCTATTTTGATGGGAAAATGGGCGAATTAGTGCAAACGGGAGTACTGTGGGCCGAAAATCGATCGAGGCATGCCAAAGAATTTGGGAATAATCCCAGTGTGGTCTGTTTAAATTTTTGTGGCCATTTGGGTGGGCAAACAGATGAAACAGCACAAACTAGGCTTGTTTGGGCGAAATCGGTATGCTATAGCCTATGGTTTCAAGGGTGGATCTGGGTCCGGGCGTGCTGTGGGTCAAACATCAACCGGGGAGTTCAAGGGAGGTTGGGGATCATCCCAGTTTGGTCCATTTAAATTTTCATAGCTATTTGGGTGGACAAATGGGTGAAACGGCGCGAACATGGCAATTTTGGGCCAAATCGATGTGCTATAGCCCACGATTTTGGGGGAGGGCCCGGGGTCTGAGCGTGTTGTGGGATGAAAATCGAAATGGGCATGCCAGGGAAATTACACATCGTTAGTGTGGTCCGTTTAAATTTTTGTGTCCATTTGGGTAGACAAACGGCATGAACGAGGTATTTTAAGGCCAATCGGTGTGCTATTGCCCACGATTTTGGGGGTGGGATGGGGCTCCAGGCATGTTAAGGGCCAAAAATTAACTGAGGTATGACAGGGAGGTTGAGGATCATCACAGTGCATTCCGTTTAAATTTTCGTGGCTATTTGGGTGGACAAACCGGCAAAACAGCGTGAACGAGACGTTTTTCGGATAAATCAGTGTGCTATAACCCACAGTTATTGTGGTAGGCCTGGGTTCCGGGAGTGCTGTGGGCCAAAAATCAATCGAGGTATGTCGAGGAGATTGGGGATCATCCCAGTGTGGTCTATTTAAATTTTCATAGCCATTTGGTAGACAAACGGCCAAAACGGCACGAACGGAGATTTTTTGAGCTAAATTGGTGTGTTATATCCCACTGTTTTGGGGGTAGGCCCGGGGTTCGAGCGTGATGTGGGATGAAAATTGACCGAGGCATGCCATAGAGGTTGGGGATCATCCTAGTATGGTCTGTTTAAATTTTTGTGGCCATTTTGATGGACAAATGGGCGAAACAGCGCGAACGGGGCATTTTCGAGCCAAATCGGAGTGCTATAGCCCTTGTTTTCACTGGTGCATGCTAGGAAGGTTAGGGATCATCCCAGTGTGGTCCGTTTAAATATTTGTGGCCATTTGGGTGTACAACAGGGCAAAACGGCATAAATGGGGCATTTTCAGGCGAAATCGGTGTGTTATAACCCACGGTTTTGGGGGAGGGCCTAGGATCCAAGCGTGCTGTGCGCAAAAATCAACCGGAGCATGCCAGGGAGGTTGGGGATCATCCCACTGTGGTCGTTTTATATTTTTGTGGCCATTTAGGTGGACAAACGGACAAAACAACGTGAACAGGGTATTTTTTGGCCAAATCATTGTGCTATAGCCTACGATTTCGTGAGTAGGCTCGGGGTC
The DNA here is from genome assembly GCA_030864225.1 of Capsicum baccatum var. pendulum. Classification (NCBI taxonomy): domain Eukaryota; kingdom Viridiplantae; phylum Streptophyta; class Magnoliopsida; order Solanales; family Solanaceae; genus Capsicum; species Capsicum baccatum. The sequence goes on from CM061557.1 coordinate 11,875,796, forward strand.
TAATCCTGTTGTAGGATGAAAATCATCCGAGGCATGACAGGGAGCTTAAGTATCATCCTAGTATGGTTCTTTTAAATTTTCATGGCCATTTCGGTGGACACACGTGCGAAACGGCATGAATGGGGTATTTAGGGCTAAATTGGTGTGCTATAGCCTACGGTTTCGGGGGTGGGACCGGGTTCTTGACGTGTTGTTGGTCAAAAATTGATTGGGGCATTCCAGGGAGGCTAGGGATCATCCAAGTATGGTCGTTTATATTTTTTTGGTCATTTGGGTGTATAAACGGGTAAAACGGCACGAACGGGCCATTTTCGGGTTAAATTAGTGTGCTATAGCCCACGGTTTTGGGGGTGGGCCTTGGGTCCAAAAGTTTTGTAAGCCAAAAATTGAACAGGGTGTACCAGGGAGGTTGGGGATTATCTCAGTATGGTACATTTAAATTTTCGTAGCCATTTGGGGAGACAAATGGGCGAAATGGCGCTAACGGTGTGTTATAACCCACAATTTTAGTGAAGGACTCGGGGTCTGAACGTGCCGTGGGCCAAAAATCAACCGGTGCAAGCCAAGGAGGTTGGGCATCATCCCAGTATGGATTTTTTAAATTTTTTTGGCCATTTGGGTGGACAAACAGGTGAAACAGCGTGAACATGGCATTTTGGTCTAAATCGGTGTGCTATAGCCATGGTTTCAGGGGTGGGCCCAAGGTCCAGGCTTGCTGTGGGGAAAAAATCAACTGGGATGTTCCAGGGAGTTTAGGGATCATCCAAATGTGTTTTGTTTAAATTTTTGTGGACATTTGGATGGACAAACGAGCAAAACAACGCAAATGGGACATTTTAGGGACGAATAGGTGTGTTATAGCACACGATTTTGGGGGTGGGCCAGGGGTCCGGGAGTGCTGTGGGCTGAAAATTGACAAAGGCATGGCAGGGAGGTTTGAAATTGTCCTAGTATGGTCTATTTAAATTTTCGTTGCCATTTGGGTGGATAACGGGAGAAACGGCGCGAACGGGGCATTTTTTGGCCAAATCGGTGTGCTATAGCCCACGATTTTGATGGTAGGCCTGGGATCCGGGCGTGTTGTGGGATAAATATTGATCGAGGTGTTCCATGGTGTTTTGGAATCATACCATTATGGTCTGTTTAAATATTTATGGCCATTTGGGTGGACAAATGGGCAAAACAGCGCAAATGGGGTATTTTTGGGCCAAATTAGTGTGCTATAGTCCATGGTATTAGGGGTGGGCCAGGTGTTCGGGTGGGCTGACGACCAAAATCATCCAGGGCATGCTAGGGAGGTTGGGGATCATCTCAGTGTGGTCCATTTAAATTTTCATGGCCATTTGGGTGGACAAACGGACGAAGCGGCATGAATGGGGCATTTTTGGGCTAAATCGGTATGCACCCACGGTTTTGGGGGTGGGCCCAAGGTCTGGGTGTGCTGTTGGCCAAAAATCGACCAGGGCATGCCAGGGAGGTTGTATATCATCACATTGTGGTCTGTTTAAATTCTTATGATCATTTGGCTATAAAAACAGGCGAAACGGCATGTACAGGGCATTTTCGAGCCAAATTGGTGTGCTATAGCCCACGATTTTGGGGGTGGGCGTGGGGTCCGAGAGTGTTGTGGGAAAAAATTAAACAGAGTGTGACAGGTAGGTTGGGGATCATCTCATTATGGTCCGTTTAAATTATTATGGCCATTTGGATGGACAAACGGGTGAAACGGCAAGAATGGGGCATTTTTGGGCCAAATCGGTGTGCTATAGCCCAAAAGTTTGGGGGTGGGACCATATTACAGGCGTGTTGTTGGTGAAAAATTGACTTGGGAATGCCAGGAAGGTTGGGGATTTTCCAAGTTTGGTTCGTTTAAATTTTTGTGGCCATTTGGGTGGAAAAACAAGCAAAACAGCACGAACGAGGCTTTTTCGAGCCAAATCGGTGTGCTATAGCCTACAGTTTTGGGGGTTGGCCCGGGGTCCGAGCGTGCTATGTGCTGAAAATTGACAGAGGCGTGATAGGGAGGTTGGGGATCATTCCAGTACAGTCCGTTTAAATTTTTGTGGCCATTTAAGTGGACAAACGGGAGAAACGGTGCAAACGGGGCATTTTTAGGCAAAATCGATGTGCTATAGCCAATGGTTTTGGGGGAACGCCTGGGGTCCGGGTGTGTTGTGGGCTGAAAATTGACCGGCGCATGTTATGGTGTTTTGGGATCATCCTTGTGTGGTCTATTTATATTTTTATGGCCATTTGGGTGGACAAACTGGCGAAACGGTGCGAACGGGGCATTTTTCAGGCAAAATCGGTGTGCTATAGCCCACGATTTTTGGTGTGGGTCAAGGGTTCGGGCATGATGTGGACTGAAAATCAACCGGGGCATGCCTGGGAGGTTGGGAATCATCCCAGTGTGGTCGTTTAAATTTATAGGGTCATTTCGGTAGACAAATGGGCGAAATGGCATGAATGGGGCATTTTTGGGCTAAATCGGTGTGCTATAGACCACGGTTTTGAGGGTGGGCTCGGGTTCCGGGCGTGTTGTTGGCCAAAAATCGATCGGGGCATGCCAGGAAGGTTGGGGATTATCGCAGTATGGTCCGTTTAAACTTTTGTGGTCATTTGGGTGGACAAACGAATGAAATAAGATGAATGGGGCATTTTCTGGCTAAATCGGTGTGCTATAGCCTATAGTCTTGGGATAGGCCCGGGGTTCGGGAGTGTTGTGGGCCAAAAATAAACCGACGAATGCTAGGGAGGTTGGAGATCGTTATGGTGTTGTCATTTTAAATTTACCTGGCCATTTGGGTGGACAAACGGGTGAAACGGCATTAATGAGGTATTTTTGAGCTAAGTCGATGTCCTATAACCCACGGTTTTAGGGTGGGCCCCGAATCCGGGCATGCTGTTGGCCAAAAATCAACTGAAGCATGCTAGTGAGGTTAGGGATCATCCTTGTATGGTCAATTTAAATTTTTGTGGTTATTTGAGCAGACAAATGGGGGGAAATGGCGTGAATGGGGCATTTTCATGCTAAATCAGTATGCTATAGCCCACAGTTTCTAGGGTGGGCCCGGGGTCCAAGTGTGTTGTGGGTCAAAAATTGACCAAGGCATTCTAGGGAAGTTGGGCATCATCCCAGTGTGGTCCATTTCAATTTTTGTGTCCATTTAGTTAGACAAACGGGTGAAACGATGTGAACAAGGCATTTTTGGGCCAAATCAGTGTGCTATAGCCCACGGTTTTCGGGGAGGGCCCGACGTCCGTGCATGCTATGGGCTAAAAATTTACCGGGGTATGCCAGGGAGGTTGGGAATCATCCTAGTGTGTTACATTTAAATTTTTGTGGCCATTTGGGTGGACAAATTGGTGAAACAGCACGAATCGGGCATTTTCAAGCTAAATTGGTGTGCTATGGCCCATGATTTTAGGGGTGGGCACGGACTCTGGGTGTGCTATAGGCCAAAAATTAACCAGGGCGAGCTAGGGAGGTTTAGGATTATCCCAGTGTGGTTTGTTTAAATTTTTGTGGCCATTTGGGTGGACAAACACGCGAAACAGTGCTAACGGGGCATTTTCGGGCTAAATCGGTGTGCAATAGCCCACGGTGTCAGGGGGCTCAGGGTCCGAGTGTGATGTGGGATGAATATCGACCGAAACATGCCAGGGAGGTTGGGGATCATCCTAGTGTGGTCCGTTTGAATTTTTGTGGCCATTTTGGTGGACAAACAGACTAAACGGCGTGAATGGGGCATTTTTGGGCCAAATCATTATGCTATAGCCTACGGTTTCGGGGGTAGGCCCAGGGTACGGGCATGTTATGGGCTGAAAATCGATTGGGGAATGTCAGGAAGGGTGGGGAACATCCCAGTAGGGTCCATTTAAATTTTCATGGCTATTTGGGTGGACAAACAGTGCGAATGGGCATTTTTACGCAAAATTGGTGTGTTATAGCCCACGATTTTGGGTGAGGGCTTGGGGTTTGGGCATGCTGTGCACTAAAAATCGATCAGGGCATTCCAGGGAAATTTGAAATCATCCCAGTGTAGTCATTTTAAATTTTCATGGCCATTTGGGTGGACAACCGGGCAAAACGGCACAAATGGGGTATTTTTGGGTCAAATCAGTGTGCTATAGCCCATAGTTTTAGGAGTGGGCAAGGGGTCCGGGCTTGCTGTGGGCAGAAAATTAACCGAGGAGTGTAAGAGAGATTGGGGATCATCCTAGTCTGGTCCATTTAATTTTTCATTGACATTTCGGTGGACAAATGATCAAAACAGCGCGAACGGGGTATTTTTGGGCAAATCGGTGTGCTATAGCCCATGATTCAGGGGTGGGCCTGGGTTCCAAGCGTGCTGTGGGACAAAAATTGATTGAGGCATGACAGGGAGGTTGGGGATCATCCCAGTGTGGTCCCTTTAAATTTTTGTGGACATTTAGGTGGATAAATGGGGGAAACGGCGCGAATGGTGTATTTTCAGGGCAAATCGGTGAGCTATAGCCCACGGTTTTGGTGGTAGGCTTGGGATTCGAGCATTCTGTAGGTCAAAAATCAATCGAAGCATGCCAGGGAAGTTGGAGATCATCCCAGTGTGGTCTGGTTAAAGTTTCGTGGCCATTTGGGTGGACAAATGGGCGAAACAGCACGAATGGGAAATTTTCGGGCTAAGTCAGTGTTTAATAGCCCATGGTTTTGGGATTGGGCCCGGGTCCGAGCGTACTGTGGGCCAAAAATTGACCGAGGTATCCCAGAGAGGTTGGGTATCATCCTAGTGTGGTACGTTTAAATTTTTGTGGCCATTTCGGAGGACAAATGGGAAAAATAGTGCAAACGAGGCATTTTCCGGCTAAATCGGTGTGCTATAAGCACACGGGTTTGGGTGTGGACCTGGGGTCCAAAAGTGTTGTGGGACAAAAATCGATCAAGGCATGCCAGGGAGGTTGAAGATCTTTCAAGTGTGATACGTTTAAATTTTTTATGCTATTTGGGTTGGTCAAACGGTCAAAACAACATGAACGAGGCATTTTTGGGCCGAATCAGTGTGCTATAGCCTACGATTTCGTGGGTGGGCTAGGAGTCCAAGCGTGTTATCGATCAAAAATCGAGCGAGGCATGCCAGGGAGGTTAGGGATCATCCCAGTATGGTCTATTTAAATTTTCATGGCCATTTGGGTTGAGAAATGGGTGAACGAGGTATTTTCAGGCCAAATCGTTATGCTATAGCCCACGGTATCGGGGTTGGACTTGGGGTCCGGGAGTGCTGTGGGCCAAAAATCATCTGGCGTATGTCAGGGAGGCTTAGGGATCATCTTAGTGTGTTTATTTTAAATTTTTGTGGCTATTTAGGTGGACAAATGGGTGAAACAACGTGAATGGGGCATTTTCGGGCCAAATAGGTGTGCTATAGCCTACTGTTTCGGGGGTGGGCTCGGGGACTGGGTGTGCTGTAGGCCAAAATTAGACCGGGGCATGACAGGGAGGTAGGAGATCATCCCAGTATGGTCCGTTTAAATTTTTATGGCCATTTGGGAGGACAAACGGGTGAAACGGCAAGAACAGGGCATTTTTGGGCCAAATCGATCTGCTATAGCCTACGGTTTGGGGGTGGACTTGATGTTCGGGCGTAATGTCGGCCTAAAATCTATCAGGGCATGCCAGGTAGGTTGGTAATCATCGCAGTATGATCCATTTAAATTTTTGTGGGCATTTAGATGGACAAACAGATGAAACAGTACAAACGGGGCATTTTCGGGTCAAATCAATGTGTTATAGCCCACGATTTTAGGGGTGGGCCTGGGTTCGAGCATACTATGGGCCAAAAATTGATTGAGGCATCCCAGGGTGGTTAGGTATCATCTCAGTATGGTCCTTTTAAATTTTCATGGCTATTTGGGTCGACAAACGGATGAAACGGCGTGAACTAGGCATTTTTAGGAGAAATTGGTGTGTTATAGCCCCCAGTTTCAGGGGTGGGCAAGGGGTTCAGGCTTGATATAGGCTGAAAATTGATCGGGGAGTGCCACGGAGATTAGGGATCATTCCAGTATGGTCTGTGTAACTTTTCGTTGCTATTTACGTGGACAAACAAGCGGAACGACGCAAACGGCGCATTTTCAGGCCAAATTGGTTTGCTATAGCCCACAGTTTCGGGGGTGGGATCGGTGTCTAGGTGATTTATGGGTTAAAAATTTACCGTAGTATACAAGGGAGGTTAGGGATCATCCCAGTATGGTCCGTTTAAATTTTTTTTAGCTATTTTGATGAAAAAATGGGCGAATCAGTGCAAAAGGGAGTACTGTGTGCCAAAAATCGACCGGGGAATGCCAAGGAATTTGGGAATCATCCCAGTGTGATCCGTTTAAATTTTTGTGGCCATTTGGGTGGGTAAACGGATGAAACAACGCGAACTAGGCTTTTTTGTGCGAAATCAGTATGCTATAGCCCACAGTTTCAGGGGTGGATCTGGGTTCGGGCGTGCTGTGGGTCAAACATCGACCGAGGGGTGCAAGGGAGGTTGGGGATCATCCCAGTGTGGTTCATTTAAATTTTCATAGCTATTTGGGTGGACAAATGTGTGAAACGGAGTGAACGTGGCATTTTTGGACCAAATCGATGTGTTATAGCCCACCATTTTGGGGGAGGGCTCAGGGTCCGAGCATGTTGTGGAATGAAAATTGACATAGGCATGCCAGTGAGGTTACACATCATCAATGTGGTCCGTTTAAATTTTTGTGGCCATTTGGGTGGACAAACGAGCAAAACGGCATGAACGAGGCATTTTAAGGCCAAATCGGTGTGCTATTGCCCACGGTTTTGGGGGTAGGCCGGGGGTCCAGGCATGTTGTGTGCCAAAAATTAACCGAGGTATGCCAGGGAGGTTGAGGATCATTGCAGTTGTTCCTTTTAAATTTTAGTCGCTATTTAGGTTGACAAACAGGCAAAACAGCGCAAACGGGACATTTTCCAGACAAATCAATGTGCTATAACCCACAGTTATTGTGGTAGTCCTGGGGTCCGGGAGTGCTGTGGGCCCAAAATCAATAGAGTTATGTCGGGGAGATTGGGGATCATTCCAGTGTGGTTTATTTAAATTTTCATAGACACTTGGTAGATAAACGGCCAAAACGGCGTGAACGGGGCATTTTCGGGCTAAATTGGTGTGTTATAGCCCACTTCTTTGGGGGTAGGCCCGGGGTTCGAGTGTGGTGTGGGCCAAAAATTGATTGAGGCATGCCATAGAGGTTGGGGATCATCCTAGTATGGTCTATTTAAATTTTTGTGGCTATTTCGATGGACAAATGGGCGAAACGGCGTGAACGGGGCATTTTCGAGCCAAATCGGTGTGCTATAGCCCTCGTTTTTTAGGTTGGGCCCGAGGTACGGGCATGCTGTTGGCCAAAAATTGATCGGTGCATGCCAGGGAGGTTGAGGCTCATCTCAGTATGGCTTTTTTATGTTTTCATAGCTATTTGGGAGGACAAACGGGCGAAACAGTGCGAACGAGGCATTTTCGGGTATAACTAGTGTGATATAGACTACGCTTTTGGTAGTGGGCATGGTGTTCGAGCGTGTTGTGTGCCAAAAATTGATTGGGGTGTGCCAGGGAGGTTGAGGATCTTCTCAGTATGGTCCTTTTAAATTTTCATAGCTATTTGGGTGGAAAAACGTACAAAGTAGCGTGTATGAAGAGTTTTTGGGCTAAATCTGTGTGCTATAGCCCACGGTTTTGAGGGTGGACCCAATGTACGAGTGTACTGTGGGCTAAAACTCAAACGATGTATGCCAGAGAGGTTGGTGACCGTCCCAATATGGTCTTGTTAAATTTTTATAGCTATTTGGGTGGACAAAAAGGCAAAACTGTGCGAACGGAGCATTTTTGGGCCACACCAGTGTGATATAGCCCACGGTTTAAGGGTGGGTTTGGGGACCGAGCCTGAAGTGAGTCAAAAATTAATCGGGGCATGTTGGGGAGGTTGGGGATCCTCTCAGTGTGGTCTGTTTAAATTTTTTGTGGCCGTTTAGGTGGACAAACGGGCGAAACAGCATGAACGGTGGGTTTTTGGGCCAAATCGACATGCTATAGCCCATGGTTTTACGGCTGGGCCCGAGGTCCAAGCGTGCTGTCGGCTGAAAATAAACTGGGGCATGCAAGGAAGGTTGGGCATTGTCCCAGTGTGGTCCGTTTAAGTTTTCTTGGCTATTTGGGGGGACAAACAGGCGAAACGGCACGAATAGAGCGTTTTTAGGATATATCGGTGAGCTACAGCCCACGGTTTTGGTGGTAGGCTCGGATTTCGAGCATTCTGTAGGTCAAAACTCAATCAGAGCATGACAGGGAGATTGGGATCATCCAAATGTGGTCCGTTTAAATTTTCTTAGCCATTTGGGTAAACAAACGGGTGAAACAGCGCGAATGGGGCATTTTGAGGCTAAATCGGTGTGCTATAGCCCACAGTTTAGGGGTGGGCCCAGTTCTGAGTGTTTTGTGGGTCGAAAATCAACCAGGGAATGCCATGGATGTTGGTGATCATCCCAGTGTGGTCCATTTAAATTTTTGTAGCTATTTCTATGGACAAACTGGCGAAACGGTGCGAACGGGCCTGTTGTGGGCCAAAAATTAACTGGGGCATGCTAGGGAGATTGGGGATCATGCCAGTGTGGTCTGTTTAATTTTTGTGGCTATTTGGGTTGACAAACGGGTGAAACATCATGAACGGTTTATTTTCAAGCTATATTAGTGTGCTATAGCCCACAGTTTTGGGGGTGGGCCCAGGGTTCGGGTATAGTGTGGGCCAAAAATTGACTGAAGCATGCAAGGGAGGTTGGGGATCATCCTTGTGTGGTCTGTTTAAATTTTAGTGGCCTTTTGTGTGGTTGAACGGGAGAAACGGTGCAAACTAGGCATTTTTCATCCAAATTGATGTACTATAGCCCACGATTTTGGGGGTGGGTCTGGGGTCCGAGTGTGCTGTGGGTCAAACATCAACGATGTGCAAGAGAGGTTGGGGATCATCTCAGTGTAGTCCATTTAAATTTTTGTAGCCATTTAGAGGGATAAATGGGCGTATCGGCGCAAACGGTGCATTTTCAGGCCTAATCGATATGCTATAGCCCACGGTTTTAGGGGAGGACCCGGGGTCCGAGCGTGCCATGGGCCAAAAATCAACTGGGTCATGCCAGGGAGGTTGGTCATTATCCTAGTATGGTACGTTTAAATTTTGGTGGCAATTTGGGTAGACAAACGGCGAAACGGCACGAACATGGCATTTTCGGGCCAAATTGGTGTGCTATTGCCACGGTTTCGCAGGTGGGCCCAGAGTCCAGGCGTTTTGTGGACCAAAAATCAACCGGGGTGTGCCTGGGAGGTTGGGGATCATCCCAGTCTGTTCCGGTTAAATTTTTGTGGCCATTTGGATGGACAAACGGGTAAAACGGCGTGAACGGGATATATTAGTGACAAATCGATGTGTTATAGCCCACGGTTTTTGGGGTGAGCCAGGGGTCCGGGCGTGATTTGGTCTGAAATTGACCGAGGCATTCCAAGGAGGTTTGAACTTTTTCGAGTATGATCCATGTAAATTTTCGTGGCCATTTGGGTGGACAATGGGAGAAATGGCACAAACGCAGCATTTTTGGGCTAAATCGGTATGCTATAGCCCACGGTTTCGGGGGTAGGCCTAGGGTCCGAGTATGCTATGGGTTGAAAATTGACCAGGGCATGCCAGGGTAGTTGGGGATAATCCCAGTGTGGTCCATTTTAATTTGTATGGCCATTTGGGTGGACAAACGGGCGAAACAGCGCAAATAGGGCATTTTTGTGCCAAATCGGTGTGATATAGCCCACGGTTTTTGGGGTGGGCCAGGGGTCCGAGCGTGCTGTCAACCGAAAATCATCTGGGGCATACGAGGGAGGTTGGGGATCATCCCAGTGTGGTCCGTTTAAATTATTATGGGCATTTGTTTGGACAAACGGGCAAAATAGCATGAATTGGGCTTTTTTAGGCTAAACCGGTGTGCTATAGCCCACGATTTTGGGGGTGGGCCCGAGGTTTGGGCGTGGTGTTGGCCAAAAATTTATCGGGGTATGACAGGGAGGTTGGGATCATCCCAGTATGGTCTGTTTAAATTCTTGTGATCATTTGGGTATACAAACGGGCAAAACGGCACGAACGGGGCATTTTTGAGCTAAGTCAATATGCTATAGCCCACGGTTTTGGGGGTAGGCCTGGGGTCCGAGAGTGTTATGGGCCAAATATTGACCAAAGTATGCCAGGGAGGTTAGGGATCATCCCAGTATGGTCCGTTTAAATTACCGTGGCCATTTGGATGGACAAACGGGTGAAACGGCAAGAATGGGGTAGTTTTGGGCCAAATTGGTACGCTATAGCCCAAAAGTTCAGGGTTTGGCCAAGATTTCGAGCTTGCTGTAGGTTAAAAGACTACCGGGGCATGCCAGGAAGGTTGGGGATCATCCAAGTATGGTCCGTTTAAAATTTTGTGGCTATTTGGGTGGAAAAACATGTGAAACAGCACGAACGGGGCATTTTTGAGCCAATTTGGTGTGCTATAACCTACGATTTTGGGGGTGAGCCCGGGGTCCGGGTATACTATGTGCTGAAAATTGACAGAGGGATGCCCGGGAGGTTGGGGATCATTCCAGTATGGTCCGTTTTAATTTTTGTTGCCATTTAAGTTGATAAACGATAGAAATGGTGCGCACAAGGCATTTTTGGGAGAAATCGGTGTGCTATAGCCTACGGTTTTGGGGGAAGGCCTGGGGTCCAGGCGTGTTGTGGGCTGAAAATTGACCAAGGTGTGCCATGGTATTTGGGGATCGTCCCTATGTGGTCTGTGTAAAATTTTATGGTCATTTGGGTGGACAAATGAGCTAAAAGGTGCGAACGGAGCATTTTCGGGCCAAATCGGTGTGCTATAGCCCACGATTTAGGGGGTGGGCCAGGGGTTCAGGCGTGATGTCGGTAGAAAATCAACCAGGGTATTCCTGTGAGGTTGGGAATCATCCCATTGTGGTCCGTTTAAATTTTTATGTCCATTTGGGTGGACAAACGGGCAAAACGGAATGAACGACGCTTTTTTAGGCTAAATCGATGTGTTATAGCCCACGATTTTAGAGGTAGGCTCAGGGTCCGGGCATTCTGTTGGCCAAAAATCAACTGGGGTATGCCAGGGAGGTTATGGATCAACCTAGTGTAGTCCGTTTAAATTTTTGTGGTTATTTGGGTGTAAAAATGTGCGAAAATAGCATAAACAGGGCATTTTTAGGCCAAATCGGTGTGCTATAGCTCACGATTTCAGGGGTGGGCATGGGGTCTGAGCGTGTTGTCAGCCAAAAATTGACCGGGGTATGCCAGGGAGGTTGGGGATCATACCAGTATGGTCCATTTAAATTATTGTAGATATTTGTCTGGACAAACGGGTGAAACGGCAAGAACGGGGCATTTTTAGGCCGTATCGGTGTGCTATAGCCCACATTTTTGGGGATGGGACCAGGTTCTGGGCATGCTGTAGCTCAAAAATAGACCGGGGCATGCCAGAGAGGTTGGGGATCATCTAAATGTGGTCCTTTTAAATTTTTGTGGCCATTTGGGTGTACAAACAGGCAAAACAGCACAAACGGGGCATTTTCAAACCAAATCGGTGTGCTATAGACCACGGTTTTGGGGGTGGGCCCAGGGTCCAAGCGTGCTAAGTGCTAAAAATAAATTGCGCTATGCCAGGGAGGTTGGGTATCATCCTAGTATGGTATGTTTAAATACTTGTGGCCATTTAAGTTTGACAAACAGGCAAAACGGCGCGAACGAGGTATTTTTGGGCAAAATTGGTGTGCTATAGCCCATAGTTTTGGGGTGGGCCCGTGGTTCGGGCGTGATGTGGGCTAAAAATAAATTGGGGCATACTAGGGAGGTTGAGGATCATCCCAGTGTGGTCCATTTAAATTTTTGTGGCTATTTGGGTTGATAAACGGGCGAACCGATGCAAATGGGGCATTTTTTGTCCAAATAGGTGTGCTATAGGCCACGGTTTTGGTGGTGGGCCTGGGTCGGGGCATTTTGTGGGCCAAAAATTGATTGGCACATGCCATGGAGGATGATGATCATTCCAGTATGGTCCGTTTAAATTTTTGTGGCCATTTAGATGGAAAAGCGGGCAAAAAGGCACAAACGGGGCATTTTCAGGCTAAATCGGTGTACTATAGACCACAGTGTCGGGGGGTGGACCCAGGGTCCGGGTATGTTGTGGGCTGAATATCGACCGAAGAGTGCCAAGAAGGTTGGGAATCATCCCAGTGTGGTCCTTTTAAATTTTCATGGCCATTTGGGTTGACAAACGGACGAAACGGCGTGAACGGGGCATTTTCGGTCCAAATCATTATGCTATAGCCTACGGTTTCGGGGGTAGGCCAGGGGTCCAAGCGTGTTGTAATCCCAAAATTAACCAGGGCATGTCAGGTATGTTGGGGATCATCCCAGTAAGGTCAATTTGAATTTTTATGGACCTTTGTGTAGACAAACGGGCGAAACGGCTTGAATGAGGCATTTTGGGGCCAAATCGGTGTGCTATAGCCCACAATTTTGGGTGTGGGCTTGGTGTCCGGGATTGTTGTACACTGAAAATCGAATGGGGCATGCTAGGGAGATTGGGGATCATTCCATTGTAGTCCATGTAATTTTTTGTGACCATTTTGGAGGACAAATAGGCGAAACGGTACGAACGAGGCATTTTTAAGCTAAATCAGTATGCTATAGCCCAAACTTTTATGTGTGCAAATAGGGACCGGGCTTGCTGTGGGCCAAAATTCGACTGAGTAGTGTCAGGGAGATTGGGGATCATCATATCATGGTCCGTTTAATTATTCGTTACCATTTGGGTGGACAAACCAGTGAAACGGCGTGAACGGGGAATTTTTTAGCCAAATCGGTGTGCTATAGCCCATGATTTCAAAGATGGGCCCAGGGTTCAAGTGTGTTGTGGGTTGAAAATTGACCGAGGCATGCCAGGGAGTTTGGGGATCATCCCAGTATGGTCCCTTTAAATTTTAGTTGCTATTTGGGTGGATAAACAGGTGAAACTATGTGAACGGGGTATTTTCGAGCCAAATCGGTGTGCTATAGCCCACAGTTTTGGGGGTGGGACAGGGGTCCGAGCGTGCTATGGGCCAAAAATTGATCAAGGCATACCAGGAAGGTTGAGGATCGTCCTAGTGTGGTCCGTTTAAAGTTTTGTGGCCTTTTGGGTGGAAAAAGGGAAAAACAGCACAAATGGGGCATTTTTGGGCCAAAATAGTGTGTAACAACCCATGGTTTCGTGGGTGGTCCCGGGTCTGAGTGTGCTGTCGGCCAAAAATTTATCAGGGCATGCCAGGGAGGTTGAGGATCATCCCAGTATGGTCCGTTTAAATTTTGGTGGTAATTTGGGTGGACAAATGGGTGAAATGGTGCGAACGGGCATTTTTGAGCTAAATCGGTTGGCTATAGCCAACGGTTTTGGTGGTGGCCCCATGGTTCGGGTGTGCTGTGGGTCAAAAATTGACTGAGGCATGCCAGGGAGGTTAAGGATAGTCCCAGTATTTTCCACTTAAATTTTTGTGGCCATTTAGGTGGACAAATTGGAGAAACGGCGCGAACGGGGCATTTTTGAGTTAAATCGGTGTGCTATAGGCCATGGTTTTAGGGGTGGGCCTGGGGTCAAGGTGTGCTGTTTCCCAAAAATTGACCGGGGCATGCCAGGGAGGTTGGGGATCATCCTATTATGGTCTGTTTAAATTTCCGTGGCTATTTAGGTGGACAACGGGTGAATGGGGAGTTTTCAAACCAAATCAGTGTGCTATAGCCCACAGTTTCGGGGGTTGGCCCAGGATCCGGGCATGCTATAGGATGAAAATCAACCGGGGAATGCCATGGATGTTGGGGATCATTCCATTACAATCTGTTTAAATTTTTGTGGCTATTTTGGTGGACTAACAGCCAAAACAGTGCGAACGGGGCAATTTCGTGCCAAATCAGTATGCTATAGCCAACTGTTTTAGGGGTGGGCCTAGGGTCCGGGAGTTTTGTTAGCCAAAAATTAAATGGGGCATGATAGGGAGGTTGGGGATCATCCCACTGTAGTTTGTTTAAATTTTTATGGTCATTTGGGTGGACAAACGGGCGAAATAACACGAACGGGGCATTTTTATGCCAAATCAGTTTCTATAGCGCACAGTTTTGGGGGTGGGTCCAGGTTTTGGGTGTTTTGTGGGCCCAAAATTGATTGAGAAATGCTAGGGAGGTGGGGGATCATCCCAGTGTGGTCTGTTTAAATTTTTGGGTCAATTTGGGTGGACAAACAGGCGAAACAGCGCGAACAGGGCATTTTTGGGCCAAATCAGTGTGATATAACCCATGGTTTTGGGGGTGGGCTCGGGGTTTGCACTTTATGTGGGCCAAAAATCAACCTAGTAGTACCAGGGAGACTGGGGGTTATCCCAGTATGGTCCATTTAAATTTTTGTGGCCATTTGGGTGGACAAACGGGCAAAACAGTGAGAATAAGGTATTTTTCTACCAAATCGGTGTGCTATAGCCTACAGTTTCGAGGATAGGCTCGGCGTCCGGGCGTGTTGTGCGTCAAAAATCTATTGCGGCATACCAGGGATGTTTGGATCCTCCCAGTATGGTCCGTTTAAATTTCCGTGGCTATTTGGGCAGATAAATGGGTGAAACGGTGCTAACTAGGCATTTTCGGGCCAAATCAGTATGCTATAGTCCACGGTTTTGTGGGTGTACCTGGGCTCTGGGCATTCTGTTAGTCAAAAATTGACTAGGGCATACCAAGGAGGTTAGCGATCATCCTAGTATGGTCTGTTTAAATTTTCGTGGCTATTTTTGTGGACAAACTATCGAAACAGCGCAAATGAGGCATTTTTAGGATAAATCGGTGTGCTATAGCCCAAAGTTTTGTGGGTGGGCCCAGGTTCCTGGTGTACTATGAGACAAAAATTGATCGGCGCATTCCAGGGAGGTTGGGGATCAGCGCAATATGATCTGTTTCAATTTTCGTGGCCATTTGGGTGCACAAACAGGCGAAATGGCATGAATTGGGTACTTTAAGGCTAAATCGATCTGTTATAGCCCACGGTTTTGAGGGTGGACCCAAGTTCTGGGCTTGCTGTGGGCCCTAAATTGACCGGGGAATGCCAAGGAGGTTTTGAATCAATATAGTGTAATCCGTCTAAATTTTTGTGGCCATTTGTGTGGAGGAAAAGGCAAAACAGCATGGATGGGGCATTTTCGAGCTAAATTGGTGTTCTATAGCCCACGGTGTGAGGGTGGGCCTGGGGTTCGAGCGTGTTCTGGGATGAATATTGACCAAATGTGCTAGGGAGGTTTGGGATCATCCCAGTGTGGTCCGTTTAAATATTTGTGGCCATTTGGGTGTACAAGAGGGCAAAACAGCACGAACGGGGCATTTTCAGGTCAAAACGGTGTGTTATAACCCACGGTTTTGGGGGTGGGCCTGGGATCCGGGCATGTGATAACGCTCAATCTACAGCTCTCTTAGGAGTGTAAAGAGGTCGTTTGTCAAATATAGAACCCAACCTGGGTTGGGTGTCGATCCCACAGGGAATAGCTTGGTCAACAAGTAAGCAACGGTTACTAGACTTTTAGTGCAAGTCTCGTAATGAGGGGGGATTGCAATGTGTAACCAAATTATTAAAGCAAAACTAAAAATAGCAAAGTAAAAAGAAAGAATATTTCGTAGATTGTGAAACAATGAGAATTGAAGTGTTGGGGTTATGTCCACCTCCTGAGTTATACGTCTCTATTGACTATGAGTATGTAGAATTCTGACATACATGTGCTTATAGAGAATTGTATTCGGTGATAAATCCAGGCGTCTTTCGACATATTCGAGGATTATTTCACTTTAACTCTTTCGAGCTTAAAGCGTGTCTAACGGTACGAATTCTCCAAGAGGTTAATCCAGTTACGGCACTAACTGTTTAGTAGGGAATTTAGGGTGTGACCCTACTACCTTGACATTATCTCTTTTCCAGACAAATAACCTTTCTTTCGAACAAGTTAAATGTTATACTGGCGTATTCTTGTGTTTGCGACCACAAAGAATGTAGATTAAGATGAAGAGAATAATGATATAAGCATCATACGTGTCATAAACTCACAAACTAAAAGCAGTAGATAGTATCACAGTTGCCTTCCATAACCCCAACAGAGAAGTTTAGTTACCCATGATTGCGAAGGAGATCACGATTGACATTGTTGTTATACCACAATAAGGATGAATTTCGTGTGGCTCAAGAGGTAGGCGTTAGGCGTGAATTTCCTAGGCAACGTAATGATTCTCTTGTTGCGGAATTTAAGAATAGATGAATAGAAGAAGAAAAATAGAATTAATGGAAAGATTAGAAGAGATGTAGAATTATTTGTAGCGTAGAATGTAGGAAGAAGTAGAATGGTTGAATGTCGAATGAATAAAAATCTCTAGCATGATAGGATATTTATAATACCCATATCCTAATCCTACTAAGCTAATGAAATATCTAACCAAATCCTACTAAGCTAATGAAATACTTAACCCAATTGTACTAGGTTGATGTAATATTCTCCTAATCCAAATAAACAAATGAAATACTTAACCCAATTGTACTAGGTTAATGTATCATTATCCAAATCCAACTAAGTTACTGCAGTCCCCAAAGTTTTCAGAAATGCTGTTTTAGCCCGGGACAGATTTTTCATGCATCACTTTTGGTCATTTAGGCGTCCAAGCTCCCTTTCCTTCCTTCGTGAGCTTTCTTTGGCGTCAAGTAAGCCATAAAATGCTGAATTTTGCATCATTTATACCTGAAACTTTGTTAATCATGTTCGTTAGCTCACTTACAGGAAAAAGGACTAAAAGTGCATGAAATATATAATTTGTTCTCAAAACATGGCACAAATATGGGCAAAATATATTGATATAGGCGTGTAAATTCGCCTATCATCAACACCCCTCACTTGAAGCTTTGTTCGTCCTCGAACAAAATATCATGTCCCTCTACACATCAACTTAGGGTTTCACAGCAACAACACAAAATATTCGTTAAGACAAGCACAATAATTATCAACAAAGAGTAGCTTTTCGATCATTAGTAGAAACAGTTTAACCTCTAGCATAGACTCGTGATGGTGGTCAACTCATATTCAAAATTTAAGGCACAAGTAATCATATACAACTACCCAAAACTCATCAACCATGTGTGTCTCACAATATATTACACATAATCACTCACAAGTATAGCATATTTTTCAAACATGGGTATCAAAATATCCTTGCTCTCACTCTCACAAAGAATTCATATGTAGCAACTGATGACCATAGGCTTGCCCTTAGTGTAATACTCCACTAAATGTCAGAATGTTAAGATTAGGATCAAGTAGGTCTTTTGATGGTTGTAATGTAGGCTAAGGGACGGGTAGGACCAGCTATTTTGGCCAGAAATAGTGACTAAGTTCCTAAGCACTTTAATGCATCACATTGTATCATTGACATTTTTTTCTTTCAACCTTTCTCCTTTCTTTTATTCTACCACCCTTGTTATCCTCTTTTGTTTTTCAATTTTAAGCATAACTTACTTTTCAGCTTTCTTTTTCCTTTTTCTTTTCATAACCTACCTCTTATGATAGCACTTTTTTTTTCATAACTCATTCAAGAACCACTACAATTTAGAGCATCATACTCACACAATTTCCTCATATTTTGTCACATGACTTTTTCACTTTAAAGCACTTAGGATTTTGGATCAAATTACGGTCTTGAAAAAATGGATTAGGCTTACATATGAGGTTCATCAAAGAAAATAGGCTAAAGGCTCAAAAGGGTTTAACTAGGATGATGTCCATGGGTAGGTAAAACGAAGGCAAACATGTATAGGTTGCCAAAGAAATGCCTAAATCATCTCCTAAACTTACACTCCTTATTTTCGCTTTGCATACATACCAGGCAAGTTCTAGCATCAGCCACAAACATAGAATATACTGTTATCTCACACACACAAGGCACATGGTCGACTTGATTGGAAGTAATATAGACTCTCGACCCAACAAGTAAAGGAATTGAACCACAAAATATCATATAATGAGTCACAACTAGAGCCTAAACGCCTCAATAGTCATAATTGTAGCACATACTCTTGTTATAATCTCATGCTGCCTATTGGAATTATTTTATGCAAAGCTAAAAAAAATAATTTAAAAACTTAAAAAAACGACACAAAAAAATAAACAAAAAAAGTAAACAAACATAGATGCAAATAGAGAAGTATAGCATGCGATACCGCCACCCCACACTTAAACGGGACACTGCCCTCAGTGGAAAATAAATACGAAAAACCTGGTCAGTCGGACTCTTCCTCAATGTCGGGGGTCATACCCCCTTCGTCGGAATCATCATAAGAGTCGTCGTCAGAGTTCTCCTCCTCATCGGAGTCTGGCAAGCGTCGATCGTCATCGGTTGGCACATCATCGTCTAGAGGTTCCTCAAAGTATACACCCACTCCACACATCTCCCGTGCATGCATGTTCATTGGATAATCATGGTCCAGCTGTTGGAGCTCTTCAGCAGTTGGAGCACGACCTCCACTCATCATTGTGAAGCGTGTCATGCCATAAAGATGATAGAAGAAACTCTCATCACGAGCATGTCTCTCCGCAGTAGTAAGGTTGACACCATGAGTTGTTTCAGCATCTTTGACCTTGGTGAGGTCAACCTTCTTCGGGTTATGTGGGAGTTTGTGATCAGCTGGTTCCTCTTCGATATCCTCCTTCCACAAGATTTTTGTCAACAGATTACCAAAGGTGAAGTGGGACCTTTTGTGGAGTCTGGCCTTCCGCATTGTAGAGCGAATGATTGCCCCAAAATTAATAGGGACATTCGTCATCAAAGCATAGATCAAACACACTCTATCTCTTGATATCTTGGTGTATTGAGTCCCAGGAATAAGGCATGAGTTGACAATACGCAACCAGATTCTTGCTTCCCTATTCAATGGAGCATAGGGGAAGGTGTTGTGTCGTCCGGTGTCTCGGTGTCTGCCACACCTTGCCATCGATCTACTTCCACAAAGTGTGTGTCTTATTGATCTATAAGGAGGCCTGCTGTACAGCTCTTTGAATGGTGCTGGGTCGACCGAAGGTAAACCAAGAAAGGAGTTGAGTAAATCCGCGTTGAGCTGTAACACTTGGCCCCGAATCTTGACTTCATTGCCTGTGGTTTTCGGCGACCAGTTGGCGTCGAACTCCCTTGTCAAATCAAGATTACATTCTCCCATGTCGCGGAAGATAAAATCCAGTTTCAACGCCATTATTTTCGCCAACATACACGGCTCCTTCTACGCTATGGTGTCCTTGTTGATCAAGTTGACGTGAACATATTTCCGTTCCTTGTTGTTCTTGTACCATTCTTTGGCTTCCTCCTCAAGAACCCATTTTATTCCAAACATTCGTCGGGGTAGTTGCATTAAGGATGATTCTCCTTGTTCCTTGCCACCTCTCTTCTTGCCCTTTTGGGAAGTGGTAGCCTTATCTTGTCGCGCTTTAGGTGCCATTGTTCCTGAGATTTAAACAATATTCATGTTAGCATCAACTCAAAGGAAACAATCTATACACAAGCCATCGGGGTACCACCCCACACTTAGGTTCGTTAATACAAAATAGTGAAGTGAATTCATACGTTTTAGGAACTATGTTCCGACAAGAAAATCAGCGATGTATCACTACTTGCAGCCATTGCACTACTTTCATGTTAGGTATAACAACACTACTACGTAGGGGTTACATTATGGTATAGTTACTTTCAACAATCACAACCTCCTAAGTCGGTAGTCAACTATAGGTCTTATCCCGATGAACGGGATAGTCTAACATGTAAGTATCCAAGTATCAAACTTAAGCAATTTTCATAACCCTAGCAATTCCGCAAATAGTATAACAATGCTATTAAAACCAAATTCAAGTCGGAAACAAGTCAAGATTATCCTAACATATATGTTCACGCGCATGGTTTTGTGTCAACAATCCAAACACATTAACATCACCAATAATCTTTCAAGATGTAGCATTCATAATAGGCATAGCAACGTAGTACTTACGAGAAATAGATGAAGAATACAAGAGTACTTACGTGATTGAAGCCTTTGGAGATGTTCTTGTGAATTGGAAGAGCAAAAAGAAAAAGTTTGAGATGATTTGGAGAGAGTATGCGGTGCCTTTAGGTCAATTTCTAATGTGGTTATGTTTCAAGACTAAGTCCCCTTTATATAGGAAGAGAATGGGTCGGTTTTTGACCCATTTACAAATGGTTTTGGAGACAAAAATTCCCTATATGCGGCACATAATGCTTGGCATAGTCATAGTATAGGCGGCGCATAGTGTATGGCATTTAGGGACATATGCGACGCATAGGTCATGGAATTTAGGGACATATGCGGCGCATAGTTCATGGCATTTAGGGACATATGCTCCGCATAGTGTATAGCATTTGCGATACTTAGACCTAATGCTATAGCATAGGCGGCGCATAGTGTATAGCACACTTAAGAATGGGCAGCGCATAGTGTATAGCACACTAGATTCCGAGACCTTGGGCTATAGGATAGGTTTTGCAATATTCGTGGCCTAGTTTTACCTAGGCCTAGCCTTCCTCGATCCCTATTTTGGCATGAGAAATGCTTAATCCATAGCCTTATGCATCCTTATACCTAACTTACCACCTTTTCCAATACATCCAAATCGTCATTTGAAACCAATCTCCTCGTTGAATACCTCTTGCACCTATATTTTCTCAAAACCAATGAAAACGATTAGTACGATGGGTTGCCTCCCACCAAGCGCCTTAGTTTTGGTCGTGGCACGACTCGTATTTTTGGATTTTCATTTATCAAAAGCAAAACAAGTACTAGAATGAAAGAAAGACAAAACGATAAACAATAAACGATAAAACGATGAAACGATGGGTTGCCTCCCATCTAGCGCCTTATTTATTTTCGTGGCTCGACATAGTTACCTCGAGTACTTAGACTTTGTCGAGATAAGTGATGGCCATATAATTCATCGAGTTAAGAGGACTGATATAAGGTTTAACACGTTGGCCATTCACTTTGAAGACAATGCCATTATTGTCTTCCAATTCGACTACTCCAGACGAGTAGACCTGAATAACTTTGTATGGACCAGACCACTTAGATCTTAACTTACCTGGGAAGAGCTTCAATCGTGAGTTGAAGAGAATTACCATATCACCCCTTTGGAAGTTTCGTCGAACAATCCGCTGATCATGATACTTTTTCATCCGCTCCTTGTATAGGTCTGATCTTTCATATGCATGGAGACGGAACTCATCTAATTCGTTCAGCTGCTCCAACCTCAGATTCTTGGCATCATCCTGATTCAAATTCAACTGCTTCAATGCCCACAATGCCTTATGCTCGAGCTCGATGGGTAAGTGACAAGCCTTCCCATAAACTAGTTGATAAGGAGACATGCCAATTGGCGTTTTGAACGCAGTCCTATACGCCCATAGTGCATCATCAAGCTTCCTAGACCAATCCTTACTATTTGCATTAACCGTCTTTGCAAGGATTTGCTTGATCTCCCGATTGGAAACTTCTATTTGTCCACTAGTTTGGGGATGATAAGGCATAGCTACCTTATGTTGCTGGACACCATACTTGGCCAAAACAGATTTGAATAGCTTGTTGCAAAAGTGACATCCTCCATCACTTATGATAGTACGTGGTACTCCAAAGCAAGAGAAGATATTCTTCTTTAAGAACGCTACAACACGCTTTCCTTCATTGTCGGCCAAAGCTACAGCTTCTACCCATTTTGAAACATAATCTACAGCAACCAAGATGTACTTCATTCCAAACGAATTCACGAATGGACCCATGAAATCAATACCTCACACATCAAAGAGTTCTACCTCAAGAATTTTGGACATGGGCATTTCATGGTGTTTTGAAATAGCACCTTGACGTTGGCATTGGTCGCACCTTATAACATAGTCATAGGCATCTCTAAATATCGAAGGCCAATAATAACCACTTTGCAAAACTTTTCTTGCCGTCCGATTGCCTGCGTGATGTCCTCCAACTTGGGAAGTGTGGCATGCTTCCAATATAGTAGGCACTTCTTCATGAGATATACATCGTCGAATGATACCATCCGCGCATCTTCAAAACAAATAAGGTTCATCCCAATAGTAGTACTATACGTCATGCATAAACTTCCTCCTTTGGTGGTAAGATAAATTGGCAGGTATCACATTACTCACTACGAAATTTGCAAAGTCGGCATACCATGGTAGTTCCTCCATTGTTGTCGCTAATATCTCTTCGTCCGGGAATGCATCATCAATCTGATTTTTAGGTTGCGCCACATGTTCATTCTCAAGTCGAGATAGGTGATCGGCCACTTGGTTCTCGCAACCTCTTCTATCTTTGACCTCAAAATCAAACTCTTGTAGCAGCAACACCCATCGAATTAACCTTGGTTTTGCATCCTTCTTTATCATGATATACCTAAGAGCTGCATGGTCTGTATGAATGATCACCTTAGTACCTAATAGATAGGCACGAAACTTCTCAAATGTGTACACAACTGCTAGGAGCTCTTGTTCAGTAACAGTGTAGTTCCATTGGGCTTCATTTAGGACCTTACTCGCATAGTAGATAGGATTAAATAATTTCTCCTTTCTTTGTCCAAGTACAGCTCCAATAGCTACACCACTAGCATCACACATGACTTCGAACGGGAGAGACCAATCTGGTGCTACCATGATAGGGGCTTCAATGAGTTTTCCTTTAAGGCATTCGAATGCCTTTAAGCAATCTTCATTAAAGTCAAACTTCGCATCCTTCTCCAATAGTTTTCACAATGGACTAGCAATTTTGGAGAAATCTTTGATGAACCAACGATAGAAACCTGCATGGCCAAGAAAACTACGAACTCCCTTCACCGAAATTGGAGGCGGTAGCTTCTCAATAACCTCTATTTTGCTTGATCAACCCCTATTCCTCTTGAGGAGATCTTGTGCCCAAGAACGATTCCTTCTTTTACCATGAAGTGGAACTTTTCCCAATTCAGCACAAGGTTGAATTCTACACATCTTTGCAATACATGCTCAAGTTTTCCAAGAACGACTCAAAAGATTCATCAACAACTGAAAAATCATCCATAAATACCTCCAAAGTATCCTCAACCATATCAGAGAAAATGGACATCATACAGCGTTGAAAGGTGGCTGGTGCATTACATAACCCGAATGGCATACGTTTGAAGGCAAACGTACCATATGGGCATGTAAATGTTGTCTTCTCTTGGTCTTCGGGGGCAATACAAATCTTATTGTAGCCTGAATAACCGTCCAAGAAGCAAAACCATCCTTTCCCCGCTAATCGATCTAGCATTTGGTCCATGAATGGCATTGGGAAGTGATCTTTGAGTGTCCAAGAATTCAGCTTTTGGTAGTCCATGCATACTCTCCATCCAGTGACGGGTTTGAGTGGAATAAGCTCGTTCTTTGTATTCGCGACCACCGTCATGCCTCCTTTCTTGGGAACACATTGTACCGGGCTTACCCATGTACTATCCGAGATAGGATACACAACCCCCGCGTCTAACCACTTGATAATTTCTTTCTTCACCACTTCTTACATAGGTGGGTTTAGACGTCTTTGATGCTCAATGGTGGGTGTGCAATTTTCTTGAAGCTGAATTTTATGTGTGCAAATCCCAGGTGGAATACCAATAATATCCGCAATGGTCCATCCAATGGCTCTAATATACTTGCGTAAGATAGCAATAAGAGCTGCAACTTGTTGCTCACCCAAATCGGCTGCCACAATGACTGGAAGAGTATTTCCGCTTCCTAAGAAGGGGTACTTCAAATGACTTGGCAGCTCCTTCAATTCTAACGTGGGTGGCTCTTCAATAGATGGCTTAGCTGGTGGTATGGGTCGATTCTTGAGATCAAGATCCAGCTTCTTGGGAGCATAGCGATATGTCCCTAATCCCGATAGAGCACAAGTAGCTTCTTCAGAATTTTCAGCATCCTCATTCTCTCCATTCATGAGAACAACCGCCAAAGGATCATCGATACTTTGCTCCTCTTCAAGTAATTCTTTCTCATCATCAAAGAAAACATCAGCCACCAAAAATACACTGAGATCTTTGGGTTGCTTCATTGATTTGCACACATCAAAGCGAACCACTTCCTCATTTATTCAAAATAAAAGCTCATTGGCTCTCAAATCAATGAGCACACTTCCTGTAGCAAGGAAAGGGCACCCCAAGATTATGGGAAATTTTGAGTCTGCCTCACAATCCAAAATAACAAAGTTTGCCGGAAAGATGAATGAAGAAACCTTTACCAATACGTCACATAGAATACCAACAGGTCGTTTTACCGACCTATCCGCCATGACGAGCCTCATATTGGTTGGAGTAGGATTACCCAACCCCAACTTCTTGTAGATCGATAATGGCATCAAATTGATTCTGGCTCCTAAGTCACATAATGCTTTGGCAAAATTCAAAGATCCTACGGTGTAAGGAATAGTGAAAGCTCCGGGGTCGGCCTTCTTCTGAACTATCGATCGGGTAGCAATTGCACTACAATGATGCACATCTTCTTTCAACTCATAGCTTGCTGCCCGCTTCTTCGTCAAAAGATCCTTCATAAACTTCGCATACCCAGGCATTTGTTCAAGTGCCTCCACCAATGGAACATTAATGGTCAGCTGTTTCAACATAGTCATGAATTTGCTGAACTTTGTGTCATCTGCCACCTTCTTCAATCTTTGGGGAAAAGGTGGTGGTGGGTATGAAAGTGTTCTTTCCACGTCTTTATTCTGCTCTTGCTTCCATTTTTCCACTTTCTCAGGCTGCACAGTGCTGGAGGTGGCGTCCTTGACGTCAGGAGTAGTAGCTGCGGCATCTTCTCCTTTTGCGTTGTCATCCATGTCCGCAACTTCGTCAACCACTTTCTTGCCTTTTGCTGAAGTTTCCAGCACCTTACCACTTCTGGTAGTGATGGCCATGCATGACCCATCATTCCTTGGGTTTTGCACAGTATCGCTAGGTAAAGTGCCGGCCTTTCTTTGATTGAGTGCTGCTGAAAGTTGGCTCAATTGCTGCTCTATTTGCTTGATAGAAGTGGAATGTGAATCAACTAATTGTTTCATGGAGGACAAATCATTGATTACCTCCATTACTCCCACGCTCGTTGCTTCCACTCCTTTCAATAATTTAGCCATCATGTCTTCCATACTTCCAGAATTAGATGTGGTGGTGTCACGTCTACCAGGGGGAACGTACAAACCACTCTTTTCATTCTTGTTTTTCCAACTACCTTGGTCTTTGTTTCCAAATTTATCATAGTAGTTCCGACCTTGGTTTCCTTGGGTATTCCCATGGAAACCCCCTTGATTGTTCAAGTAGTTGGCCTCCTCTTCCGAATCAGATTCATCTCTTCCTTTTGACGCAATGGCTTTGACTTTTTCGGTCTTCCCTGTTAATAAATGCTTTGTAAGAAGATCCATTTGTGTTTTTAGATGCGCCATATCTTGATCACGTTCTTCTTCTCTTCTTCTTTGGTCTGCAGTCATGCCAATAGATAAAGTGGGGCTTGCTACCTCAGAATCCTTGGTATGCCAAGCTCTACTTTGTTTCGTCATACGATCTAGCATATTGCTTGCTTGACCAAAAGTGAGGTCCATAAAAGATCCTCCAGCTGCGATATCCACCACTGGCTTAGTTATTGAATTCAAGGCTCTATACAAGATCTCCATTAGGTGAACATTGATCATGTGATGGTTTGGGTATCTCGCTAGCTTTGTCTTGAACCTCTCCCATGTTTCATGAAGAGCTTCAGTGGGAAGCTGACGAAAGTTGCTGATTTCATCTCTCAATTGTGCTCTTTTGGATGGCGGAAAGAATCTTTCTAGGAAAGCGTCTCTCAATTGCCTCCAATTTGTAATTGAATCAGGAGTCAACCCATTCAACCATAGTGTTGCCTCCCCAGACAGAGACAATAGAAATAGACGTAATCGAATTGCATTCTGACCAACACCAGGATTGTCAAACAACTTGCATGTGGAAATAAAGTTGATGAGATGCATATTCAAATCATCGCCTGCTAGTCCACCAAATAATCCCTTGAGTTGCAATAACTGAATCATGGTGCTTGTGATGTTGAACTTGGCTCCGGGCGCTAATGGTGGTGGAATTATGGCTCCAGTGGCTCCGGCACCATCAAGATCATCATCATCATCGGCGAAAGCTGGCTGCATAGGTTGGCGATCATACCTAAACCGAGCTTGCCGACCTCTTCCGTTGGCAGGTGTTATTTCAGCATCACGCCTAGGGTTTAGTAACTCGTCATCACCTAAATCCTCATCGTTGGGATTTGTTGCTCGTGCAGGGTTATCAATGTTTTGTTGTTGAACTTGGGCAGCGGCAAGGGCAGCCAATCTTGCTTGTTCCTATTGAGCAGCCATCCTTTCGATTTCTGCTTGTTCTTCCATTCTACCAATGCGTTGTGGTTTAGGATTGATAGGTAATAACGGTTGACCAGAACTTCTAGTATGGGGCATGCACTGAATAAAAACCTGCAGTAAACAAAAACAAAAACTGAAAGTGAAAGTACGAGAATCTTTGACCAAAGGGTCTAGTAATTATCACAAACTTGATTGACACTCGTATTCCTCGGCAACGGCGCCAATTTTTGATAACGCTCAATCTACAGCTCTCTTAGGAGTGTAAAGCGGTCGTTTGTCAAATATAGAACCCAACCTGGGTTGGGTGTCGATCCCACAGGGAATAGCTTGGTCAACAAGTAAGCAATGGTTACTAGACTTTTAGTGCAAGTCTCGTAATGAGGGAGGATTGCAATGTGTAACCAAATTATTAAAGCAAAACTGAAAATAGCAAAGTAAAAAGAAAGAATATTTCGTAGGTTGTGAAACAATGAGAATTGAAGCGTTGGGGTTATGTCCACCTCCTGAGTTATACGTCTCTATTGACTATGTGTATGTAGAATTCCGACATGCATGTGCTTATAGAGAATTGTATTCGGTGGTAAATCTAGGCATCTTTCGACCTATTAGAGGATTATTTCACTTTAACTCTTTCGAGCTTAAAGTGTGTCTAACGGTACGAATTCTCCAAGAGGTTAATCCAGTTACGGCACTAACTGTTTAGTAGGGAATTTAGGGTGTGACCCTACTACCTTGACATTATCTCTTTTCCAGACAAATAACCTTTCTTTCGAACAGGTTAAATGTTATACTAGCGTATTCTTGTGTTTGCAACCACAAAGAATGTAGATTAAGATGAAGAGAATAATGATATAAGCATCATACGTGTCATAAACTCACAAACTCATAGCAATAGATAGTATCTCAGTTGGCTTCCATAACCCCAACAGAGAAGTTTAGTTACCCATGATTGCGAGGGAGATCACGATTGACATTGTTGTTATACCACAATAAGGATGAATTTCGTGTGGCTCAAGAGGTAGGCGTTAGGCATGAATTTCCTAGGCAACGTAACGATTCTCTTGTTGCGGAATTTAAGAATAGATGAATAGAAGAAGAAAAATAGAATTAATGGAAAGATTAGAAGAGATGTAGAATTGTTTGTAGCGTAGAATGTAGGAAGATGTAGAATGGTTGAATGTCGAATGAATAAAAATCTCTAGCATGATAGGGTAGTTATAATACCCATATCCTAATCCTACTAAGCTAATGAAATATCTAACCAAATCCTACTAAGCTAATGAAATACTTAACCCAATTGTACTAGGTTGATGTAATATTCTCCTAATCCAAATAAACAAATGAAATACTTAACCCAATTGTACTAGGTTAATGTATCATTATCCAAATCCAACTAAGTTACTGCAGTCCCCAAAGTTTTCAGAAATGTTGTTTTAGCCCGGAACAGATTTTCCATGCATCACTTTTGGTCCTTTAGGCGTCCAAGATCCCTTTCCTTCCTTCGTGAGCTTTCTTTGGCGTCAAGTAAGCCATAAAATGCTGAATTCTGCATCATTTATACCTGAAACTTTGCTAATCATGTTCGTTAGCTCACTTACAGGAAAAAGGACTAAAAGTGCATGAAATATATAATTTGTTCTCAAAACATGGCACAAATATGGGCAAAATATATTGATATAGGCGTGTAAATTTGCCTATCATCAGCGTGCTGTGCGTAAAAATCGACTGGAGCATGCCAGGGAGGTTGGGGATCATCCCACTATGGTCCGTTTATATTTTCGTGGCCATTTAGGTGGACAAACAGACAAAAAATTGTGAACGGGGTATTTTTGCGCCAAATCATTGTGTTATTGCCTACGGTATCATGAGTAGGCTCGGGATCCGAGCGTGTTGTGGGACGAAAATCATCCGGCACATGCCAAGGAGCTTGAGAATTATCCCAGTGTGGCCCTTTTAAATTTTCATGGCCATTTGGGTGGACACACGGGCGAAATAGCATGAATGGGGCATTTAGGGCTAAATCGTGTGCTATATCCCACAGTTTCAGGGGTGGGATTGGGGTTTTGATGTGTTGTTGGCCAAAAATTAATCGGGTCATGCCAGGGAGGCTAGGGATCATACCAGTATGGTCGTTTATATTTTTATGGTCATTTGGGTGTATAAACGGGAAAAACGGCACGAATGGGACATTTTCAGGCTAAATCAGTGTGCCATAGCCCACGATTTTTGGGGTGGGCCAGGGGTCCGAGAGTTTTGTGGGCCAAAAATTGACCAGGGTGTGACAGGGAGGTTAGGGATTATCTCAGTGTGGTCCATTTAAATTTTTGTAGCCATTTGGGGGGACAAACAGGCGAAACAGCGCTAATGGTGTGTTATAACCCACGATTTTAGGGGAAGACCCAGGGTCCGAGCATGCTGTGGGCCAAAAATTGATCGGGGAATGCCAGGGAGGTTGGGCATCATACCAGTTTGGATCGTTTAAATTTTTTGGGCTATTTGGGTGGAAAACTGGGTGAAACAGCGTGAACATGACATTTTCGGGCTAAATCGGTGTGCTATAGCCACGGTTTTGGGGATGGGCCCAAGGTCCAGGCTTACTGTGGTCCGAAAATTCACTGGGGTATGCCAGGGAGGTTGGGTATCATCCCAATGTATTTTTTTAAGTATTTGTGGCCATTTATAAGGACAAACAAGCAAAACGGCGCAAATGGGACGTTTTAGGGACGGATCAGTGTGTAATAGCCAAGGGTTTTTGGGGTGGGCCAGGGGTCCGGGCGTGCTGTGGGCCAAAAATTGAACGAGGCATGCTAGGGATGTTTGAAATTGTCCTAGTATGGTTCCTTTAAATTTTCGTCGCCATTTGGGTGGATAACGGGAGAAACGGCGCGAACGGGGCATTTTTGGGCCAAATCGGTGTGCTATAGTCCACGGTTTTGTTGGTAGCCCTAGGATCTGGTCGTGTTGTAGGCTGAAAATTGATCGAGGAATGCCAGGGTATTTCGTAATCATCCCATTATGGTCCGTGTAAATATTTATGGCCATTTGGGTGGACAAACGGGCGAAACAACGTAAATGGGGCATTTTTGGGCCAAATCGGTGTAATATAGTCCACGGTTTTGGGGGTGGGCCACGGGTCCGGGCGTGATGTCGACCAAAAATTATCCGGGGCATGCCAGGGAGGTTGGGGATCATCTCAATGTGGTCTGTTTAAATTTTCATGGCCATTTGGGTGGACAAACGTGTGAAACGGCATGAATGGGGCATTTTTGGCCTAAATCGGTGCACATCCACAGTTTTGGGGATGGGCCCAATGTCTGGGTGTGCTGTTGGCCAAAAATCAATAGGGATATGACAGGGAGGTTGGGGATCATCCCAATGTGGTCCATTTAAATTCTTATGATCATTTGTCTATACAAACAGGCAAAACGGCACGTACGGGGCATTTTCGAGCCAAATCAGTGAGCTATAGCCCACGGTTTTAGGGGTTGGCCTGGGGTCCAAAAGTGTTGTGGGCAAAAAATTGACTACAGTGTGAGAGAGAGGTAGGGGATAATCCCAGTGTGGTCCGTTTAAATTATCGCGACCGTTTGGATGGACAAACGGGTGAAAAAGCAAGAATGGGGCATTTTTGCACTAAATCGGTGTGCTATAGCCCAAATGTTTAGGGGTGGGACCAGATTTCGGGCGTATTGTTGGTCAAAAATTGACTTGGGCATGCCAGAAAAGTTAGGGATAGTCCCAGTTTGGTTCGTTTAAATTTTTGTGCTCATTTGGGTGGAAAAAAAGGCAAAACGGCACGGACGAGGCTTTTTCGAGCCAAATCGGTGTGCTATAGCCTACGGTTTTGGGGGTTGGCCCAGGGTCCGAGTGTGCTATGTGCTGAAAATTGATAGAGGCATGCCAGGGAGGTTGGGGATCGTTCCAGTATGGTCCGTTTAAATTTTTCTGGCCATTTAAGTTGACAAACGGGAGAAACGGCATGAACGGGGCATTTTTGGACAAAATCGGTGTGCTATAGCCCACGGTTTTAGGGAAAGACCTGGGGTCCGGGTGTGTTGTGGGCTGAAAATTGATCGGGGCATGCCATGGTGTTTGGGGATCGTCCTTATGTGGTCTGTTTATATTTTTATGGCCATTTGGGTGGACAAACGGGCGAAATGGTGCGAACAGGACATTTTTCGGGCAAAATCGGTGTGCTATAGCCCACGATTTTTGGGGTGGGCCAGGGGTTCAAGCGTGGTGTGGACTAAAAATTGATAGGGGCATGCCTGGGAGGTTGGTAATCATCCCAGTGTGGTCCGTTTAAATTTTTATGGCTATTTGGGTAGACAAACGGGAGAAATGGCATGAACGGGGCATTTTTGGGCTAAATCGGTGTGCTATAGCCCACGGTTTCGAGGGTTGGCTCGGGGTCCGGGCGTGCTATTGGCCAAAAATTGACCAGGGCATGCCAGGGAGGTTGTGGATCATCGTAGTGTGTTCCATTTAAATATTTGTGGTTATTTTCATGTACAAACGGGCAAAATGGCAGGAACAGGGCATTTTTAGGCCAAATCGGTGTGCTATAGCCCACGGTTTTGGGTGTGGGCATGGGGTTCGAGCGTGTTGTCAACCAAAAATCGATCGGGGTGTGCTAGGGAGGTTGGGGATCATCCCAGTATAGTCTATTTAAATTATTGTGGCCATTTTTTTGGACAAACGGGTGAAACGGCAGGAACGGGGCATTTTTGGGCCAAATCGATGTGTTATAGCCCACATTTTTGGGGATGGGACCAGGTTCCGGGTGTGCTGTCGGTCAAAAATCGATTAGGGCATGCCAGGGAGGTTGGGGATCATCCAAATATGGTTCGTTTAAATTTTTGTGGCCATTTGGGTGTACAAACAGGCGAAATGGCACAAATGGGATTTTTTCGAGCCAAATCGGTGTGCTATATCCTACGATTTTAGGGGTGGGCCATTGGTCCAGGCGTTCTATGTGCTGAAAATTGATAGAGACATGCTAGGGAGGTTGCAGATCATCCCAGTATGGTGTGTTTAAATATTTGTGGCCATTTAAGTTGGACAAACGGGCAAAATAGCGAGGACGGGGTATTTTTGGGCAAAATCGGTGTGCTATAGCCCACGGTTTTGGGGTGGGCCTATGGATCGGGCTTGTTGTAGGCTGAAAATCAACTTGGGCATGCTTGGGAGGTTGAGGATCCGTTTAATTATTCGTGACAATTTGGGTGGACAAATGAGCGAAACGGAGTGAACGGGGCATTTTTGGGCCAAATCAGTGTGCTATAGCACACGATTTCAGGGATGGGCCCGGGTTTCGAGCGTGCTATGGGTCAAAAATTGACTGAGGCATGGCAGAGAGTTTAGGGATCATCCCAGTGTGGTCCCTTTAAATTTTATTGGCCATTTGGGTGGATAAATAGGCAAAACAGTGCTAACGGGGCATTTTTGAGCCAAATCAGTGTGCTATAGCCCACGATTTTGGGGGTAGGACCGGGGTTCGAGCGTACTATGGGCCAAACATTGACCGAGGTATGCCAGGGATTTTGGGGATCATCCTAGTGGGGTCTTTTTAAAGTTTCATGGCTATTTGGGTGGACAAATGGGTGAAACAGTGCAAACGGGGCATTTTTCGGGCCAAATCGGTATTCTATAGCCCACGGTTTTGGGGGTTGTCCTGGGCTCCGAGCAAGCTGTTAGTCGAAAATTGATCGGGGTATGACAGGGAGGTTAGGTATTATCCCAGTGTGGTCCATTTAAATTTTTGTGGATATTTTAGTGGAGAAACGAGCAAAACAACACAAACAAGGCATTTTTAGGCTAAATCGGTTGTTATAGCCCACGGTTTTGGGTGTGGGCCCGGGGTCCTGGCGTACTGTGAACCAAAAATCAATCAGTGCATGCCAGGGAGGTTGGGGATCATCTCAATATGGTCCATTTAAATTTTTGTGGCCATTTGGGTGGGCAAACAGGTGAACTGTCATGAACGGGCTACTTTCCAGCTAAATCGGTGAGCTATAGCCCACAGTTTTGGGGGTGGGCCCAGGTTCTGGGCTTGCTATAGTCCCTAAATTTACCGGGGCATGCCAGGGAGGGTCTGAATCATCATAGTATGATCCATTTAAATATTTTTTGCCATTTGTGTGTAGAAAAAGGCAAAACAGCATGGACGGGGCATTTTCAGGCCAAATTGGTGTCCTATAGCCCACGGTGTTAGGGGTCGGACTGGGGTCCGAGCGTATTATGGGATGAATATTGACCGAGCGTGCTAGGGAGTTAGGGGATCATTCTAGTGTGGTCCTTTTAAATATTTGTGGTCATTTGGGTGTACAAGAGGGCGAAACGGCACGAATGGGGCATTTTCAGGTGAAATCGGTGTGTTATAACCCACGGTTTTGGGGGAGGGCCTGGGATCCGGGCGTGCTAGGGAGGTTGGGGATTATCCCACTGTGGTCTGTTTATATTTTTTAGGCCATTTAGGTGGACAAATGGACAAAACAACGTTAACGGGGTATTTTCGAGCCAAATCATTGTTCTATAGCCTACGGTTTCGTGAGTAGGCTCGGGGTCCGAGCGTTTTATTGGCAGAAAATCATTCGGGGCATGCCAGGGATCTTGAGGATTATCCCAGTATGTTCCTTTTAAATTTTCATGGCCATTTGGGTGGACACACGTGCGAAACGGCATGAATGGGGCATTGAGGGCTAAATCGGTGTGCTATAGCCCATGATTTCAAGG
Organism: Capsicum baccatum var. pendulum; assembly: GCA_030864225.1. Classification (NCBI taxonomy): domain Eukaryota; kingdom Viridiplantae; phylum Streptophyta; class Magnoliopsida; order Solanales; family Solanaceae; genus Capsicum; species Capsicum baccatum. Next base: position 11,909,085 of record CM061557.1, read on the forward strand.
GTAGGACCGAGGTCTTGATGTGTTGTTGGACAAAAATCAATAGGGGCATGCCAGGGAGGCTGGGGATCATCCCAGTATGGTCGTTTATATTTTTGTGGTCATTTGGGTGTATAAACGGGTAAAACGGCACGAACGGGGCATTTTCGGGCTAAATCAGTGTGCTATAGCCCACGGTTTTGGGGGTAGGCCTAGGTTCCGAAAGTTTTTTTCACTCCTCAAATCCTATTGGGGTGGACTGGCACATGTAACCGAGGAGTCCCGGGAGAACCAGCTCATAACCTTATACTTCCCATGCATACCTCTATGACAACCCGAAATTCGGACAGCATCATGTCGCATATAAAGGGAAATAATCACCTTTATAAGCTCGAGCACACATATATATGTATATACAATACTTGGCCGTTGGAGCCATCATGTCTACTAACAAAACACCACCTTGAATGTACATTAGGTCTGCAAAGCCTCTAATCAAATACACAGTGTTTAACTAAGGTCGGGACACACCCCGCCATATAACTAACTTCTGTACAATACCAAAAGTGACTGGATATGACACGAAAAGCCCCGAAGCAAACTGGATCTCACCAAAAACAGATGGATATCCTGGCTCCTACTTGTGCGGTGTATGAGTTGAGGTACCTGTGCCTGCAGCATGAAATGCAGGTCCCCCGTGGAGGACGTCAGTATGAAATATGTACTGAGTATGTAAAGCTATAGATAATCACATATGATATAGGAGCTCAATAGAAATTAGAAACAAGTGAATAAATCATAATAGGAGTGGACCACACTTACTAGAACTTGTGACAACCTATACATTGTATTTATTCAATCACTTTACCTTCGTTCTTATCATCTTTGTAATCATTACTGTACTGTATTGTGACCATTAGGCTGCCTCCATTACATATCAACTGGGATCGACCCATGATAGGCTTATGCCCCTGGGATACCACCCATAAACACATAAATAGGGATCGACCCATGATAGGCTTATGCCCCTAGGATACCACCCGATAAGAGAGAACTTCCATCACTTAGTTCAATTAATCTTTGAGATTTTTATTTCGGTTTCCACCGCATTTTTGATACTTTGAAACAATGATACATCAATAAGAGACATATAAATAGACCATCAATTCAATAACAATGAAGTAAGAACTCATTGGCACATCAATGAAGTGTTTTGGAGTCATCAATGCCATAACAATGAAGTAGGAACTTATTGGTATATCAATGAAACGTTTTGGAGTCATTAATAGCACATGGATCTTGTTTGAGTAACCGAATACCTTCTGACATTCATTAGTGCAATAAACATGTAAGATTTGGAAAACAAGTAATTATTGGAATTTCTTGACATCTTGTAGGGTGGAAATTAGTTCATTAGTAACGTAGGACATCATACAAAACCATTATGGATCACATGTTACTGAATAAATTTGGAAACTTTCTTAACAGAAAAATTGTTCACTTTCATGCCAAAGATATGGTATAGAGTATGCTTTACATACCTGACTGTCAACCTTCAATACTAGTCCCAAATGGACTACTCGTCTTTTCGGATTACTTATCTACAATGAACATATATAGCAATCTAGTATTAATGACCAAACGTCACAATTCAATTATTTAAATTCACCAAACTAGTGGTTAAGTAGTAAGCCTTAATTACACCATAAAGGGTGTCACTTTAACCCTCTTATACTCCAATTACATTCACATGCCACGCATATTCATACAACATCCTCCAATATCAAGTTTGGATTCATTTATCCTTCCAACCAATCCATTAAACCAAATTGAGCCATAGACATAAATAATCATCAATTCAATAGTATATCACCATATCCACCTTCCATAACTCAATTACCATATCCACCTTCCACAATTCAATAGAACCAAACCATGCAAAATAGTCCATAACCCTATTTTCATCACCTTTCAATAACAACCAATACATATAATCCTCTATCACACATATACATATGGAAGAGAACAAAGAAAAACAATATTTATACCTTAGAATTCACCTCTTGATTATGAAATCATGTTTGCACAAATAATAGGTGCCGTTTGAAGCTCTCGAGATGACAAACGCAGTTATCGGATTACTTTGGAATTTCTACGGTTGAATCAAAGGTAATTTAAAGGTCAAATTTGTCTAGGGTTTGTTATTTCTCAAAAATTGATGATGAAAATGAGTTTTTGAACTCATATATATGTATATAGAAACATATTCCCGTCCACAATATAATAGGGAATGACCAAAATGCCTTTAAAATTTAAATAATGTCAAATTTGTCCTTTGGTGGACTGTTTTGATAAGCTAAAGTAGATCGACCATAACTCTTTGCTCCGATATCGGATTTGGTGAAATTAGTATCGTTGGAAATATAACGAAAATTTATTTCATTTCATATAAAGTAGGCCACCCATTTCGTCCTGTACAAGGAGTTATGGTCGTTTGAGTTTGACCCTAAAAATCTGTTTTGATAGGCTGAAGTAAAACGAGTATAACTCCTTACTCAGATATTGGATTTGGATGAAACCAATTGCATTGGAAAGAAGAATCAAATATATTTCTTTTAATATGTCACAAATATCCCAGTTCATTATATTAAGGGAGTTATGATCATTCAAAGTTGACCCAAAAATTCGGCTGGCCTCAGTAGTTTGTGTGCAGGAAATTTTCCTGCATATTTACTATTCCTAAATATCCCGGCCACCATTTTAAAATTTCAAACGTGCTTGATTATATCCGAAACCTATCCACTTTTGGAAATCTTTATATCGTCAGAAAGCTTATTCAGTAACCTTCGCATGGAACCATCGACGGGCAAATTCTGATATAAAATAAAATAAAAAAATTAATTCCATATAAATAAGACCAATACACGTACTTGAATACGCCAATACATGTACTTGAATATGGGGTGTTACATCAATCCCCCCTTTTAGGACATTCGTCCTCAAATATTAGCCTAGTTATTCAACCGAAACAAGTGCAAGTCCATCATTAACATTCACATCATCACATAAATATTATGCATATATATAAAAAAAAACTTACTTGTTAATGTTCTAACTCCGTTGCTTGTACTTCCTCGTCATCTTTGAAAAAATGAGGGTACGTAGATTTCATTGCTTCCTCAGCTTCCCATGTAATCTCTTCCCTTTGACGATTTCTCCAACGTACTTTCACCGATGCTATCTCTTTATTTCTCATCTTCTTAACTTGGAGATCTAGAATAGAAATAGGCACTTCCTCATAGGTAAGATCTTCCGCAACTTGCACATCCTCAGTAGAAGTGATATGTGATGGATCTCCGATGCATTTTCGAAGCATTGACACATGAAATACCGGATGTACTGATGAGAGCTCTTGGGGTAGCTCTAATTCATGTGAAACTTGTCCAAACCTTCAAGTGATCTTATACGGGCCTATATAACGTGGACTCAACTTCCCTTTCTTGCCAAATCTCATTACCTCTTTTATTGGTAATACCTCCAAAAATACCCAATCACCTATAGAAAACTCTAGTCCTCTCCTTTTACTATCCGCATATGACTTGTGTCAACTTTGGTCTATTTTCAGTCATTGCTAAATTACTTTAACCTTCTCTATGGATTGATAAACAAGATCCGGTCCGAACAAAAGAGTTTCACCCACTTTGAACCATCCTATTGGTGATCTACACTTTCTTCCATATAAAGCTTCATATGGTGCCATTTTGATACTTGAATGATAGCTATTATTGTAGGGAAACTCAATAAGAGGTAAATGATCATCCCAGTTGCCCTTAAAATCTATTACACAAGCTCGTAGCATATCTTCAAGTGTTTGGATGGTACATTCTGCTTGTCCATTTGTTTGAGGGTGAAAAGTTGTACTCAACTTCATTTGTGTTCCCAAACACCTCTGAAAAGACTTCCAAAAGTTTGTGGTAAATTGGGTTCCCCGATCTGATATATTAGAGATTGGCACTCCATGTAATCGGACTATCACTTTAATGTACAGTTTCGCATACTCTTCAACTGTGTAAGTGGTCCTAACTGGTAGGAGATGTGCGGATTTGGTAAGCCTATCAACAATCACCCATATAGAATCAAACTTCCGGGATGTACGAGGCAAACCAATAACGAAATCTGTGTTGATTATGTCCCACTTCCAGCTTGGAAGATCAATGCATTGCATATAACCTCCGGGTTTTTGGTGCTCAACCTTAACTCTTTGACAATTTGGACATTCAGCTATAAATTCTTCAATGCTCTTCTTCATGTCATTCCACCAATACATGTCTTTCAAATCTTGATACATTTTGGTTGATCCTGGATGAATGGAATACCTTGAAAAATGTGCCTCTATCATAATCTTCTTTCTTAGCCCATCTACATTCGGCACACACAATCGATTTTGGCACTAAAGTACTCCTTCTTGCGTAAGATCAAATGCCTTGGTCGCACCACTCTGAACGTTCTCCTTAAGATGTAATAAAATAAGATCTGCATATTGCTTCTCTTTCACTTTAGCTACTAATGAAGATTCCAGAGCATTATGTACGATAAGCTCTTTATTCGGAGTTTCAAGAGGGCGAACTCCCAAACTAGCTAACTGGTGAAGATCTTTAATCATCCCTTGCATTTATATAGGAACCATCATAGCCTTACGACTTAACGCATCAGCTACCATATTTGCTTTCCCTGGATAATACAAGATATCAACATCGTAGTTCTTTAATAGTTCAAGCCATCTCCGCTGCCTTAAATTTAGATCCTTTTGATTAAAAATATATTGCAAGGTCTTATGGTCAGTAGATATTTCAACATAAACCCCATATAAGTAGTGGAGCCATATCTTTATAGCAAAAATAACTGCTGCCAGCTCAAGATCGTGTGTAGGATAATTTTTCTCATGTGACCGCAATTTTCTAGAAGCATATGCTATTACCTTACCATGCTGCATCAATACACATCCTAAACCAATTTTAGAAGTATCATAATACACTGTATACCCTTCGGTGCTTTCTGAAAGTACTAACACGGGTGTAGAAATCAACATGTTCTTTAAATCTTGAAAACTCTTCTCACAGGCATCATTCCATTGGAATATGGATGCTTTATGGGTTAGCTTAGTTGAGGGTGCTGAAATGGAAGAAAACCCTTTAACAAACCTTCTATAATAATCAGCCAACCCGAGAAAACTACGAATCTCCGTAGGCGTTGTGGGCCTTGGCCAGTTCTTCACAGCTTCTATCTTTTGAGCATCAACCTTTATCCCTTCACTAGATACAATATGACCCAAAAATGCCACCGACTTTAACCAAACTCACATTTAGAGAACTTTGCATAAAGCTTACAATCACAAAGAGTCTGCTATGCCTGTCGTAAGTGATTGGCATGGTCCTCTTCTGATCTAGAATAAACTAGAATATCCTCTATAAAAACTATCACAAATACATCCAGGAATGGCTTAAACACCCTATTCATCAAATCCATAAAAGCTGTGGGTGCATTTGTTAGCCCAAATAATATAACTAGAAACTCATAATGACCATACCGTGTTCGAAAAGCTGTCTTGGGTATATCCATCTCTTTGACCCTCACTTGGTGGTAACCTGACCTCAAATCAATCTTAGAAAAGCACTTGGCACCCTGTAACTGATCAAATAAATCATCAATTCTTGGGAGAGGATATTTATTCTTAATAGTCACCTTATTCAACTATCGATAATCAATACATATCCTCAGCGAGCCATCCTTTTTGCGCACAAATAACACTGGTGCTCTCCAGGGGGACATACTAGGTCTTATGAATCCCTTCTCTAGCAAATCTTTCAATTGCTCTTTCAATTCTCATAATTCTGCTAGGGCTATTCTATACGGAGGAATAGAGATTGGTTGGGTGCCTAGTATTACATCAATACCAAACTCTACTTCTCGTTCAGGAGGCAAACCTAGAAGATCTTTAGGAAATACATCAGAAAATTCATTTACCACCAGAACAGTGTGAAGAGTTGGTGGCTCCGCTTCTGTATCCCTTAATCTAACTAAATGATATATGTATCCCTTGTAAAATATTCTTCTTGCCTTAAAAGAAGAAATAAATCTACCTCTTGGCGCGTTAGTTTCACCTTTTCATTCAAGGACTGATTAATTTGGAAAATGGAAATATACCTTTTTCGTGCAGCAATCAATTGTGGTATAACAAGACGCCAACCAGTCCATACCCATTATAACATCAAAATCTACCATTTCTAACTCCACAAGATCAGCCATCGTATCACGACCACAAACAGTTACTATGCAGTTTCGATAAACCCTTTTAGCTATAATAGATTCCCCAACCGGTGTGGACACTTCAAATGGCTTAATTCACAGTTCGGGTATTCTTTCAAACTTTCCAGCAACCAATGGAGTAACATAAGATAATGTAGAACCGGGATCAATTAAGGCAGATAAATTTAATGAAAATATAGACAACGTACCCGTAACCATATCTGGAGAAGCCTCTAAATTTTGTCGATCCGCTAGAGCATACGTACGATTTTGAGCCCCGCTAGAACTCATGGCTCCTATATCACCTCTAACATGACCCATTGATTGTTCACCCCTTCCTAAATAAGGCATTGATAATGATGATGCAACAAATGACCCCGTAGGTCGTGCCATACCCCCTATGCCCCTTCATGGGCATTCTCTTATCATATGCCCCGACATACCACACCAAAAACAAACATTGGTCCCCAGCCGACATGCGCCCAAATGATACCTTCCACATTTATTGCATGGCTCTCGAGGAGGTCTCGATTGGCTCATATTCCCTTGCCCTTGGTACCCTACTGTCCGCGAACTCCGACTCTCACTTTTGTGCCCAAATTGATTTCCTCTGTACCCTTGGAACTATGGTGGGGCACTAGCTACAGAATAAGAAGATAATGGCCTAAGTGGTCTAGCAGAAAACTGTGGTCTGAACCCTCCTTGGGATGCCATGAACTGCCCTGTAGATCTGTCCCTCTTGGAATATCCTCTTTCTAATTCCTGTGTTCTTCTCCTCTGCCTCTGATCTTCTATTTTTTGTGTAAAAGGTTGGATCCTCGCTATGTCCATATCTTTGTTCAAAGCGGCAATAGTACAATCTCTAACCAGATATGGATTCAGCCTATCCACATATTGATGAACTCCATCATCCATAGTAGCTACAACATTAGGAGCATATCTCCACAAGGAATTAAATCGGAGACTGTACTTCCTCACGCTCATATTCTCCTGACGAAGATTTAAAAATTGACCTGCATGGGCCTGACGAATCCCGAATGGAAGATAATGATCAAAAAATGCCTCTTTAAACTCTTTCCAAGTAGCTGGGGGTGCATCAATACCCCTAGATCATTTCTAGTCCTCGTACCAATATATAGCCTCCTCTTTAAATCTATACGCTGCTAACTCCACTGTCTCTCTACCCGTTACATGCATAACATCTAAGGCCCTTTGAATTTGATCAATAAAGTCCTATGGGTCCTCATTAAGATTTGATCAGTAAAAGTGGGAGGATCCATCTTAAGAAAATCCTGTGTTCGAAGTCTAGCCGCCTATCTGTACCACTAGGACCCATGGTAGGAATGGCTTGCCCAGCAACTATATGAGTCAAAAGTTGCACTGTATTTCTAAGATCTATGTCTTACAGGGCTTCTCAACTTGTATAACAACATGAAAAGGGCAAATAAACATACACGGCCGACTTTGTCCATAACTGGAAGTCATATAATTGTGTACTATCATATGAACATATAAATAGGCCTTTCTCTTATTTGGCGTATTTCGATAGTATGGACTTAGGTATTTATATGCATAAAGCTTAATTGTTTAGCTATAAAGTTTGATATTATGTAAACACATGTAACAGAAGTGAGATGCCGTATACATATGAACAGGGCATACCTTTTGGCAAACGTCCAGATTGTGAGACTTGAAGACAAGACTCTCCCCTTCCGTGATGTCATAGGGATGGAAACATGTGAGCATAAGAGAGATAAGGATATGTAAAAATATTATCATTTTAAAACCTTCTCGTGACCTATAGAAAAATTGTGGATAGCTTAACTTTACAAATGACACATATATTGAAATTATGTAAATAGTGTAACAGAAGTGAGATGTCATATAGATATGAAAAGGGCATAACTTTTGGCAAACGTCTGAATTGTGAGACTTGAAGGTAAGACTCTTCCCTGTCGTGATGTCGTAGGGCTGGAAACATGTGAATATAAGAGAGATAAGGATATGTAAACATATTACTTCATGTGAGCATAGTGGAATCTTAATGGATCAAATCATTTAGTCCTAAAAGAGGTAGAAATAAGGAAGGTTACATTACTTTTAACATATTTCTTATTCACACTGAGACTTTTCATAAAATCTTTAGTTTATACATTAGCCTTATTGAATCTATAAGAACGATAAGGAATGATTTGTAGGCGCATATCTTTACTGTAATCACATAAAACAACTGACAACTTATTAGTGTAGTCACTGGGATTTCTGCATGCGAATATTGTTTCCCCCAATGAAGTTGTTGCTACCATACCAGCGGAACTTGTTGGAGATTTGATGTCCATAAATTAATTACAAATTTAACAGTGAAGAACATGTTTTGATTCAAAAGGGACTATGTTTCGTTAAGCAGAACATGTTTTCATTCAAGAGAAACTATGTTTTGTTAAGAAGGAGTAACAGGGCATACCTTTGGGCGACCATCTGCATTGTGAACCTTCTGATTATTAAATTGAAGTAGGCATACCTTTTTGCGTCGGTTTGGATTGGGAACCTTCTGATTGGTAAATTAAATAAAGCACTCCACAGCAACCCTATGAACAATTGTTTCCCCATTAATTTTTTGCTACAATATGAGCGGAACATGTACCATACCAGCGGAACATGATGGAGAGTTGAGGTCCATAAAAGTATTAAAAATTTAACATTCAATGACATGTTTTGATTCGAAAGCGACTATGTTTGCTTAAGAAGTAGTAAAAGGGCATACCTTTTGCCATCTGTCCGAATTATGAATCATCTGATTATTAAATGGAATTAAAGATTCCAGATCAAGGCTAAAACCACCAGGTTTTCACATGAACTTTTTGCTACCATACCAGCGGAACATCATCGATATGTGACATCCGTAAAAGAATTTAAAATTAACAGTGAACAAAACGTTTGCATTAGAAAGTGATGTTTGGTTAGGCAGAAGTAACAACACATACTTTTTTGCGTCTGTTCGGATTGGAAACCTGCTGATTGGTACATTGAATAAAATACTACACAACAATCTAGTGAACAACTGTTAGAAAAAAACACTCCACAATAATCCTGTGAATAATTATTTCCCCAAAAACTTGTTGGTAGCATACCCGAGGAACTTGTTGGAGATTTCACAAAAGTGAGTATGTTTGATTAAGAAGGAATAACTGGGAATACCTTTTGGCTTCCGTAATTACAAATTTAATAGTGAAGAACATGTTTTGATTCAAAAGGGACTATGTTTGGTTTAGTAAAACATATTTTCATTCGAGAGAGACTATGTTTTGTTAAGTAGGAGTAACATGGCATACCTTTGGGCATCCATATACATTGTGAACCTTATGATTATTAAATTAAAGTAGGCATACCTTTTTGCGTCTATTTGGATTGGGAACCTGATGATTGGTAAATTAAATAAAGCACTCCACAGCAACCCTGTAAACAATTGTTTCCCCATGAATTTTTTCTACAATATGAGCGGAACATGTACCATACCAGCGGAACATGATAGACAGTTGAGGTCCATAGAAGTATTATAAATTTAACATTCAATGACATGTTTTGATTCGAAATCAACTATGTTTGGTTAAGCAGTAGTAAAAGGGCATACCTTTTGCCGTCCGTCCGAATTATGAGTCATCTGATTATTAAATGGAATTAAAGATTCCAGATCAAGGCTGAAACCACCAGTTTTTCACATGAACTTGTTGCTACCATACTAGCAGAATATCGTCGAGATGTGACATCCGTAAAAGAATTTAAAATTAACAGTGAACAAAACGTTTGCATTAGAAAGTGATTATGTTTGGTTAGGCAGAAGTAACAGCGCATAACTTTTTTGCGTGTGTCCGAATTGGGAACCTGCTGATTGGTACATTGGATAAAACACTACACAACAATCCAGTGAACAATTATTTCCCCATGAACTTGTTGGTAGCATACCAGAGGAACTTGTTGGAGATTTCACAAAAGTGAGTATGTTTCATTAAGCAGGAATAACTGGGAATACCTTTTGGCTTCCGTTTGGATTATGAGCGTTGAAGGCAAGACTCTTTCCCTAGCATTTAAGCAGGAATAACTGGGAATACCTTTTGGCTTCCGTCCGTATTGTGAGCGTTGAAGGCAAGACTCTTTCCCTAGCATGATGTCGTAGGGGCTGGATAGTTGTTGCATATGGTTTACAGTGGCGTTCCTGGCATTGTAACTGTTGGAGGCAACGCTTATGTTTTCCCGATTGTTTTTTTTTAATATATAAACTTGGATTTTTATGTTGGGGGTAGTTTAGTAATTTCACTTTAAGATTGTAACTTTTTATTTTAGCTTTAATAATTCTTCGTACCTCATTATTCCACGGCATGATTCATGTGGTCAAGGTCATAGACATCTAGACACATCTAACACTTTTGTAGCTGATTTTTTAATGCAACCTGACACTTTTTCCATAGCGTGTCTACGACTTCCTCTACTTACCAAGCTCCCTTCTCGAGTAGTTTTTCCTGAAACACTAACGGTGTAGCACCTTTTAATGCCACCACCTAATTCGTGGTTGTTTCTACGTCATTGTTTTACTCATTCTACTCCTAAACTTTACATCTAAGCATATATTAGGAGGTAATCCCTTTTCCTAGAATAACCTTCAATCCTTGAATGTACTTCGGTCTCATATTCTTTTAAGGATAAAGTCTATTTCACTATGGTTACCCCCATTCTTACAAGTAATTAAGTGAGAATCCCTCCTTTTAAAGTAGTCTTCCCTTCTTCATTTCGACAAATACAAGAGACTTTTGGTTCTTACATCAACAACCAGTCATGAAATAAATAGATTATGAAATTGACTCCAACGATAGATAAAGACCTCCTCAAACATAGAAGTGTACAGCTCAGTGAATCAAACACCCCAATTCAAACTAGTTGGAGTTCCCTGAAAACAAAAAATTGATCTATAAAAGTTATACTTAAAAAAATTAAGAATTAGATCAATTTAAAACCCAATTCGATTTTCCAAAAGTAGAGCAATTTTCTTAATTTTTACGCTCTCTACAATTTTCCAACCTCTGGATCAATTTGTTGATTTTTTTTTCAAATTTATAGATTGTAAATTGGTTGGATTCTTTTTTTTTTATCAGGTAAACAATTTCATTAATCACAGGTCCAAACTAGGTCGTATACAAGTAGTATACTAAAAATTAAAGAGCCTACAGCATGACATGGCTCTCTACAAAAGACACCCAATCCTTTATACAACCTGCCAAAAATAAATAAGGGATCGGAGGCTACTCCAACTGCCCAAATCATTTATACCCCCTCACTAAAAAGTGGGGGTTGCCCTCTTCCCTCGCTAAAAGCTTTATAGGGAATCCAAATTGACATTACGGGGATAGCCAAATTGACTTTACGGGGAAAGCCTCCTCCACCTCCCTCGCTAAAAGCTTCTCAAAAAAGGACTTGATAGTAAAATGGTTGGATTTTTAGGGTACACAAGGGTAGGAGGAGAGTGAACATAGAAGAAGAAAGGGTGGGTTGAAGGAAAAAGAAAGTGGGGGTTGCAGAAGAACAAAGGGGGTGGTTGGAGGTGGAGGAGAGGTTTGAAGAAGAACGAGGAAGTGGGGGAATGGCGTGGGTTACCTTTTCTCTTGTCTATTTTTTTTAATATATACATAATATACATATTAGTGGGGTTCCCTTTAAAAAAAATTGATGTGGCTCTTACGTTGCAATGATGTGGTACTGGCACGACAATGATATGGCACATGTGTAATACACTCTCCATTGTGAGAATGGTATTATAGTGTTAGGATTGAAAGTAGTTTAGGGTATCTAAATGTTTGTAAAGTTAAAGTGCTAAAGTTCAGACGTATAAGATTAGGGGTGATTTTATCTTTTCTCATTATTCTATTGTACTTCGTTGCCTCCATAATGTCTTGATAATATGGTCAATTCTAGATACTTTTAAATTGGTTCACCTGACGGGTAGAGTTAGGGGTCATCATGGCTTAGGGAGAATTGGATTGTGATAATCACAAACTTGACTTTGTGTGCCTAAAGGAAACTTCTTCACACTAATCTAAATGTTTGCAATAAGTATGTTTTAATAGAATATATGCAATATAAGTTGCTTCTATAACTTTACTTGACAGTGATTGAGACATAAAATTAATAATACAAGAAGGGTTTACCTTAAGAATGAAAGCAGCCGACCAACACAAGTGCTCAGCATCCAAGCGATAAAGCCATACTGCAACAAGGTAGAAAATTTTACCCAAAAATTGATAGTAGAAATACTGAGCATCTAATGCAAGGAGACAACACGTCAGACTGCCTTCAAAAAGTACTATGCCAAACTGAATCTCGATTTTTATAGTACTGCACTGGTAAACCCATCACTAAGTTAAAAGTGGATGTCCACAAGTTAGACAACATGTGATCATAAAGAGACGTCACTGTAAGAATATCAAGTGTCATGTGTTTGATATGTATAAACGTGATCAACCATCAATTGTCAAATTTTCACGACCCAAACCGGGGCCCTGGCCGTGACGAGTATCCCAAACCATAAAGGCTCGAAATACCCCTATCTGTCTGGTAGTCAGGCACATAATTCATATGATAAAAACAAATGCAGAAGATAAACAATATTACAGAAACATGGTCAGGAATCATACGAAAGCAATAATGGGGAATAATGTCCCACAATCTCAACACAACATCTCTATAACGTCTGGGAAATCTCTACTACATGAGTGAAACAAGTATCTATCTGAAAACTGGAACAAGGCCCCCAGTATATCCAAAACTAATAACTGGTAAATGAAACTGCTAAATATCAGGCCTTCCGAAAAATAGAAGGCTCACCAAGTGACTCTGCGAATCTATCTGAGGAAGTCTCCAAACCTGGGAGGGAAAGGGGTCAATACAAAGTACTGGTACGGAAAGATATCAAAACAAAATATAATACTTTTACAAAATATAGTTGAGAGTCATTATAAAGCAGTTGCATATCAAATCATTTGAAAACACATGGGCGTAATGTAATTGTTTTCAACAACAATGCAATGCAGTTGAGATAGGTGGAATACCCTACATATCATATTTACACCAACTGTCAAACCTTGGTTGCTGCCAAGATTAGAGTATAAGTGAGGGGAAGACACAAAAGATCACAGATCAGGGTGTCTCAACCCAATGGTAGTGCACAAGATCACAAAGCAAGGCTCCTAACCATAGTCCCAATTTGGGAATAACATAAAGTCAGGTATGCAAGATCACAAAGTAGGGTACCAAATTCCCATGTCGGAAAACACGGTTTCTAGCGATGAGCCCTTACACTCAAATGCCTTCTTTGGGTATCCACCTATCTCATAAAAAATTAATGCATTCAAATTTCATCTGATTCAATCACATATCATATTTTGTAGGGTATCATCATACCCGACTTGCAAGCCATCAATATCACATCATTCTTCTCATTCAACCATTCTATTCAACATGTTTCAACACAAATGGCCCTCTCATTTTCAAGTTAAAATCATATCAATTCTCAAAACATTTCATGTCATGCTTTTCAAGATGCTTTCAAACAATTTACATCATATGAACATTTAAAACAAATTCACATCAAGAGAGGAAATTTCATATCATTCATACTCTCAAGTTAACATCTTTTCAGAATACATGCATAAACATATATCATATAGCAAATCACTTTGGGAGTAGGCCTAAGGGCCAAATCAATATCATAAAATGTTTAAAACATAATCATATTCATAATTTCAAAACCCCTATTTGTAAACATGAATTTTGAAAGCCCATGAGATTTTTGAGATAACCCCACGTACCTCTATATGCGAATATGATAGGTGTTTCTTGAAGCCTACGTTGCGGGGATTCCAAATCTTCAATTTGTTTTGAAAACCCATGGTTGAATCTTGAACTACTTGGGTTTTTATTTTGAAACCCTAGATAGAGTTCTTGAACAATTTTGATGAATAAAGGTGTATTTTGGGGTCTTTGGGAACTGAATTTCGTGTTTAGGGCTAAGTAAGGGTGGAAAAGGGCCATTTTTCCCCAAAAACGGAGTGTCTAAGTCACTTGAAACCTTTACATAGGCGTTGCCTATGCTATCGACTATGTTTACATAAGCGCCGCATATTCTATCGCCTATATTTACATAGGCGCCGCCTACTACTTTGAAAGACCATAACTTCTTGCTCGGGTGCTGGATTTTAGCAAAATTGGTATTGTTGGAAAGCTAACTCAAAGACCTATCATTTGACACATAGTGGGCTCTCTAACTCGACATATACAGAGAGTTATGGTCGATGGAAGATGACACAAATTACAACGTCTACTAAAACTTAATCGATCGAAATAGTTTCAACTCGTCCTTGAGTTAAAGGACCTCTATGGTCTAAATACAAGCTTGAATGGATTCACATACTACGCAAATAATTAACATGCCATATTGGCATAGGATTTATGGCTTTGAGATTATCAACACATCAGAATCATGGTCTCTATTGTAGCCCAAAATGTAGGGCGTTACATTATCTCCCCCTTGGGATCATTCGTCCTTGAATGATGGGTAGGAACATATTGAAGCTTAGAGGTATGGAATAATATGGACACGACATGTCCTCTAATAAAGAATACACTGATCTGAAACATGACCATATGGATGGAATAAATGATATTCTGAATTTTTATACCGGACATGCATATCTGATGCATGGAATACACGACTGAAGCTACTCATAAGTTGAATTCTCATATTGAGCATGCATACCTGATGCATGGATTTATTATTGAGTTGTTCTCATGAACGCAGAACTGAATACACTGATAAGCTGAACTTTTTCTATTGGACATACATTTCTAATACATGCATATCTAACTGAACAGATGTATGAACGTATGACTGAATATGCAATGATAACTGGTGCGGAGCTTGTAATAAGAATCTATGCATGCAACTGAATGGGGTATCTCCTCCTTGGGACCCTATGTCCCTCTATGAATGCTCAATTCACTAAGATGCTCAGAAAACTGAGGCGATGCACTAGGCACATACAAATTTAATCATAACTGAACATCTAGAATCTGAATATAGTACATGATGCATGAATTGAGCTACACTCGCAAGTACTAGTATACTCTATTTTGGAATAGTAACATATCTGATTTGCTGGCCACATAAACTGAACTTTACTGGAAAGTTATACTCAATCTGGAGTATCTCTTCAATACTCTCTCTAAAGAAGTTCTAGCAGTAATAGGGAGCCATGAATCTTGGGTATGGATTACACAAGACATTCAACTGAGAAAATCATAACATTGACACTACTCTGCAGCCTGGAATATAGACATATAACTCCTAAATTAGGATAGAATTTTCAGACCTTTGGCAATACAACTTCTTACTTTCAGGCTTAGCTCACTTCTCAAATATCCCTTAACTATACTATTCCCTATAAATATCATATTCATTCAACTCAGCTTAAAATTCTCATATGAGCGTTGACAAATCTTTCTACTAGTGTCTAAAGTAGCTTAAATCCTTTCACGGTGATCAAGCCTAATTTTAAATCACAAAATACAACATGCCACACCACGATACTAGTCTAAACTATATGATTTAGTCTTCTGTATCCTCTTTAGGGATCACACCCTAAGCATAACATGCCTTACCACTTCAACGACCAGCTCTAAACTCTTACTATGAAAACACCTAGGTGTAATGTAATTGTTTTCAAAAACAATACAATGTAGTTGAGCTAGGTGGAATACCCTACATATCATATTTACACCAACTGTCAAACCTCAGTTGCCGCTGATATTAGAGTATAAGTAAGGGGAAGACACACAAGATCACACAGTAGGGTGTCTCGACTCAATGATAGTGTACAAGATCACAAAGCAGGGCTCCTAACCGTAGTCCCAATTTGGGAGTGCCATAAAGTTAGGTATGCAAGATCACAAAGCAGGGTACCAAATTCCCATGTCGGCAAACATGGTTTCCAGTGATAAGCCCTTACACTCAAATTCCTTCTTTGGGCATCCATCTATCTCATAAAAAATCAATACATTTAAATTTTATCTGATTCAATCACATATCATATTCTGTAGGGTATCGTCATACCCGACTTGCAAGCCATCAATATCACATCATTCTTCTCATTCAACCATTGTATTCAACATGTTTCAACACAAATAGCCCTCTCATTTTCAAGTTAAAATCATATCAATTCTAAAAACATTTTATGTCATGCTTTTCAAGGTGTCTTCAAATAATTTACATCATATGAACATTTAAAACAAATTCACATCAAGAGAGGAAATCTCATATCATTCATGCTCTCAAGTTTACATCTTTTCGGAATACATGCATAAACATATATCATATAGCAAATCACTTTGGAAGTAGGCCTAAGGGCCAAATCAATATCATAAAACATTTAAAACATAATCATATTTGTAATTTCAAAACCCTCATTTGAAAACATGAATTTTTAAGGCCCATGATATTTTTGAGATAACCCCACGTACCTCTATATGCGAATATGATAGGTGTTTCTTGAAGCCTACGTTGCAGGAATTCCAAATCTTCAATTTGTTTTGAAAACCCATGGTTGAATCTTGAACTACTTGGTTTTTATTTTGAAACCCTAGAGAGAGTTCTTGAACAATTTTGATGAATGAAGGTGTATTTTGGGCTCTTGGGAACTGAATTTCGTGTTTAGGGCTAAGTAAGGGTGGAAAAGGATGATTTTGCCCCAAAAATGGAGTATCTAAGTCACTTGAAACCTTTACATAGGTGCTGCCTATGCTATCGTCTATGTTTACATAGGCGCCACCTATGTTATCGCCTATATTTACATAGGCGCCGCCTACTACTTTGAAAGGCCATAACTTGTTGCTCGGGTGCCGGATTTTAGCAAAATTGGTATCGTTGGAAAGCTAACTCAAAGATCTATCATTTGACGCATAGTAGGCTCTCTAATTCGATATACAGAGAGTTATCGTTGATGGAAGCTGACATAAATTACAACGTCCACTAAAACTTAATCGATCGAAATAGTTTCCACTCGTCCTTGAGTTGAAGGACCTCTATGGTCTAAATTCAAGCTTAAATGGATTCACATACTACGCAAATAATTAACATGCCATATTGGCATAGGATTTATGGCTTCAGGATTATCAATGCATCGAAATCATTGTCTATATTATAGCCCTAAATGTGGGGCGTTACACAAACTATCAAAGCATCTTCTCTTCTCTTATTTCACCTGACCTCTCTTAGGAATAATATAAGCTGATCTTGAACACCTATTTGGAGCTAGAGCTATAACTGAACTGTTTAAAGGTCCAGCATAGCTAAAAAAGTAGAACATACCCCCTTAACTGAATTCAAAAACTTGGCTGGCACAAAAAACTTTAGTCTGGGTTTCTAGCGGCCTAAACATTCTTGTACACCATAGAACAAAACGTTGTCCCTCACATCACAGGTGAACGCATGAAAAATTAAGATTAATATTTAGAATGCAAGAGAGAAAGAGGGAGAAGAGCCTGGACTGGTGCTGAAAACCCAGAACCTAAAGACAATGACTCTTAGAAAAGAAAAGAAGCATAGAAATCAACGTAGGTAGCATCAAAATATACGAGAGCTTTGGAAATCACAATCAACCAACATTAGAAAACTGCACAGAGACAATGATACACTTGAAAACAAGATTTCCAGGAAAATAACTGATGAAATGACAAAGTTTCACCAGTAATAATGGCGTAAAGTTATCACAACCAAAACTTCAAATAGCAACAAGATACTTGGGAGAAAAAACAACTAAAAACAGATAATCGTAGGCAAAGAACCAAAAATGTAAATACCTTCTAAGGCTTTGAAGTGATGGACAAATCTTCAGCCTGCAGCGACCGTAGGAAGGCCAAAATAGAATAGACAATAGGAGACAAAAGGAGAACCGCGATGCCAAATTCAAACTACAGAAAGTCGTTCACTAAATTTTGTTAGAAAATGGAAAATATAACCATATGGAGTACATTTTAGCTGCGCCATACTCTAAATACACTAAACTAAACTTTAAAAGTACTAATGCATTTCTTACCTATTGGTGTGTAACATTCAAAAGTTTTATTGTCTTTGGTCAGAAGATAACCACAACGACGGTTTCAAGAATGAAGAATAAACTGAAAAGAAGACATGCTTGCTTTGGAGTTCCTGCTACATGATGTAACATTACTCTACAACGTTGAAGCTACTTTCCTAATCCTTGGAGTCTAAGTTCTTCCGAGAATAAAATATAATTAGGTAACACATCCTCATCATCATTTGAATCAGTGAAAGGAGGGTTACTGTTGCGATGTTCTCGATCAGCGTCCAAACTACTTCTCTGCAACAAGGCTAGAATCATTGGGTCCAATCTATACTCCTTCAGCATCACTGCAAAATTAGGATCAAGCCCTTTATCTTGCAATAAATTAGCTAATTCACGATCAGTGTGTCTTTCTTTCTGCTTTAACATAGATGTAATCCTGGGATCACTCAACTTTTTTTGAAATGCAAGTGCAAAATTCAAGTCCAGTATCTGTTGGTTTGCAAAAGTGGATGTACTAGAATCACCGCCTTGGCTTTCAAGGCCACTGCTAGAACAAACAACCAATGAACTACTATGCTCTAAATATCTGTCAACATATGATGATCTTACTTCAAGCTCTTAAACAACTGAACGACGGGAACTACTACGTAGAGCTAGACTTGGTCTTCCACTATCTATGCTCTTATCACTATTAATCCCCTCAATGTTATTCCAAGTATTGCCATCACCAGTGCAAGGCAAAGTTGCATTACCAAGATGACCAGCATCAGCACTACTACTGCATTTGACACTTGAGCCACACCCCTCAGAAGAGCTTGCGGAGCTATGTTGGTCTTTTCTGCAGAAACCTTCTCTAAGGCGGATAAATATGCTCTGCAAGGCATCTCGTCTAGCTACTAATGGGTCTGTAACTGATAAATGTCGTGAAATAGCAGCACCCAATAGCACAAATTCTACAACTGCATAACTGATACAATGTCCAAAGTACCTAAAACAAAATTGTTGCAGTAAAAGATTAGAAGATTTTTTTTTCATAAAAAAAGATTAAAAGTTTCTATTCAACAAATAATATTAAAAGGGATGCATATGCCACAAATATAAGAGGACTTGATTATGTAAGAAAATGAATTAGCATGGGTTAACAACAAACCAGTAATTAACTCCAAATTAGATCAGGAACACCCGAGATGTACCGGCAACAAAAAGTACGACGACTCAACTTTTTAGAATCTTAAAACCATACAAGCAAGCTCCCAAGTTCCAATCTGATTGAATGAAAAGCTAGTGAATTCATTACTTACCACAAAGAAATAAGAAATTATTTCATAATGAGTCAGAAAAGGAGACAAATATATGTAGGAAATGAACTACCAAGGATTATCACGGCAGCTGATGTTGTAGCCCCAAGCCAGTTTGATTCCTTTGCTGTCAGACCATACAGGATAGAATACACAAGAAGTACTACAAGTGAACCAACATATAGAAGTCCAAGATGCAGACCCTGCAGAGACCAAGTTCAAAGTGAAGAAGATTAAATTATAGACTTCAGAGAAAATGTTGAAAAGATAGAGTAGAAAAAATGATGAGCAGTATAAATGAGAACCCACTGAACACATAATATAACAAGGTGACTTTCTAATCTAAAGCAGCATTTAAATTAATTTGCTTAGCAGTGGGATTTTAAGATCTACTGCATTTACTGGACTACTGGAGAGTGTGTTTTGTTCTATCAGAGTTAGTATTCCTTTTATTCAAATAGATTTGAGTTACACCCATTGTTTAGCGTTCTTTGGCTCTTAATTTTCAAAGTCTGTTAGTTGAGAACATTTTGTCCTATCTTCATATCTTTCATATCTTATAACAAAAATTATGTTCCATCCAAAAAAAGAGTTGTCATATTAGTCATCCCTGTCCTTTATATAGAGCTCTTCCCATCTTTGTTCAAATCCCTATCCAACAAGACCGATGTCCCCCTTCAAAAAGTATTACATCTTACTCTGTCTTTCTATTGCCTATAAACAGTCTAGCACGTCAATGATGTCTTCTGTTAGAACTAATCATCGTGTTTACACCAAAAATAAAGAAGTGCTAAACTATTCATGTTGATCTTCTACACATCCTCAAAACAACCCGTGTTTCTTTCTGTCCAAACTGTCCACCATATATATATTGAAAAAATTTCCATCTCTCTTCCTTTATTACATTTACTTCCCCGTTCCAGCTGCTTAGTACTTTTTCAATGCTCCCAGGTTCTACCCACCTGATCCCCTTCAGGTTGAAAACATGCTCTACAGCTGCTCTGTCTATTTCCAATGTAAGAAAAGATGGTTGATTGTGTAAAGAAAGGATCTTGGGCCTAACTCAACCCCAAAAGCTAGCACATGAGGAGAGGATTGCTCAAGTCCATAAAAGAAGACCGACAGTTCACTCCCCAAAAATATGGGACTTTCACCCACTCTAACACTACCTTCACGCCCAGGCCCAACAAGAGCGTGGTCCGGGAGCTCAAAGGTGGATGGACCTGGCTCTAAGACCATTTAAAGATGTGATACATAGACCAAACTCAACCTCAAAAGCTAGCTCAAGTACAATTGCTTAAGTCCATATAAGTAGACCGTGAATCAATTCCCAATCAATGTGAGACTTTCATCCACCCTCATGTCAAGCTCAACTGGAGCGTGGACCGAGACTCCGAGAATACAAACAGGGCTATTTGTGTGTGAAAATAGAAAACCCACTGAACTTCACCAATTTTCCTCAAAAAACACTAGGCTATTTGTGTGAGAAAAATACATTTGTTTGATTCGACAACAACGTTTATCAAGAATGACATGCAACAGCGGAGGAATGATGAACGTTTGAGCGGTTACATTGATGACTCATGCAGAAATAGATATACTTATGAATATTACTAATGATTTTACCAAAATGAGCCTCTCTGTGCTTTACAAGGCCTCCAAAGTTGCAAAATGGATTCAGCACCCTCTACAAGAAACTCTTAATGGCAAAATAATAAGTTGTCTGATCTTATCTGCAATAGGAATGACGAGCACTGTGTTCAGTTTGGAGCATGTCCCTGAGCTCGTCTAGACTTATCCATATCTTCACTACCTTCTATTTGCTTGTTATCTTTGTTCTTACTAGAACCTGCATTTGAGAAGCTTGTGTTGTTGTCTCAAGTTAATGTTTTTCTTTCCTTACTGCAATGCATCAAAATTCAACTTGTGGTGCTGCTGAAAATGTTGAAACTGCTGCAAAACCTAATGGCATAATGCATGAACTTGTACACGCCGATGGACCCAATGCATTCAGTAACAACAGCTCATCTGTTCTCTCTTGTATACAAACAGCAGTTGATATTCCTTCTCAAAGCAGAAAAATTGATGTTCCTCCTAATATGTTTTTGGGCTAGCCCTCTAACATGGGGTTGATACAAACAATAGATGGGAGGATTATTAAGAAAGAACCTGTCTATGGTAGGAATTCTATGTTTGCCTTTGGTCATCACGGCAGTTACTTGGAGTCACGTTCTACAATGGGTGATGTATCTATTTCATCATTTAGTAGTGTGGAGTCTAACACGCAACCTCTTAATGAACCTCTTCTGGATGCTGACACTACTTCATTTGGATTTCTTCGGAGATGCCTCAAAATTTTGGTTTCTCAGACTTAACTGCTGATTTCACTAATAGTTCTGGTACATGTCTTCCTCTTCCCAGTTTCTATGTAATTTCATGGCATCTCTGGATTCTGTGCTTTTCTGCTTTTAAAGTTTTAGGTATTAAAATGAGTTGGTATAATGCTAATTAGGCGTAATTTATATCCGTTTTGACCCGACATCAAATATACGATTATCAGATATGACACATGATGATTGTTACTAGTACTGCTCTCTCTTTGATTTTACTTGTTTAGTAGGTTTTTTAAATGTTTGTGAGTGAACTTTTGATGTAAGTAGATGTTGTTAGGATTTTTAATGTCTCATTAGTTATATCAGTTTCATTTTTTACTCTTGTGTACTGATTTTTATGTGAATAGAGAGTGTTCCTCTCTTTCTTGATTATGATGTGCAGAAAAAAGTTTTTTTTTTTTGTGATGAACAAATGGATGGATTATTTTGTTTTCACACCAAGTGAAATTTTGATGGAACGGTAAGTATTTTTTTTTATTTTTATTAGAGTTTTTGAGCTTGAATTTAAAAAAAAATATAATTATTTTTGAGATGGAGTGTGAGCTTTGAAAATGTAATTATCTTTGATAAGAAGCCTAAATTTCCAAAATATTGTTCTTTCTAGCAAGGAATGATTTACTTTGATGTAGAATTTTGATCTATTCAAAATTAATTAAGTTTTAATTATTATTTTTTTTGTTGATTATTTTTTTTACATGCATGTTAAGAAATTATAAATAAAAATGTGATTTTATTAATTCACTGTTTAAAAGAACTTTTTGGGGAATTTTATAAATAAGTATCTAGTAATAATTTAGAGGAGAATTAATTAAAAGGATAATAAAGAATAAATTTAATTAATATTAATTTTTTTAATATATTGATCATTTAATATGAGAGGGAGGAATTATATTTTCAAGAGTCTTGGCTTTTAATATGTTTGGCAATTAGTTTGTGTTCTACATAGTTTTTCATTTATTGTATTTTTCCTAAGGAACTTATAATTCTACTTGGTTTCTCCAATGACACCATTTTTTTGTTTTCTTTTTTCTCTTTTTCCTGGTATGTATTTTATATCTAAAAAGTAAGGGTAAAGTTGCATTCATTTTATTATTTTTAAACGTTACTTATGAAATTATATTGAATATATTATTGTTGTTCGTTTTCCTTTTTAATTTCTCCAACGACACCACTTTTTTGTTTTCTTTTTCTCTTTTTTCTTGGAATGTCTATCGAAAGGTAAAAAATTATACGCACCCAGTATATACATCAAATTAATTTTCTTTACCATAGTTATGTAATTAAATTAAATAAAATAAATATTGATTAATCATGGTTAAGTAACATGAACTTTAAATTCAAACAAATGGCATGCATGTATTGACTTGGTGTATACACCGGGTGCGTGTAAGTTTTAGCCCGATCGAAAAAGGTCTTTCTATCTCTAAATGGTAAGGGTAAAGCCACATACTTTTTATTCTTTTCAAAGATCACTTATAAAATCATACTGAATATGTTGTTACGTTGTTTCCTTGATTTATTTTGTGTTTTGTTTAGGTGCAAGAACTAAGGACAAGTAACCTTCTACAATATATTGAATTATATAATATCCTCTTAAACAACTTCATATTTTGAAAATAAAATATAACTTATATACATCGACAGTCGAACAATATACGATTGCTCAGAAACACAAGAAAAGCAAAAAGACACCACAATTTTCTGTCAATTTTTTTTCCTTTCAATTAATGGATGAACAAAAAAACACAAATTAACAGGCTGTGAATGATTTATATTGGCCATTTAAAGAGAGTGATATTTCGTTTGGTAGCTTATGGTGTTAAAAGGTCACAATCATATAACATATTCGATATTTTTTCTCTATGGTTTGTAATTAATACTCTCTCCGTCTAAAAAAGAATGATCTACTTTCCTTTTTAATACGTTTAAAAAAGAATGACTCTTTCCCTTTTTGGCAATACTTTACTTTGAACTTTTCACATAGCATGTTTAAAACCACAATATTAAAGGGCATTTTAGTACATTTGACATAACTTTAATTTAGGACCACAAGATTCAAAAGTCTTCTTTATTATCTTAAACTCCGTATCAAGTCAAACTAGGTCATTCTTTTTGAAACGGAGGGAGTAAAAGACTTGACAGATTAGCAAGTATATTATGATGTTAATATCAAATTATGGCAATAATTGATTCGATGATTTGAATGTGATGGTGATTCTTATGTAATTAAGTATTAAAATAAGTTAATAGAATATTATAAAGTACATGTATTTATTTAATTAGAAGAAATAAAATGATCGATTGTGCTTTACTGATTAGTCTCCATGAGAGATACCAATCAACTACCAACAATGGTGATCCTATTATCCTATTCTTGTAGTGGTGGTGGTGGGGTGGGGGTGGGGGGATACATTTATATACGTGAACAATGAATAAATAAATATGTGATATCAATAGCATGTTGAATCTTTAAATGACACGGTTCACTCAATTCAACGTGATACTAAGTGTAACAAAGTCTTGAGTCAGGCCTAATTCTTTAATAATCACTTCAGTTCTTTCGTATTTATGACGTCGACTCATCTTGCTTGAAAAGTATTAAGAATGTAGCAAAAATGAAGATTTCATCTACAGTCCATTGTGGAAAGAGCACATCATCTTGTGTCACGAAAACCACCTAGTACAACTTTGCTCAATTCGGAATGGAAGTTGATATAAAATTATGTTACAGTACATTGAAAGAAAGAGAGATTCAGCAATAAAAACATTAGAAGAAATGGTGCAAAATATTGACTACTAATTGAACAACAACTTTTAACAAAGGGCAGCCCGGTGCACTAAAGCTACCGCTATGCGCGGTGTCCGGGGAAGGGCCCCACCACAAGGGTGTATCATACGCAGCCTTACCTTGCATTTCTGCCAGAGGCTGTTTTCAAGACTTGAACCCATGACCTCCTGGTCACATGGCAGCAACTTTACCAGTTGAACAACAACTTTTAACATTTTACACAAAGTATGTTGATCTTTAATAGCACAACATTTGTGGTATATCAAGAACTTGGCTCAAAGACATTATCTATATGAAACTAGGCATAATTATATGCAGTATATCTAACAGAAATGCTAACCTACTCACTAAGTTTATCGTCTCAAATACGAGACCAATCATCTTTTCTATGCTGAGAATATAAGAAGATTCACACCAACAGCAACAACTAAACAATGATACGTCTAGGAAGCAACACCAACGGCTAAACGACCCACTCTTGTACTATGGCTTAAGTCCACACTTCTAACATCCTTTCTCGTTGCATAGTTTCTGTTCTTCATGCAAGAACCTTTGTTTTGTCTTCAGCTTTAAAGTCCTAGTTCCTCCTGATAGAATTTGATGTTCTTGGTCTTGGATAATTCGCGACCTACCTTTTCTCTTGCTCTCTCTTTGGAGCTACTATTCTATTTGATTGGGTTTGTTTAGAAGTTTTGCTTGTTGCAACTGAAGGTACGCTGCTTTCTGATAACTCTGCTGAAGGATGAATAGTTACTTCTAAAACCTGTGGTGAATCGGCCACATTTAGATGTTCATTAGTGGAACATCTATTATAAACTTGTGCCCTTAAATAACGAACAGTGTTATCAGTTGCACTAGTAGCTCTAGCCCCTGCTGCAGTCAAAGGCCTGCTTTGTGATTTAGTTTTACTTGTTAGCTCCTGAAAAAGTAATCAAAAGAGCAAGTTATGTTACTAGGTCGTAAGAGTGAGAGGGAAAAATAATCACTTCAAAGGAGGATAAGGATGAAGACTGAGAGAGTACTAAATTTCAAAGCAAGTTTTATTGGTTTTAATTTTTTGAAAGGTAAAATTCACTTGTCCAAGAAAGGGGATTTGAGTCATAAAATGACAGGAGAGTGATTGCTTCTACCATAAACCAGTAAAAATAGCTTGTAAACAAATATATAAACAAGCTTTACTTTTCATGTGAGAACAGTAGGTTAAGTGCACGGAGGATTTGATGTTACCTAGTTTCAACACAGAAAATAACAGTTTTTGCCCTTAGAACATCTAGAATTTCTCTCTTTCTGTCAATCCTTCATCTGCCTCTGACTGCAGCTCTTGCTCCTACCTCCTTCCAGCTCTATCCATACTTGTTTTTTTCTGAGCGACGGCCAGGTTCACGGTAAAAGGCAGGCATGGGAGTTGCTTTGAAATTGAGATTTCTTCGTAGCTGTTTGTCCTCTGATTCTTTATTTTCCTACACATAGCACAAAGTAAACCAAAAAAACAGTCAGTATTTCTAGCTGCAAATAAAGTAATTGTCATCTAACTCTTGCCGATGACATGTTACACTCCCTCGGTTTCTATTTGTTTGTCTTAATTTCCTTGTTAGTTCATTTCAAAAGGATTGACTCTTTCCTTTTTTGGCAACTCTGTAATTCCATGACTTTTAAAGAGCTAACATTTAACAATTAGCGGCCTATGATTCTCCGTATTAAATTGGACCTGTTTCCGTTAGTCACAAGAATCAGACCTTGGGTTTATTACCTACTTTCTCGCTTGGAGCTAACGTGTTTCTTCCTATTTGGTATGCACTTTCTCCTCTAGCTTCATAAAGAACTGAAATCAATATCAAAGACTTCTTTTAGGTTTTATACGACGTTTGAACTTTATCGAGTAGACACAAGAAATTAGTCGTTGTTTCTTTCCTTTTCCTGGCCCGCTCTTTTGTTTTGAAGAAGAAACTAGATCCATTCTGTTTCATGACTGGTTGACATGAATTTACACTCTCCTTATCCCTGTACAACAATAATATGTCTAAGATATACGTTTATGAACACAATATGGACTTAAAGCTCAAAATTTCTCCATGATATATACATGTTTACACTTTGATATAATATATGGCTAACTTTCTCTGTACAGGAAGCATGAGAAGCAACAACCTTTCTTGCTATTGGCTGTTCTTCAGTGCTACATCATTCAATAATAAACGAGTTTGAGAAAAATAGGATGAATCACTGCTACCAAAATATCCCACATTTTCAACATGGTAAAGCAGCATACCTTTTATGTTGATTAAGTACATTAGCTTTTGAACCCAAAGAAACCTGTATAAAGCAAGTTATTTGTTACCATAAAATTTGATGATCAATTTAAGAATAACTGAAGAACAATCTAACTAAAAATAAAGTTAAGTAATAGTTCAACGGCATTGAAGATTCTCTTATTCAAATTTCAGCTTTGAAAGGATGTTAGGAAGTTGAAGTTTAATGAGAATCAAAGTTCCCAACCATTCCATCCCAGATTACCAAATTAACTTTGAAAAAACCTGTTACCGGTGTACACCTTATCACCTAGATCGCGAGATTTAAACAACATAGGGCCCTAAGGAAGTATGCTACATAACACGCATACCTAATGTCAATGAAATGAACCCTAAAGGACGTCATAATAGGAGGACCAAGGTACAAGATGATCTATTCTACCCTTTAGTGTCAATGTTTCCTTCGATCAAGGATTGCAAGATAGAACTCCACCATTCTCCTCTTTTTATTGGTTTTAATTTTTTGAAAGGTAAAATTGCTTGTCCAACAAAGGGGATTTGAGTCATAAAATGACAGGAGAGTGCTTGCTTCTACCATAAACCAGTAAAACAGCTTGTAAAAAAATTTACAAACAAGCTTTACTTTCATGTGAAAATAGTAGGCTAAGTTCACGGATTTGATGTTACCTAGTTTCAACACAGCAAAACATAAAATAACTGAAGAAATAGGAAGACACTTGTAAAAGGTGAAATTTGGCGATCTGAATGCTCATTATTTGAGACATGTTATAATACCTTAGTTTTTTTTAGCAGTGCTCAGGTTCACGGTAGAAGGTGGGCATGGGAGTTACTTTGAAATTGAGATTTCTCTATAGCTGTTAGATCTCTGCTTCTTTCTTTTCCTGTACATAGCACAATGTAAATCAAACGAACAGTTAACATTTCTTTTCCTGCTGATAACGCTCAATCTACAGCTCTCGTAGGAGTGTAAAGCGGTCGTAGTCAAATATATAGCCCAACTGGGTTGGGTATCGATCCCACAGGGAATAGCTTGGTCAACAAGTAAGCAAAGATTACTAGACTTTTAGTGCAAGTCTCGTAAAAAGGGGGGAGTTTTGTCGTGCAAGTAATGTAACCAAAGTAATAAGGTAAAAACGAAAAATAGCAAAGTAAAAAGTAAGAATGTTTGGTAAGATGTAAAACAATGAGAATTGTGAAGTTGGGATTATGTCCACCTTATGAGTTTACGTCTCTATTGGCTATGAGTTATGCGGAATTTAGACATGCATGTGCTTATAGAGAATTGTAGTCTATGGTAAATCCAAGCGTCTTTCGACCTAACAAGGATTATTTCACTTTAACTCTTTCGAGCTTAAAGCGTATCTAACGGTACAAATTCTCCAAGAGGTTAATCTAGTTACGGCACTAAGTTTTTAACAGGGGTTGGTGCCCTATTACCTTGACATTATCTCTTTTCCAGACATATAACTTTTCTTTCGAACAAGTTAATGCTATACTGGCGTATTCTATGCATCTGCAGCCACAAAGAATTTGGATTAAGATGAAGAGAATAATGATATAAGCAGCACATGTGTCACGAATTCACAAACTCATAGCAATAGATAGTATCTCATAAGGCTTCCATAACCCCAACAGAGAAGTTTAGCTACTCATGAGTGCAAAGGAAATCACAATAGACATTATTATTGTACCACAATAAAGATCTCACATTAGTTATAGGGGTAAGAATGGTGTGAATCCCTTGTTTGAGTAACGTTTCTCTTGTTGCGGAAATTAAGAATTGAAAGTAGAAGAATTTTTAGATATAGAATGTATTAGAAAGAGAATTTGGAACTAGAATAATAGAGGAATGAATAAAAAATCTCTAGCAGAATAGGGTATTTATAATACCCATATCCTATTCCTACTAAGCTAATGCATTACTTAACCCAATCCTACTAGGTTAATGTATCATTATCCTAATCCTACTAACTTACTGCTTAGTCCCCAAAGTCTTTAGAATTGTTGTTTTTGCTCGGGACAGATTTTCCATACGCCACTTTTGGTCCTTGGCGGCCAAGCTTTACTTTCCTCCTTTCGTGAAGCTTCCTTTGGTGTCAGTTATCCATAAAATGCTGAATTCTGCATCATTTATTCCTGAAAACTTGCTAATCATGTTTGTTAGCTCACTTACAGGAAAAAGGATTAAAAGTGCATGAATTATATAATTTGTCCTCAAAACTTAGCTAAAATATGGGTAAAATATATTACTTTAGGCGTGTAAATTCGCCTATCATCAACACCCCACACTTAAAGCTTTGTTCGTCCTCAAACAAACTATCATGTCCATCTAAACATCTACTTAGGGTTTCACAGTAACAACACAAAATATTCATCAAGGCAGGCACGACAATCATTAACAAAGAGTAGTTTTCTGATCATTAGTAGAAACAATTTAACCTCCAACATAGACTCGTGATGATGGTCAATTTATATTCAAAAAGTTTAAGGCACAAAGAATCATACACAACTACCCAAAACTCATCAACCATGTGTGTCTCACAATATATAACCCATAATCACTCACAAGTATTGTATATATTTCGAACATGGGTATAGGATTATCCTTGCTCTCACTCTCACAAAGAATTCATATGTTGCAACTGATGACTATAGGCTTGCCCTTAGTGTAATGCTCCACTAAATATCAGAATGCTGAGCTTAGGATCAAATAGGTCTTTTACAGGTTGTAATGTAGGCTAAGGGACGGGTAGGACTATTTTGGCCAGAAATAGTGACTATGTTCCTAAGCGCTTTAATACATCACATTATG
Organism: Capsicum baccatum var. pendulum; assembly: GCA_030864225.1. Lineage (NCBI taxonomy): Eukaryota > Viridiplantae > Streptophyta > Magnoliopsida > Solanales > Solanaceae > Capsicum > Capsicum baccatum. The sequence continues at coordinate 11,939,056 of CM061557.1, forward strand.
CCATTAGTACTTTCTTTTAAACAACCTAGCTACCTTTCTTTCGTCTATCACCCCTTTTCACCTATTTTGCCATTCAAACATAACTATCTTTTTATTTAATCATAATCACAATTTATCTTTTTGTTTTTCTATTTCTTTTTCTTTTCATCTCTTTTTTTTTTCTTTTATAACACACCTCTATGATAGCCACTCTTTTTCATAACAAATTCAAGTACCAATACATTCTAAGGCATCACACTCACCCAATTTCCTCTTATTTTGTCACATGATTTTACAATTTAAAGCACTTAGGAATTTGGATTAAATTATGGTCTTGAAAAATAGATTAGGCTTACATATGAGGCTGTCAAAGAAAATAGGCTAAAGGCTCAAAGGGGGTTATCTAGTATGATGTCCATGGGTAGGTAAAAAGAAGGTAAACAATTATAGGCTGCCAAAGAAATGCCTAAATCATATCCTAGACTCACACTCTTTATTTCGCTTTACATACACACCAGGAAAGTTCTAGCATCAGTCACAAACACAGAATATACTATCATCTCACACACACAAGGCACATGGTCAACTTTATTGGGAGTAGTATAGACTTTGGACCCAACAGATGAAGAACTGAACCATACAATTATCACATAGTGAGTCACAATTAGAGCCTAAACATCTCAATCGTAATGATCTTAGCACAAACTCTTATCATAATACCATGTCGCCTATCAGAACAATTTTATGCATCAAACTCTAAAAATTTTTTAAAAATTTAACTACTACTAAAAATCAAATAAATAAATGTAGGTAGGCAAAGAAATACAGCATACAAATACCAACACCCCACACTTAGACGGGACACACTGTCCTCAGTGGAAAATAAACAAGAAAAAACTGATTCCAAGAGTGAGTCGAGGTATTTGCAGCGAAGAGGATTCAGCTTGCTCTTTTCTTCCTCTTTTCTTACCTTTCTGTGAGGTGATCGCTTTTTCTTTTCCTTGTCGTCCTTTTTGGTGCCATTCTACCTAAAACTCATGTTAGCTCATCTCGGAAGATATAATCGACAAACAAACTATAGTGGCACCACCCCATAAGTGTGTGATGTCAATTACTCAGATTTCATCGACATACATATAGGCGATATGTTCCAACAATATGTTCAGCACATTCATACTTCCATGTTGTCTTTAACTATTCTTTTCAACTCTATATCATGTAATCTTGACCATCCTTTATGGTTTGGATTAATGCATTTTTGGAACAAGACTACCATGTAGGGATTGAATCAAGTTTATGGTATAGAAATAATCACAATATCTCATGCTTGTATTCAATCATGATGAATGAGTCATTCAAACATTCAAGCATTCAATTTTTAAGATTATGCAATTTAACTTCCCCATGTCGACTCAGCAAAAGTATGACAGTGCATCAAAATCAAATACAAGTTGGAACCAAGTCAAGAACACCTACATGTATTCTTTCACTCAATTAGATGTATCATAACAAACCAAGCACATTCAAATTATCAACTCCAATTCAAGATCTAACGAATCATTATAAGCATAGTACTTATGTAATATAAAAGAAGAACTTACTTAGTGATGGATTCAGAATATGATCTTGCAAGGTTAGATGAGCAAAAAGAAAAGTTTTAAGAGATTTTGGAAGGGTAGGCGGTGCTTAGATTGAGTAAACAATGTGACTTTATCATAAGGATGAAGTTCTTATTTATGGGACAAGCTTGGGTCGGGTTTTGACCCATTTGGAATCAGATTTGGAGACCAAAAGTGACCATAGGCGGCGCCTTTAGCTTTGCCTAGTTGAGCAGAAGGCCATAGCATAGGCCATGCCTAATGCTTTGCCTAGTTGAGCAGAAGGCTTTTGCATAGGCGGCGCCTATGCTATGGCATTGTTGAGCATAGGAGGCGCCTATGCTATGGCACTCTAGAATCCGAGAGCTTATGCTATAGCATAGGCCTTGCCTTGTTCGTGGCCTAGATTTACATAGGCTTTGCCTTGTTCTTTGCCTATATTTTCATAGGCAATGCCTAACCCATAGCCTTTTGCTTCTTCATTCCTAACCACCTTCGACATGCACCGCTTCCAAATCAAAATTCAAGACCAACCTCCTTCCTTATACATCTTGCACCTACACTTACTCAAAAACAACAAAAATGATTAGAACAATGGGTTGCCTCCCATCAAGAGCCTTAGTTTTGGTCGTGGCTTGACTACAAAAACAAACTCCAAAAAAAACAAAACGATTAAAAACCATGGGTTGCCTCCCATGTAGCGGTTGATTTATTATCGCGGCACGACATAGTTACCTCGATTACTTAGACTTCATCGAGATACATGGGGCATCTTTTTTTGAATGGATTCAGATGACGTTGATACTTACTTGTAGGAATGTAATCTTGTTCGAGATGACTCTTGTGCATACATATCCCAGGAGGGATACCAATTATATCATCAATCTTCCTACCCATAGCTCTCTTGTACCTCATCAGAGCAGAGATGAGAGCCTCTACATGATGTTCACTTAAATCATCCGCAACACTCTCCGAAAGTGTATTTCCATATCCCAAGAACGTATACCTTAGGTAATTGGGGAGCTCTTTCAATTCTAGCATTGGTGGCTCTACAATGGAAGTCTTCGTTGTTTGTGAAGGTTGATTTGTAAGATCAAGGTCCAACTTCTTAGGAGCATGAGAATATGACCCTATTTCCTTTAGAGCACACATAGTTTCTTTATAATCTCCATCGTCCCCATGCTCAACATTCAGCAGCGCAGCAGATAATGGCTCAACAGTAAGCTGTTTCTCTACAGATATTTCTTTCGTATCCTCATAATGAACATCAGCTACAGAGAACACATTTATATTGCTGGGCTGCTTCATTTCTTTGCATATATCAAAGCAGACCACTTCGTCATTCAACCAAAATAAAAACTCATTAGCTCTTATGTCAATAAGCATACTTCATGTTGCAAGGAAAGGACGTCCCAAGATTATGGGAACTTCAAAATCCACCTCGCAATCCAAAATCACAAAGTCTGCAGGAAAAATAAAGGTAGACACCTTCACCAACACATCATTCAAGATACCCACAAGTCATTTTACCGACCTATCTGCCATCACGAGCTGCATATTGGTTGGTGTAGGGTCACCCAACCCCAACTTTCTGTAGACGGATAGTGGCATCAAATTAATGCTGGCTCCTAAATTGCATAATGCTTTAGCAAAATTCATAGATCCAACCGTGCAAGGAATAGTGAAAGAACTAGGGTCTGCCTTCTTCTGAACTAAGGACCTTATGGCAATTGCACTGCAATGATGAATATTATCTGCCGGCTCATAGCTTACTGCCCGCTTCTTTCTTAAAATATCCTTCATAAATTTTGTGTACCCAGGCATTTGTTCTAGTACCTCCACCAACGTAACATTAATGGTCAGCTGTTTTAGCATCATCATGAATTTACTGAACCTTGTATTATCAGCCTGCTTCTTTAATCTTTGAGGAAAAAGTGGTAGTGGAAGTGGAATTGTTTTCTCCACGACTTTCTTCTCCTCTTGCTTCTAAATTTTGGCCTTTTCAGACTGCAACGTACTAGGGGTGACGTCATGGACGTCTTGGTCAGCTTCTATGGCTCCCTCATCTTCTTTATGTTCGTCCACTTGCTTGCTTTGGGATAAATTTTCCAGCACCTTACCACTCCTGGTAGTAATAACCATACATGATCCGTCATTCCTTGGATTTTGCACAGTGTTGCTAGGTAAAGTGCCAGCCTTTCTTTGATTGAGTGCTGCTGAAAGTTGGCTCAATTGCTGCTCTATTTGTTTTATTGAAGTGGAATGTGAGTCAACCAATTGCTTTATTGAGGACAAATCATGTATTACCTCCGTTACTCCCGCGCTGGTTGCCTCCACTCCTTTCAATAGTTTAGCCATCATGTTTTCCATGTTTCCAGAACCAGATGTAGTAGTGTCACATCTTTCTGGGGGAACATACAAACCACTATTATCATTCTTGTTCTTCCAACTACCTTAGTCCTTGTTTCCAGATTTATCATAATAGTTCCGACCTTGGTTTCCTTGGGTATTACCTCGGAAACACCCCTGATTGTTCAAGTAGTTGGCTTCCTCTTCCGAATCAAATTTGTCGCTTTTTTTTGACGCAACAGCTTTGAATTTTTCGGTCTTCCCTGATAATAGATGCTTTGTAAGAAGATCCACTTGTGTTTTCATGTGCGTCATATCTTGATCGCGTTCTTCTTCTCTTCTCCTTTGGTCTGCAGTCATGCCAATAGATAAAGTGGGGCTTGCTACCTCAGAATCCCTGGTATGCCAAGCTCTACTTTGCTTCGTCATCTGATCTAGCATATTGCTTGCCTGACCAAAGGTGAGGTCCATAAATGATCCTCCAGCCGCATTATCCACCACTGGTTTAGTTATTGAATTCAAGGCTCTGTATAATATCTCCATCAAGTGGACATTGGTCATATGATGGTTTGGGTACCGCATAAGCTTCGTCTTGAACCTCTCTCATGTTTCGTGGAGAGCTTCAGTTGGAAGTTGTCGAAAATTATTGATCTCATCTCTAAACTGTGCTTTCTTGGATAGCGGAAAGAATCTTTCTAGGAAAGCGTCTTTCAATTGCCTCCAATTAGTAATAGAATCAGGAGTCATCCCATTCAACCATAGAGTTGCCTCCCCAGATAGAGACAATGGAAATAAGCGCAGCCGAATTGCATTCTGTCCCACGCCTGAATTGTCAAATGACTTGCATGTTGAGATAAAATTAATCAGATACATATTCGGATCATCACCTGCAAGTCCACCAAATAATCCCTTGAGTTGCAGTAGTTGAATCATGGTGCTTGTGATATTGAACTTGACTCCAGGTGCCAAGGGTGGCAGAATAATGGCTCCTGTGGCACCAGTTTCATCCAAATCATCATCATCATCAAAAAAAATCTGCACAGCTCGGCGATCAGGCCTCAATCGCGCTTAACGATCTCTTCTCTACATGGGCGCCACCACCTCAGTAGTATGCCGTGGGTTTAGTAGCTCCTCATCACCCAGGTCCTCATCGTTAGGATTTGTTGCTTGGCCTGGGTTATCAATATTCTGTTGATGCACTTGAGCAACTATCCTTTCAATTTCACGTTGTGCATCCATTGATGCACTGAACAAACCTGAATAAAACAAAAACAACAACTAAAAGTAAAAGTACGAGAATCTTTGACCAAAGGGTCTAGTAACTATCACAAACTTAATTGACACTCGTATTCCCCGGCAACGGCGCCAATTTTTGATAACGCTATATCTACAGCTCTTGTAGGAGTGTAAAGCGGTCGTAGTCAAATATATAGCCCAACTGGGTTGGGTATCGATCCCACAGGGAATAGCTTGGTCAACAAGTAAGCAAAGATTACTAGACTTTTAGTGCAAGTCTCGTAAAAAGGGGGGAGTTTTGTCGTGAAAGTAATTAGTGCAAGTCTCGTAAAAAGCGGGGAGTTTTGTCGTGAAAGTAATGTAACCAAAGTAATAAGGTAAAAATGGAAAATAGCAAAGTAAAAAGTAAGGATGTTTGGTAAGATGTAAAACAATGAGAATTGTGAAGTTGAGATTATGTCCACCTTATGAGTTTACGTCTCTATTGGCTATGAGTTATGCGGAATTCAGACATGCATGTGCTTATAGAGAATTATAGTCTATGGTAAATCCAAGCGTCTTTCGACCTAACAAGGATTATTTCACTTTAACTCTTTCGAGCTTAAAGCGTATCTAACGGTACAAATTCTCCAAGAGGTTAATCCAGTTACGGCACTAAGTTTTTAACAGGGGTTGGTGCCCTATTACCTTGACATTATCTCCTTTCCAGACATATAAATTTTCTTTCAAACAAGTTAATGCTATACTGGTGTATTCTATGCGTCTGCAGCCACAAAGAATTTGGATTAAGATGAAGAGAATAATGATACAAGCAGCACATGTGTCACGAATTTACAAACTCATAGCCTTAGATTGTGTCTCATAAGGCTTCCATAACCCCAACAGAGAAGTTTAGCTACTCATGAGTGCAAAGGAAATCACAATAGACATTATTATTGTACCACAATAAAGATCTCACGTTAGGTATAGGGGTAAGAATGGCGTGAATCCCTTGTTTGAGTAACGTTTCTCTTGTTGCGGAAATTAAGAATTGAAAGTAGAAGAATTTTTAGAAGTAGAATGTATTAGAAAGAGAATTTGGAACTAGAATAATAGAGGAATGAATAAAAATCTCTAGCAGAATAGGGTATTTATAATACCCATATCCTATTCCTACTAAGGTAATGCATTACTTAACCCAATACTACTAGGTTAATATATCATTATCCTAATCCTACTAACTTACTTCTTAGTCCCCAAAGTCTTTAGAATTGCTGTTTTTTCCCGGGACAGATTTTCCATACACCACTTTTGGTCCTTGGCATCCAAGCTTTGCTTTCCTCCTTTCGTGAAGCTTCCTTTGGCGTAAGTTATCCATAAAATGCTGAATTCTGCATTATTTATTCCTGAAAACTTGCTAATCATGTTCGTTAGCTCACTTACAGGAAAAAGGATTAAAAGTGCATGAATTATATAATTTGTCCTCAAAACTTAGCTAAAATATGGGTAAAATATATTACTTTAGGCGTGTAAATTTGCCTATCATCAAAGTAAATCAAATGAACAGCCAACATGAAGTAAATCAAATAAACAGTCAGTCAGTATTTCTAGCTTCTGATAAAATAATTGTCATCTAACTCTTTCCAATGATATTTTACACACCCTTAGTTTCAATTTGTTTGTCTCACTTTCCTTGTTAATCCGTTTCAAAAAGATTATATCTTCCCTTTTTGGAAACTCCTTAATTCCAAATTTCCACATGAGACAATTAAGACCACACGATATATCACATGAATTTAAAAAGCTAACACTCAACAATTAGCAGCCTATGATTCTCTATATTAATTTTGAAATATTTTCGTTAGTCACAATAATTAGACCCCGGGTTTATTACCTGGATTCTTGCTTGGAGCTGACGTATTTCTTCCTCTTTGGCATGCATTTTCTCCTCAATCTTCATAAAGAACTTAAATCAATATTAAAAACTTCTTTTAGGTTTTATACGACGTTTTATAAGACACAAGAAATTGGTCCTTGCCTCTTTCCTTTTCTTGGCCCCCTCTTCAGTTTTGAAACATAAACTAGATCCATTCTGTTTCACGCGTGGTTGACATGAATTTACACTCTCCTTATCCCTGTACAACAAAAATATGTCTAAGATATACGTTTATGAACACAATATGGACTTAAAGCTCAAAATTTCTCCACTATATATACCTGTTTACACTTTGATATAATCTATGGCTAACTTTCTCTGTACAGGAAGCACGAGAAGCAACAACCTTTCTTGCTATTGGCTGTTCTTCAGTGCTACATCATTCAATAATAAATGCGGTTGAGAATATAGGATAAATCAGTGCTACCAAAATATCCCACATTTTCAACATGGTAAAGCAGCATACCTTTTATGTTGATTAAGTACATTAGCTTTTGAACCCGAAGAAACTTGTATAAAGCAAGTTATCTGTTACCGTAAAATTCGATGATTAATTTAAGAATAACTGAATAACAACCTAACTAAAAATAAAGTTAAGTAATAGTTCAACAGAATTGAAATAGCAAGTTTACTCATCTGCATTGAAATATTAAGATAACACTAAGCCTAAACCTGATACAAACCTTTGGATCATTAAAAGCTGAATTTCTAGCACTGAGATTAAATTTTGCTTCTGCTTCCAGACATTCAGGAACACTCTGAAGAGCATCGGAACTATTGCTATCTTGTTCAGTTTGGGTCCAGAATGGCAACTTATATTATCTTCTCGGCCACATTCTGTCACTTCAATGTCTCCGTTGCTTGATCCTTCTCCCCCACATTCTGTGACTTTGATGTCTTCATTGTTTGATCCATCAAAAATATCCTCAAAGTGTGCTAAATCACTAACCTCATTCACTCGCTCAGAATCTCCATCATAGCCTATATTCTCGGCTTGATACTTTCCATTCTTTGATAAATGGGTTGAGCTATCATAACTTTCATCAAAGCATGCAAAATGGCCAACTTCATTAACATCCTCAAAGCGCCCCGCATAACCTTCATTTTCACTAGCCTGATACTTTTCATTCTCCAGTAAAGTGGTTGCTCTGTCATTTTCACTAGCATGTTAATGAAGTTGGACATTATGCACGCTTTGATAAAAATTATGATAGCTCAACCTATTTATCGAAGAATGGAAAGTATCAAGCCGAGAATACATGCTATGATAGAGATTCTGAGCGAGTGAATGAGGTTGGTGATTTTTCATGCTTTGAGGAGAGTTTTGATGGATCAAACAACGAAGACATCGAAGTCACAGAATGTGGGGGAGAAAGATCAAGCAACAAAGACATTGAAGTCACAGAATGTGGCAGAGAAGATAGTATAAGTTACCATTCTGGACCCCAGACTGAATAAGATACCAATAGTTTCGATGTTTTTCAAAGTGTTCCTGAACGTATGGAAGCTGAAGTAAAATTTAATCTCAATGCTGAAAATTCATCTTTTAATGATCCAGAGGTTTGTACCAGGTTTAGGCTTAGTGTTATCTTCAAATTTCAATGCAAATGAGTAAACTTATTATTTCAATTCTGTTGAACTATTACTTAACTTTATTTTTAGTTAGATTGTTCTTCAGTTATTCTTAAATTGATCATCAAATTTTACGGTAACAGATAACTTGCTTTATATAGGTTTCTTCGGGTTCAAAATCTAATGTACTTAATCAACATAAAAGGTATACTGCTTTACCATGTTGAAAATGTGGGATATTTTGGTAACACTGATTCATCTTATTTTTCTCAACCTCGTTTATTATTGAATGATGTAGCACTGAAAAACAGCCAATAGCAAGAAAGGTTGTCGCTTCTCGTGTTTCCTGTACAGAGAATGTTAGCCATAGATTATATCAAAGTGTAAACACGTATATATCGTGGAGAAATTTTGAGCTTTAACTACATATTGTGTTCATAAACATATATCTTAGACATATTATTGTTGTACAGGGATAAGGAGAGTGTAAATTCATGTCAACCAATCGTGAAACAGAATGAATCTAGTTTCTGTTTCAAAATTGAAGAGTGGGCCAGGAAAAGGAAAGAGGCAAGAACAAATTTCTTGTGTCTTATAAAACGTCGTATAAAACCTAAAAGAAGTTTTTGATATTGATTTCAGTTCTTTATGAAGATTGAGGAGAAAGTGCATACCAAAGAGGAACAAACACGTCAGCTCCAAGCAAGAACCCAGGTAATAAACCCGGGGTCTGATTGTTGTGACTAACGAAAACAGGTCCAAATTAATATGGAGAATCACAGGATGCTAATTGTTGAGTGTTAGCTCTTTAAATCCATGTGATATATCGTGTGGTCTTAATTGTGTCATGTGGAAATTTGGAGTGGCTACTCAGTCATGATTTTCGACAAAGCATGCAGAATGGCCAATCTCATTAACATGCTCAAAGTCCCCCTCATAATCTATATTCTCAGATCCATCATTACTAGCTTGAGAATCAGCCCCATCCTAACAGTCTAATGAACTCTGGCTTAGAGGTGCCCTTCTTCTAAAAAAAAACTCCTCAAAATATGCCTTTTTCTCAGTTACAGAACCTGGCTTGAAGTATTTCTCAACCTCTTCAAGATACTTGTTGTGTGTGAAAGAAGACCTCCTCTCCCAACATAAAGCTTCATTCTCAAATCTACCGAATGAGATAGATCCAGATTGCCATAAATCTGCCTGTCAATTTTTGTAAGTAAATAAAGATCAGGTAGAAAGTAAAAGAGCCACATAGATTTAGTTCTCATGGAAAATCTTCATTCCCCCCTAATGGTCTAATTAGTAATGTCTCAAGTAGTGTATCCTAACATGCTTAAACAGATATTCTTATGAGATAACGGAACTCTCAAAATCTTTTCCACTAAAAGTTCAGCGTAACAAATCCTCAATCAATGAGCAAGTATGTTTCCTAGAAAGTACCCAAGGCAAGATTTGAAGTAACACACGAAGAAGTTGAAAGGGGTTCAACATCCCAATTAACTAAAGCATAAGAACAACAATTTTTTCTAATAAATCCAGCAGCAACATAAAAGAGAACAATACAATTGAGAACAAAAAATTAACCATAGAAATGCATTTGAAAATGACAGTAACAATGAGTAAGATCCAATAGAAGCTTCACCTGAAAACTAAGCCTAAATGGTTCTTCAATACCACTTGCCATTTCAAAACTGATCCTTCTTTAAAGCACCTTCCTGCATTTCCCAAAAACAAAATCTTACAACTCTGGCAAAAACAAAACAACAAAAAAACAAACACCCCATCACTTAAAAATACAACCTTTTCACTAAACATCATCAAAATGGACCAAAATGAAATCCTGCAGACACCAAAATCTTAAAAATCTAGAAAAAAAAAAGGCACCACAAAAAAAAATTAAAAAAGAAAAATCAAATACCCCATTACTTGAGAATAGTCTTTCACTATTCCTTACATAAATATCATTAAAATGGATCAAAGAAACGGAATTATACAAAGAGAAAAGAGCAAGAAAATATGAAAATTCTGAAAAATGCATCAAAAAACAAAAAATCAAGGCCCCATCACTTAAATATTGAATCTTTTCAGTATTCCATACATAAACATAATCAAAATGAACTAAAAATGAAATTTTACAGATAACAAAATCCCAAAATTCTGAAATATGCATCACAAAATAATTAACACCCCATCACTTAAAAATTGAATCTTTTCACTATTCCATGCATAAACGTCATCAAAATGGACCAAAAATGAAATTTAACAGATAAAAAAGGACAAGAAAATTATATTTTTTAAAGGAAGAAACTGATAGAATCTTGAAAAGGGGTTGTAAAAGAAGCAAAATTGAGACAAGGAAACTTGTTTAGAGTAGAGAAGATTCACTACTGTGCTTAGAAGAATGGAGTTATTTCTAGTGACAAGGACAACGGAGGGAAAACGAATGCTGGAATTTTGTCATATTTGATTTTGTATTTATAGTTAAAAAATATATATATATTTATAGATGGAAATGATTAGTTTTAGTTTAAATAATTAAGTAGATCTTAAACCAAAATAAATCACATCTACATCCTTCTTCTACTTTGGTAATATTGTAAGAAAGGATCAATTGGTTTGTAAATCAGATCTATCTCCCTTTTATTTCGCTCCAACTTGATTTGATTGTAAATTTTAAATTGTAGTGTAATTGGATTTTGTATTTATGGAAATGATTAGTTTTGGTTTAAATAATTAAGTAGATCTTAAATCAAAATAAACTGCATCTACATCCTTCTTCTAGTTTGGTAATATTGTAAGAAATGACCAATTGGTTTGTAAAGCAGACCTATCTCCCTTTTATTTCGCTCCTGCTTGATTGTAGATTTTAAAATTTAAAATCTTTGAGATTTAAGATTTTAGTCTAATTGGATTTTGTATTTATGGAAATGATTAGTTTTGGTTTAAATAATTAAGTAGATCTTAAACTAAAATAAACTGCATCTACATACTAAAGTCATACAATAATCTCCTTTCTTTTTATAGTCTAAACTTACCATTTAAAAATCGCTTCATTTGAATTAATAAGATCATAGTAGATTGTACAAAATCAGTTAATAAATGATATATATTTCCATTAAATAAATAAAGTACGATATAATTGTAATAAGACTACACAATCAACTAATTAGTTTCACTTAATTAGATTAAATTTTATGATCATAATATATAGACTAAAGTTCCTTAAATTTAATGTTGTAAATTTCAAAATATATTTATGGCTAAAGTAGTAGTCAATGTTCCTTGTTTTTTTAATCAATATATGTATATCAATTACGGAACTTTGCATATATTCTTTGTTAAAATAATTGTCAATATTAACTGATTTTTACCGCAATTTAATCTAATTAATTTAATAACAATACAATTATTATTAATATTATATATTTTTTAACCATAAATTTGTCCTAATTTTATAGCTTGATTATATTTAATTAATCTACAATTACATAAAGGACTCAAATATGGAAACAATTGATATTAATTACCTTTATAATTTCAAAAATTTAATCCCATGAATTTCTCATATTCTTATGGTTTGATTATATCAAATTGATATTAATTACCTTTACAATTTTGGGAAGAATTTTTAAAAGGTAACGATTAGTTTTTTCCTAATTGCTGATTTATTTCTCAAAAATTTCTTATAAATTTATAATTTGATTATAGTTAATTGATTATTTAATTATCTTTATAATTTGCTAAAAACTCAAATAAGGTAACAATTATTTTTTTCTCAATTACAGATTTTCTTATATTCAATCTTTTATTGTTTTACTAAAATAGTTCAAATTTAATTGTTTTGAGGCATGACATCTTTTTGTCTATAAATCTTTTTTAATGCATAAGAAATGCTTAAGTCATACAATAATCTCCTTTATTTTTATAATCCAAACTTACCATTTAAAAATCATTTCATTTGAATTAATAAGATCATAGTAGATTACACAAAATCAATCAATTAATTATCTGTATTTTTATTAAATAAATGATGTACGAAATTGTTGTAATAAAACTATACAATCAACTAATTAATTTCAATTAATTAGAATCAATTTTATGATCATAATATATAGACTCAAGTTCTTTAAATTTAATGTTCTAAATTTCAAAATATACTTATGGCTAAAGTAGAAGTGAGTGTTCGATGTTTTTGTTACCAATATATGTATATCAAATACGAAACTTTGCATATATTTTTTATTAAAATAATTGTCAATATTAACTGATTTCTAACTCAATTTAATCTAATTAATTTGATAACAATAAAATTATTATTAATATTATATATTTATTTACCATAAATCTGTCCTAATTTTATAGCTTGATTATATTTAATTAATCTACAATTACATAAAGGGCTCAAATACAAAAACAATTGATATTAATTACCTTTATAATTTCGGCAATTCAATCCCATGAATTTCTCATGTTTTTTATAGATTGATTATATTAAATTGATATCAATTACCTTTTTAATTTTTGGAAGAATTATAAAAAGGTAACGATAATTTTTTTTCCTAATTACTGATTTATTTCTCAAAAAATTCTGATAAATTCATAATTTGATTATAGTCAATTGATTATTTAATTATCTTTATAATTTGCTAAAAGATCAAATAAGGTAACAATTATTTTTTTCTAAATTACGGATTTTCTTATATTCAATCTTTTATTGTTTTACTAGAATAGTTCAAATTTAATTGTTTTGAGGGATGACAACTTTTTGTCTCTAAATCTTTTTTAATACATAAGAAATGCTAAAGGCATACAATAATCTCCTTTCTTTTTATAATCCAAACTTACCATTTACTAATTATTTCATTTGAATTAATAAGATCATAGTAGCTTGCACAAAATCAATTAATTAATTATATGTATTTTTATATAAAAAATGATGTACGACATAATTGTATAAAATTACACAATCAACTAATTAATTTCAATTAATTAGAATCAATTTTATGATCATAATATATAGACTCAAGTTCCTTAAATTTAATGTTGTAAATTTTAAAATATATTTATGGCTAGTAGTCAGTATTTGTTGTTTTTTTTACCAATATATGGATATCAATTGCGAAACTTTGCATATATTTTTTATTAAAATAATTGTCAATATTAACTGATTTCTATCTCAATTTGATCTAATTAATTTTATAACAATAAAATTATTATTAATATTATATATTTATTACCATAAATCTATCCTAATTTTATAGCTTGATTATATTTAATTTATCTACAATTAGATAAAGGACTCAAGTATGGAAACAATTGATATTAATTACTTTTATAATTTCAAAAATTTAATCCCATGATTTTCACATATTCTTATAGTTTGGTTATATCAAATTTATATTAATTACCTTTATAATTTTGGGAAGAATTTTAAAAAGGTAACGATTATTTCTTTTCTTAATTACTGATTTATTTCTCAAAGATTTCTTATCAATTTACAATTTGATTATTTAATTATCTTTACAATTTGCTAAAAACTAAAATAAGGTGACAATTATTTCTTTTCTTAATTACGGATTTTCTTGTATTCAATCTTTCATTGTTTTACTAAAATAGTTCAAATTTAATTGTTTTGAGGGATGACATTTTTTTGTCTATAAATATTTTTTAATACATAACAAATGCTAAAGTCATACAATAATCACCTTTATTTTTATAATTCAAACTTATCATATAAAAATCATTTCATTTGAATTAATAAAATCATAGTAGATTGCACAAAATCAATCAATTAACTATATGTATTTTTATTAAATAAATGATGTATGAAATTGTTGTAATAAAACTATACAATCAACTAATTAATTTAAATTAATTAGAATCAATTTTATGATCATAATATATAGACTCAAGTTTCTTAAATTTAATGTTGTATGTAAAGTTTAAAATATATTTATAGCTAAAGTAGTAGTCAACGTTCATTGGTTTTTTACCAATATATGCATATCAATTACGAATCATTCCATATATTTTTTTATTAAAGTAATTGTCAATATTAACTAATTTTTTGTTCAATTTAATCTAATTAATTTGATAGCAATAAAATTATTATTAATATTATATAATTATTTACCATAAATCTGTCGTAATTTTATAGCTTGATTATATTTAATTAATCTATAATTATATAATGGGCTCAAATACAAAAACAATTGATATTAATTACCTTTATAATTTTGAAAATTCAATCCCATGAATTTCTCATGTTTTCATAGATTGATTATATTAAATTGATATCAATTACCTTTTTAATTTTGGAAAGAATTTTAAAAAGGTAACAATTATTTATTTTCCTAATTACTAATTTATTTTTCAAATATTTCTTATAAATTTATAATTTTTTATAGTCAATTGATTATTATTATCTTTATAATTTTCTAAAAACTCAAATAAGGTAACAATTATTTTTGTCCTAATTACGGATTTTCTTATATATATTATTCATTTATTTGTTTACAAAAATAGGTCAAACTTAATTATTTTGAGGGATGACACCTTTTTTTAATATTTTTTATTCAGAATGATTACAATATTTTCTATATAAATTGATCAGTTACTATTTATTAATTGGTTATTCTCTTAAATAATTTTTTCTTGTAATATTTCTTTTAGTCAATTGTAATGAAATCATTCATATTTATTTTCTTATAATACTATTATTAAAAACATATGAAATGTAATTTATTAAATATGAAATATGAAATAATATTAAATATTTAAATAATCAACAAAATAGTTTTTTGTTATGAAATGATGGTTTTTTGTTGTAAAAATTCAAATAGGTAGTTCTCAATATGACACTTGTCTTAATTTTAGGCTAGACTATCCTCCTTTATTATATAGATTGATAATTTCAACAAAATTAATTAGAGTACGTCCTTATTTAATTATTTTGTTACATGATGTTGTCTAAATTGCATGATGAATTTGTTGACTATAATGATTTTTATACTTTTTAGTTTAAATAAAATATGTTTAAAAATCGATAATGTAGAGTTGTGGAGATAATTGGCTTATATAAGTATCTTTTATATCTTGAAAGTTTTGTTTTCTTTATGACCGCGCGAAGAGCGACTATGTTGACTAGTTAAGTGATTAAAATAAATTAATAGAATATTACCAATCAACTTCCAACAATGGTGGTCCTATTATTCTAAGGGTGCTTCTTTTTTCTTATGGTGGAGGTGGTTGGGACCTTGGTGGAGGTGGGAGGTGGGGGGATACATTTATATACATGAACGACGAATAAATAAATATGTTATATCGATAGCGTGTTTGAACCTTTAAATGAGACGGTTCACTCAATTCAACGTGATACTGAGTGTAACAAAGTCTTAAATAAGATAGTCGCTCATCAATCAACATTTATCGCTTGGAAAAGAAGCACTCATATATTAGAAAGGATATTTTACATATACAACAACAGTAATATAATTAGTATATTATCATGAGTGGGATCTAGAAAACATAGAGTGTACGCAAATTTTATCCCTACCTTAGGAGAGATAGAGAGTCTATCTGCGATAGACCCTCAATTCAAGAAAACAATATAAAATAAATAAATATTCTATTCTCTAATAGTTTAAACTTTAATCTGATGAGACAGTACACATATTTCAACACAAACACATCACAAGATCTCGGTCGGTCTAGAAAGATATCCCTTCAACATAAGTCAACAAAAATATTTCTGACTTTTACTATTCTTATATATATATGTGTGCGCGTTACCAAGTGCATAACTTCTAACATTTTTCTGGCTTTAGTCTTAAAACTGGTTGTCTAGACAATAATGATATATATATCCTTACTCCTCAGTAGCTCATATGAATCTAGTGACTATTGATATGTTTAGTCAGGTGGTGGCCATTAGGTCAACTATTTTGAGTTATGGACACACAAGGCCAAAATATGTGTGCCGGGAGCGCGACTCATCAACCTACTAGCAATGGAGGATAAAGCATAGCACATCATAATAAAAGCTTGATTCGAGGCATTAGAAAAACACTGTCGTCTGTTCCAAAAACAAAATCCTCTTAGCACCCCGGGACGGGAGTGAGGGATGGCCCTACGCGTAGGCAACAACAACACCGGCTCTACGAATTCAGAATCAAATCTTTCTGTTGGCTTTCCCAATTCATTTGTGAATAATAATTCAAGGGCGTGAAAGCGAGTACTTCTAGCTGCTTCACCTATTTCTTATTATGGCAGCTATGTTTTCGTGGCGAAAATAAACAAAAAATAAGATTGAGCATGCTATTTTCAAATCGATTGATAGATAGCCTAATCTGTTCTGATAGATTGAAAGAGATAGAAAGGGAATCTCTCAATAATAAGGGGAAATCTCATATTTCTATCTATTGATGAGACAACTATCTATTCTTGATCCATCAATCCTTAAAACATTTGATCAAGAGAGATTTCAGAACTAAAACATTAGCAGGAATGGTACAAAATATTGACTACTAATTAAACAACAACTTTAACATTTTACAAAGTATGTTGATCTTTAATAGCACAACACTTATGGTATATATCAATAACTTGGCTTAAAGACATTATCTATCTAAAACTAGAGATAATTATATGCAATATATCTAACAAAAATGCTAACCTACTCACTAAGTAAATCATCTCAAATACGAGACCAATCATCTTTGCTATGCTGGGAATATAACAAAATTCTCACCAACAGAAATAACTAAACAGCATGACGGTGTCTAGGAAGCAACACCAACAGCTAAACGACCCAATCTTGTACTTTGGCCTCAAGTCCACACTTCTAACATCCTTCTCATTGCATTGTTTCCTGTTCTTCATGCAACAACCTTTGTTTTGTCTTCAGCTTTAAAGTCCTTGTTCCTCTTGATACAATCTGATGTTCTTGGTCCTGGAGAATTTGTGACCAGCGTTTTCTCTTGCGCCCTCTTTGGAGCTACTGTTCGATTTGATTGGGTTTGCTTGGATGTTTTGCTTGTTGGAGATGAAGACGGGACGTTTCTGTCTGATAAATCTGCTGAAGGATGAACGGTTTCTTCTAAAACCTGTGGTGAATCGGCCATATTTAGATGTTTATTAGTGGAACATCTGTTATAAACTTCTGCCCTTGAACAACGAACAGTGTTCTCTATTGCACTAGTAGCTCTAGCCCCTGCAGTCGAAGGCCTGCTTTGTGATTTACTGGATTTAGTTTTACTTGCTAACTCTTGAAAAAGTAATCAAAGAGCAAGTTATATTAATAGGTCGTCAGAGCAAGAGGGGAAAATAATCACTTCAGGGGAGGATAAGGATGAAGACTAAGAGAGTCTTTAAGTAAATGGCTCGTCAGATAATTAGTATCACGGTTTTTTTTCCTGCAGTAGGATCACAAGATTTATGTAATTGGATAACTAAAGATGGAAGATTATCAATACTAACTGCTATGAAATCAATGAAAAAAGATTGTCATCCACATCGCTGGCTTCTCATATTACTCGCGTCGACAAGAAAGGGTAATATCACTATGCATTCAGATTTCAGCTTCTAAAGGATGTTTGGGGAGTTGAAGTTTAATGAGCATCAAAGTTCCCAACCATGCCATTCCAGATAATCAAATAAACTTTGATCAAACCTATTCCAGTGTAGACCTTTATCACCTAGACCAATGAGATGAAACTAAAAAGGGCCCCAAGGAAGTATGTTGCATAACACCCATAACTAATATCATTGAATGGGGCCTTAAAGGATATCATAATAGGAGGACCAATGTACAAGATTGTCTATTCTGTCCTTTAGTGTCAATGTTTCCCTTGATCAAGGATAGCAAGATAGAACTTCTCTATTCTCTATTGTTTTTATTGGTTTAAATTTTTAGGAAGGTGAAATCGCTTGTCCAAGAAAGGGGATTTGAGTCATAAAATGATAGAAGAGTGTTTCTACCATAAACCAGTACATAAAACAGCTTACAAGCATATCTACAAACAAGCTTTACTTTCATGCGAAAACAGTAAGCTAAGTTCACGGATTAGATATTGCCCAATTTCAACACAGGAAAACTGAAAATAACAGAAGAAACAAGAAGACACTTGTGAAAGGTGAAATTTGACGATCCTCATTATTTGAGATCTGTTATAATACCTTATTTTTTTTAGCGGCGACCACGTTCATGGTAGAAGCCAGGTTTCACGACTCAAAAGGAGGCCCTGGCCGTGACGAGCATTCCCAAACCCGAAGGCCCGAAACGCCCTCTGTCTATCTGGTAATCATGCACATGATTCATATGATCAAATTAATACGGAATAAACATAATAATACGTAAACATGGTCAACAATTTAAAAAAGTTAAAGGCCTAAAAACATGTCCAATAATATTTAATAAATATCTGCAACAGTCTGTGAAATCTCTACTGACATATTATCTGAATAACTGGGACAAGGCCCCCAACAGACCAAATTCCATACTGAAATAAATACCTAAATGACTAGGCCTTCCAAAGCAAAGAAGGCTCACCAACTGAACTCTGAGACAACCCTGTCTTTAGACTCTACTGAAGATCTGGACCCCTAGACTGCACCTCAGTATCTGGGAGAAAGGGGGGATATATATATATATATATACAATACCTGAGAGCAAATGTTCATCAAACATTATCCATAAAACAGTTTCTGAAAAACACATGGGCACCTTCTGAAAATATGTAACCTGTCTATAAATCTCAAACTCTGATCTGTGTATTACTTCTGAGTTAGGTAGTATCCCCTACAAGTCTGATATTCCACGGGCAATATGGAATCCGCCATTAACTCGGCGGAAAATCCTCCAACCCGAGTATACCGCAAGGGTTGGAGTTCATGAATCTGATACGCCACACGACACTTGAGTCAGCGTATAATAATATACCTGGGTCGGCAAACCACGATTTTAGGCAATAAGTCGCTTGAACTCAAGCCCTCTTCAGGGAACCACCTAACATCTCTGTATGCCCATTTTTAACCTTTTCTGTACATGCAACATTCTGAATATCTAAAATCATGATAGTCTGAAATATTTATTAGTCTGAGTCTGATATGGCATTGGTCTAAATTGGTATCATCATACCAAGACTTGCAAGTCATGATTTCTGAGCCATAATACATTAAGGTAAATCTTTCATTTAAAGCATAATTTAGACCACCAAAACTATGCAACTGATACAGAAGATTTCGTGTTTCAAAACTCAAGTCAAAATCATGCAAAAACTTCCTCAACATATGGTGGTCTAGTGCCTTTAGGAAATCCATGCACTCTTTCATTACATGCATTATGAACATTAAACATTCATGCTAGATTCCCTCTTTAGTAATTTAAAACCACCTTAAAATCATAACAAGAGTTCAATCATTTCATATAGTGCTTTTCAGGGATGCATTGCAAAATAATTCATATACTATGAAAAATCTGAAAAATTCACTAAAGAGAGAATTCACCGAAAATCATGCTCTCAACAAGAATTCATTCTTAAATACATGGTTTTTGATGATAGGCGAATTTACATGCCTATATCAATATATTTTGCCCATATTTTAGCCTAGTTTTGAGAACAAATTATATATTTCATGCACTTTTAGTCCTTTTTCCTATAAATGAGCTAACGAACATGATTAGTAAAATTTCAGGTATAAATGATGCAAGATACAGCATTTTATGGCTTACTTGACGCAAAAGAAAGCTCATGAACGAAGGAGAAGGAAGCTGGACGCCTAAAGGACCAAATCTGTTGCATGGAAAATCTGTCCCGGGCTAAAACAGCATTTCTGAAGACTTTGGGGACTTACAGACACAAAGCTGGATTTTTACAAAGTTACATTAACCTAATACAATTAGGCTATGTATTTCATTAGTTTATTTGGATTATGATAATGTTACCTTGACCTAGTACATTTGGGTTAAGTACTCCATTAGCCTATTAGGATTTGGTTATTTATTTTATTAGCCTAGTAGGAGTAGGATATGGGTATTATAAATACCCTATCATGTTAAAGATTTTTATTCATTCTTCTATCTTTCAATACATTCCTCTCTTTACAATCCATCTTTCTATTCACTCTTCTAATCTTTCCATTACTCAACAATTAAATTCCACAACAAGAGAATCGTTACTTGCTAAGGAATCACCTAACCCACACGCCTATCACCTCATCCACACGCCATTACTCAACAATAACAATGCAAATCGTGATCTCCTTCGCATTCACGGGTAACTAAACTTCTCTGTTGGGGTTATGGAAGCCGAATGAGTTACTATCTATTACTGTGAGTTTGTGAGTTCGAGACACGTATATTGCTTATATCATTATTCTCTTCATCTTAATCTACATTCTTTGCGGTTGCAAACGCAAGAATACGCCAGTCTAACATTTAACTTGTTCGAGAGAAAGGTTATTTGTCTGGAAAAGAGATAATGTCAAGGTAGTAGGACACTCTTTCCTATTAAAAAGCTAGTGCCGTAACTGGACTAACCTCTTGGAGAATTCGTACCGTTAGACACGCTTTAAGATCGAGAGAGTTAAAGTGAAATAGTCCTTGTTTAGGTCGAGAGACGCTTGGATTTACCATCGACTACAATTCTCTATAAGCAATTGCATGTCAAGACTCTACACACTCATAGCCAATAGAGACGTATACCTCAAAAGGTGGACATAACCCCAACGCTTCAATTCTCATTGTTTACAACCAACGTAACAATCTCTCTCTTTTTACTTTATTATTTTCTGCTTTTGTTTACATTACTTGCAAAACAAGAATCCCCCCATCTTACAAGACTTGCACCAAAAGTCTATTAATTTTGCTTACTTGTTGGCCAAGCTATTCCCCGTGGGATCGACACCCAACCCAGGTTGGGTTCTATATTTGCTAACGACCGTTTTACACTCCTACGAGAGCTGTAGATTGAGCGTTATCAAAAATTGGCGTCGTTGCCGGGGAATACGAGTGTCAATCAAGTTTGTGGGAATTACTAGACCCTTTGGTCAAAGATTCTCGTACTTTTACTTTTAGTTTTTGTTTTTGTTTATTGCAGGTTTTTCTTTTAGTGCATGCCCCATACTAGAAGTTCTGGTCAACCGTTATTACCAATCAATCCTGAACCACAACGAATTAGAAGAATGGAAGCACAAGCTGAAATCGACAGGATGGCTGCTCAACACGAGCAAGCAAGATTAGCTGCTCTTGCTGCCGCCCAAGTACACCAACAAAATATTGATAATCCTGGGCGAGCAACAAACCCTGACGATGAGGATTTAGGTGACGACGAGTTGATAAACCCAAGGCATGTCGCTGAAACTGCAACACCTGCCAACAGAAGAGGTCGACAAGCTCGGTATAGATATGATCGCCAACCTTTGCAGCCAGCTTTCGACGATGATGATGATGATCTTGATGGTGCCGGAGCCACTGGAGCTATAATTCCACCACCATTAGCGCCCGGAGCCAAGTTCAACATCACTAGCACCATGATTCAGTTATTGCAACTCAAGGGATTATTTGGTGGACTAGCAGGCGATGATCCGAATATGCATCTCATCAACTTTATTTCTACATGCAAGTCTTTTGACAATCCTGGTGTTGGTCAGAATGCTATTCGATTACGTCTATTTCCATTGTCTCTGTCTGGGGAGGCAACACTATGGTTGAATGGGCTGACTCCTGATTCAATTACAAATTGGAGGCAATTGAGAGACGCTTTCCTAGAAAGATTCTTTCCGCCATCCAAAAGAGCACAATTGAGAGATGAAATCAGCAACTTTCGTCAGCTTCCCTCTGAAGCTCTTCATGAAACATGGGAGAGGTTCAAGACAAAGCTAGCGAGATGCCCAAACCATCACATGACTAATGTTCACCTAATGGAGATCTTGTATAGAGCCTTGAATTCAATAACTAAACCAGTGGTGGATAACGCAGCTGGAGGTTCTTTCATGGACCTCACCTTTGGTCAAGCAAGCAATATGCTAGATCGCATGACAAAGCAAAGTAGAGCTTGGCATACCAGGGATTCTGAGGTAGCAAGCCCCACTTTATCTATTGGCAGGTCTGCAGACCAAAGAAGAAGAGAAGAAGAACGTGAGCAAGACATGGCGCACATGAAAACACAATTGGATCTTCTGACAAAGCACTTATTATCAGGGAAGACCGAAAAAGTGAAAGCTGTAGCGCTAAAAGTAAGAGACGAATCTGATTCTTAAGAGGAGGCCAACTACTTGAACAATCAGGGGGGTTTCCGTGGGAATGCCCAAGTAAACCAAGGTCAGAACTATTATGATAAATCTGGAAGCAAAGACCAAGGTAGTTGGAAGAAAAATAATGAAAAAAGTGGTTTGTACGTTCCCCCTGGTAAACGTGATACCGCCACATCTAATTCTATGGAAGACATGATGGCTAAGTTATTGAAAGGAGTGGAAGCAACGAGCGCGGGAGTTAAGGAGGTGATTGATAATTTGTCCTCCATGAAGCAACTAGTTGATTCTCATTCCACTTCTATCAAGCAAATAGAGCAGCAATTGAGCCAACTTTCAGCAGCATTTAATCAAAGAAAGGCTGGCACCTTACCAAGCGATACTGTGCAAAACCCAAAGAATGATAGGTCATGCATGGCCATCACTACCAGAAGTGGTAAGGTGCTGGAAACTTGAGCAAAAGGAAAGCAAGTGGTTGACGAAGTTGCGGACATGGATGCTACACTTACTGACGTTACAAGAGGAGAAGAAGCCGCAACAACTACTCCCAATGTCAAGGACGTTTCACCTAGTGACGTGCAGCCTGAAAAAGTGGAAAAACGGAAGCTAGAGGAAAAGAAAGCCGTTGAGAGAACACTTTTATACCCACCACCACCTTTTCCCCAAAGATTGAAGAAGGTGGCCGATGACACTAAGTTCAGCAAATTTATGACCATGTTGAAGCAGCTGACCATTAATGTTCCGTTGGTAGAGGCACTTGAACAAATGCCTGGGTATGCGAATTTTATGAAAGATCTTTTGACTAAAAAGAGGGCAGCAAGTTATGAGCTGAAGGATGATGTGCATCATTGTAGTATAATTGCTACCCGATCGATAGTTCAGAAGAAGGCCGACCCCGGAGCTTTCACTATTCCTTGCACCGTCGGATCTTTGAACTTTGCCAAAGCATTGTGTGACTTAAGAGCCAGCATCAACTTGATGCCATTATCGATCTACAAGAAGTGGGGGTTAGGAGATCCTACACCAACTAATATGAGGCTTGTTATGGCAGATAGGTCGGTAAAGCGACCGGTTGGTATTCTATGCGATGTCTTGGTAAAGGTTTCTTCATTTATCTTTCCAACAGACTTTGTCATCTTAGATTGTGAAGCAGATTCAGAGGTTCCCATAATCTTGGGACGCCCTTTCCTTGCTACGGGAAGTGTGCTCATAGATTTGAGAGCTAATGAGCTTTCATTCCGAATAAATGACAAAGTGGTTCGCTTTGATGTTTGCAAATCAATGAAGCAACCCAAAGATCTGAGTGTATTTTCTGTGGCTGATGTTGTCTTTGATGATGAGAAAGAGTTACTTGCAGAAGAGCAAATTCTTGATGAGCCTTTGGAGGTTTTGCTCATGAAAGGAGAGAATGATGATGCTGAAATTTCTGATGAAGATATTTGTGCTCTATCGGGATTAGGGACATATCGCTATACCCCCAAGAAGCTGGATCTTGATCTCAAAAATCGACCCACACCACCAGCTAAGCCATCTATTGAAGAACCACCCACGTTAGAATTGAAGGAGCTGCCAAGCCATTTGAAGTACGCATTCTTAGGAAGCGGAAACACTCTTCCAGTCATTGTGGCAGCCGATTTGGGTGAGCAACAAGTTGCAGCTCTTATTGCAATCTTACGCAAGTATATTAGAGCTATTGGATGGACCATTGCGGATATTATTGGTATTCCACCTGGGATTTGCACACATAAAATTCAGCTTCAAGAAAAGTGCACACCCACCATTGAAAATCAAAGGCGATTAAACCCACCAATGCAAGAAGTGGTGAAGAAGGAGATTATCAAGTGGTTAGATGCAGGAGTTGTATATCCTATCTCTGATAGTACATGGGTGAGTCCTGTGCAATGTGTTCCCAAGAAAGGAGGTATGATGGTGGTCGCAAATGCAAAGAATGAGCTTATTCCACTCAGGCCCGTTACTGGATGGAGAGTATGCATGGACTACCGCAAGCTGAATTCTTGGACGCTCAAGGATCACTTCCCCATGCCATTTATGGACCAAATGCTAGATCGATTAGCGGGGAAAGGATGGTTTTGCTTCTTGGATGGTTATTCAGGTTGTAATAAGATTTGTATTGCACCTGAAGACCAAGAGAAGACAACGTTTACATGCCCATATGGTACGTTTGCCTTCAAACGCATGCCATTCGGGTTGTGTAATGCACCAACCACCTTTCAACGTTGTATGATGTCTATTTTCTCTGATATGGTCGAAGACACTTTGGAGGTATTTATGGATGACTTTTTAGTTGTTGGTGAGTCTTTTGAAGCATGTTTGGCAAACTTGAGCATGGCATTGCAAAGATGTGTAGAGTTCAACCTTGTGATAAATTGGGAGAAGTGCCACTTCATGGTAAAAGAAGGAATCGTTCTTGGGCATAAGATCTCCGAAAGAGGAATAGAGGTTGATCGCGCAAAAATAGAGGTAATCGAGAAGCTACCACCTCCAATTTTGGTGAAAGGAGTTCGTAGTTTTCTTGGCCATGCTGGGTTTTATCGTAGATTCATCAAAGACTTCTCCAAAATTTCTAGTCCATTGTGAAAACTATTGGAAAAAGATGCGAAGTTTGACCTTAATGACGATTGCTTAAAGGCATTCGAATGCCTTAAAGGAAAACTCATTGAAGCCCCTATCATGGTAGCACCAGATTGGACGCTCCCGTTCGAAGTCATGTGTGATGCTAGTGGTGTAGCCGTTGGTGCTGTTCTTGGACAGAGAAAGGAGAAACTATTTCATCCTATCTACTATGCGAGTAAGGTCCTACATAAAGCCCAAAGGAACTACACTGTTACTGAACAAGAGCTCCTAGCGGTTGTGTATGCGTTTGAGAAGTTTCGCGCCTATCTATTGGGTACTAAGGTGATCGTTCATACAGACCATGCAGCTCTTAGGTATCTAATGACAAAGAAGGATGCAAAACCAAGGCTGATTCGATGGGTGTTGCTGCTGCAAGAGTTTGATTTCGAAGTCAAAGATAGAAGAGGTTGCGAGAACCAAGTGGCTGATCACCTATCTAGACTTGAGAGTGAGCAAGTGGCGCAACCTGAAATTCAGATTGATGATGCATTCCCTGACGAGGAGATATTAGCAACAACAATGGAGAAATTACCATAGTATGCCGACTTTGCAAATTCCGTGGTGAGTAATGTGCTACCCGCCAATTTATCTTACCACCAAAGGAGGAAGTTTATGCATGACGTTCAGCACTACTATTGGTATGAGCCTTATGTGTTTCGAAGATGCGCTGATGGTATCATTCGACGATGTATATCCCATGAAGAAGTTCCTACTATATTGGAAGCATGCCACATTTCGCAAGTTGGAGGACATCATGCAGGCAATCGAACGGCAAGAAAAGTATTGCAAAGTGGATATTATTGGCCTTCGATATTCAGAGATGCATATGACTATGTGAGGAGGTGTGACCAATGCCAACGGCAAGGTGCTATTTCAAAACACCATGAAATGCCCATGTCCAAAATTCTTAAGGTAGAACTCTTTGATGTGTGGGGTATTGATTTCATGGGACCATTCGTGAATTCGTTTGGAATGAAGTACATCTTGGTTGCTGTGGATTATGTGTCAAAATGGGTGGAAGCTGTAGCATTGGCCGACAACGAAGGAAAGCGTGTTGTAGCGTTCTTAAAGAAGAATATCTTCTCTCGCTTTGGAGTACCTCGTACTATCATAAGTGATGAAGGATCTCACTTTTGCAACAAGCTATTCAAATCTGTATTGGCCAAGTATGGTGTCAAGCAACATAAGGTAGCTACGCCGTATCATCCCCAAACTAGTGGACAAGTTGAGGTTTCCAATTGTGAGATCAAGCAAATCCTTGCAAAAACGGTTAATGCGAATCGGAAGGATTGGTCTCGAAAGCTAGATGATGCACTATGGGTGTATAGGACTGCATTCAAGACACCCATTGGCATGTCTCCTTATCAACTAGTTTATGGAAAGGCTTGTCATCTACCCATTGAACTTGAATACAAGGCATTGTGGGCATTGAAGCGATTGAACTTGAATTGGGAAGATGTGAAGAATCTGAGGTTGGAGCAGCTGAACGAACTAGATGAATTCCGTCTCCATGCATATGAACGATCGGATTTATACAAGGAGCGGATAAAGAAGTATCATGATCAGCGGATTATTCGACGAAATTTCCAAAAGGGTGACATGGTACTACTCTTCAACTCCAGATTTAAGCTCTTCCCAGGTAAGTTAAAATCGAAATGGTCTGGTCCATTTAAAGTCATCCAAGTCTACTCGTCTGGAGTAGTCGAATTGGGAGACAATGAGGGTGTTATCTTCAAAGTGAATGGCCAATGTGTTAAGCCATATATCGGTCCTCTTGACTAGATGAATGACATGTCCATCACTTATCTCGAAGAAGTCTAAGTACTCGAGATTACTACGTTGAGCCACGACAATAAATAAGGCGCTAGATGGGAGGCAACCCATCGTTTTATTGTTTTATCATTTTATCATTTTATCGTTTTGTCGTTTTAGTATTTTTTTTCTTTTTGATAAATGAAAATCCAAAAATAAGAGTCATACCACGACCAAAACCAAGGCTCTTGGTGGGAGGCAACCCATCGCACTAATCGTTTTCATTTGGTTTTGAGCAAAAATAGGTGCAAGAAGTATTCAATGAGGAGATTGGTTTCAATTGACAATTTGGACGCATTGTATGGTAAAGTTGGTAAGTTAGGAATGGTGATGCATAAGGCTATGGATTGAGCATTTCTCATGACAAAATAGGCATCGAGGAAGGCTAGGCCTTGGTAAAACTAGGCCACGAACGATGCACAACCTATCCTATAACCTAAGGTCTCGGAATCTAGTGTGCTATACACTATGCGCCGCCTATTCCTAGGTATGCTTTTGACTATGCGCCGCCTATGCTATGGCATTTGGTCTCAGTATCTCATGTGCCATAGACTATGCGGCGCATATGTCTACAAATTCCATAGACTATGCGGCGCATATGTCCCATTATGCCATAGACAATGCACCGCATATGTCATTGATATGCCGAGTGATATGCAACGCATATGTGGTATTTTTGTCTCCAAAACCGATTGTAAATGGGTCATAACCCGACCCATACTCTTCCTATATAAAGGGGACTTAGTTTTATAACACAACCAAATTAGAAAAAACCCTAAGGGCGCCGCATAACCTTCCAAATCCTCTCAAAATTTTCTTCTTTTGCTCTTCCAATTCACAACACCATCTCCACAAGCTTCAAGCAAGTAAGTACTCGCATATTCTTCATTTATTTATCGTAAGTACTACGTTGCTATGCTTATTATGAATTGCTAAATCATATAAGATTGATGGTGATGTTCATGTGTTTGGATTGTTGTTGCAAAATCATGTGAGTGAACATGTACGTAGGGAATTCTTGACTTGTTTCCGACTTGAATTTGGTTTCAATAGCATTGTTATGATATTTGCGGAATTTATATGGCTATGAATATTGCTTAAGATTGTTGTTTGGATGCTTACATGTTAGACTATCCCGGCCATCGGGATAAGATTATAGTGCCTATCGACTTAGGAGGTTGTGCTTGTTGTAAGAATAACGATTCCATGTGGTAACCCCTATGTCGTAGTGTTGCTATATCCACCATGAAAGTAGTCCAATGGCTGCAAATAAGTGATGCAATGTTGATTTTCTTGTCAGAATACAATCCTAAAACGTATGTCGACGAAATCTGAGTAAATCGACTACACTCACCTCACTGATTTGCATAACAAAATTAAGTGTGGGGTGGTACCCCTAGTGCTTGCATATAGATTGTATCAAGTGAGATTGTGCTGCAACTTACATTATTTCTAATCTCAGGTACAATGGCGCCTAAAGCAAGGCAAGGCAAGGAGAAGGCTACCACGTCCCAAAAGGGCAAGAAGAGAAGTCGAAAAGAACAAGGAGAATCATCCTCAGCACACCTACCACGCAGAATGTTCAGAATAAAATGGGTTCTTGAGGAAGAAGCCAAAGCATGGTACAGCAGCAACAAAGAAAGAAAATATGTGCACGTCGACTTGATCAACAAGGAGACCTTAGCAAAGAAGGAGCCGTGAATGTTGGCAAAAATAATGGCTTTGAAGCTGGATTTCATCTTCCGCGACATGGGAGAGTGCAATCTTGACTTAACAAGAGAGTTTTATGCCAACTAGTCGCCGAACACAACAGGCAATGAAGTCAAAATTCGAGGCCAAGTGTTACAGCTCACCGCGGATTGGATCAACTCTTTTCTTGGCTTACCTTCGGTCGACACAGCACCATTCAAAGAACTGTACAGCAGGCCTCCTTATAGAGCGATACGACACACGCTTTGTGGAAGTAGATCAATGGCAAGGTGGGGCAGACATAAAGAAACAGGTCGACACAACACCTTCCCCTATGCTCCACTAAATAGGGAAGCAAGAATCTGGATGCGTATTGTCAACTCATGTCTTATTCTTGGGACTCAATATACCAAGATATCGAGAGATAGAGTGTGTTTGGTCTATGCTTTGATGACGAATGTCCCTATCAACTTTGGGGTAATCATTCGATCTACCATGAGGAAGGCCAGACTCCACAAAAGGTCTCATTTCACATTCGGCAATTTGTTGACAGCAATGTTGCGGAAGGAGGATATCGAAGAGGAACCAGCTGACCACAAACTCCCACATAACCCAAAGAAGGTTGACCTCACCAAGGTCAAAGATGCTGAAACAACTCATGGAGTCAACCTTACTACTACGGAGAGACATGCTCATGATGAGAGTTTCTTCCGTCATCTCTATGGCATGACACGATTCACTATGATGAGTGGTGGACGTATTCCAACTGCTGAAGAGCTCCAACAGCTGGACCACGACTACCTAATGAACATGCATGCACGGGAGATATGTGGAGTGGGCGTATATTTTGAGGAACCTCTAGACGATGATATGCCGACTGATGATGATAGACGCCTTCCTGATTCTGACGAGGAGGAGAACTCTGACGACGACTCTGATGATGATTCAGACGAAGGGGGTATGACCCCCGACATTGATGAAGGGTCCGACTAACCAGGTTCTTCGAATTTATTTTCCACTGAGGGCAGTGTCCGGTCTAAGTGTGGGGTGTATGTTTGTTTTCTTTGTTTACACCTATGTTTGTATGTTTGTTTGTTTACTTTGTTTTTTTGAGCCCGGTTTTTTTTGTTTTTTTTTCCGTTTGACGTTTTTTTTAGTTTTTTTAGGAGTCAAATTTTTCTAGCTTCGCATGAAATTATTTTGATAGGCAGCATGAGATTATAACAAGAGTATGTGCTACAATTGTGACTATTGAGACTTTTAGGCTCTAGTTGTGACTCATTATGTGATATTGTGTGATTCAAGTCCTTCAATTGTTGGGTTGAGAGTCTATATTACTTCCAATCAAGTCGACCATGTGCCTTGTGTGTGTGAGATAATAGTATATTCTATGTTTGTGGCTGATGCTAGAACTTGCCTGGTATGTATGCAAAGCGAAAATAAGGAGTGTAAGTTTAGGATATGATTTAGGCATTTCTTTGGCAACCTATACATGTTTACCTTCAGTTTTACCTACCCATGGACATCATCTTAGTTAAACCTTTTTGAGCTTTTAGCCTATTTCTTTGACAACCTTGTATGTAAGCCTAATCCATTTCTTTCAAGACCATAATTTGATCCAAAATCCTGAGTGCTTTAAAGTGAAAAAGTCATGTGACAACATAAGAGGAAATTGGGTGAGTATAATGCTATCAATGGTAATGGTGCTTGAATGTGTTGTGAAAAAGAAAAGTGCTATCATAAGAGGTATGTTGTGAAAAGAAAAAGGAAAAGAAAGCTGAAAAGTGAGTTGTGCTTAAAATTGAAAAAACAAAAGAGGAGAACAAGGGTGGTAGAACAAAAGAAAGAAGAAAGGTTGAAAGAAAAAAAGTGTCAATGATACAAAGTGATGTATTAAAGCGCTTAGGAACCTAGTCACTATTCTTGGCCAAAATAGTCCTACCCGTCCCTTAGCCTACATTACAACCATCAAAAGACCTACTTGATCCTAATCTTAACATTCCGACATTTAGTGGAGTACTACATTAAGGGCAAGCCTATGGTCAGCGGTTGCTACATATGAATTCTTTGTGAGAGTGAGAGCAAGGACATTTTGATACCCATGTTTGAAAAATATGCTATATTTGTGAGTGATTATGGGTACTATATTGTGAGACACACATGGTTGATGAGCTTTGGATAGTTGTATATGATTCTATGCACCTTAATGTTTGCATGTGAGTTGATCACCATCACGAGTCTATGCTAGAGGTTAAATTGTTTCTACTTATAATCGGGAAGTACTCTTTGTTGATAATCGTTGTGCTTGTCTTGACGAATGTTTTGTGTTGTTGCTGTAAAAACCCTAAGTTGATGTTTAGAAGGGCATAATATGTTGTTCGAGGACGAACAAAGCTCTAAGTGTGGGGTGTTGATGATAGGCGAATTTACATGCCTATATCAATATATTTTGCCCATATTTTAGCCTAGTTTTGAGAACAAATTATATATTTCATGCACTTTTAGTCCTTTTTCCTATAAATGAGCTAACGAACATGATTAGTAAAGTTTCAGGTATAAATGATGCAAGATACAGCATTTTGTGGCTTACTTGACGCAAAAGAAAGCTCATGAACGAAGGAGAAGGAAGCTGGATGCCTAAAGGACCAAATCTGCTGCATGGAAAATCTGTCCCGGGCTAAAATAGCATTTCTGAAGATTTTGGGGACTTACAGACACAAAGCTGGATTTTTACAAAGATACATTAACCTAATACAATTAGGCTATGTATTTCATTAGTTTATTTGGATTATGATAATGTTACCTTGACCTAGTACATTTGGGTTAAGTACTCCATTAGCCTATTAGGATTTGGTTATTTATTTTATTAGCCTAGTAGGAGTAGGATATGGGTATTATAAATACCCTATCATGTTAAAGATTTTTATTCATTCTTCTATCTTTCAATACATTCCTCTCTTTACAATCCATCTTTCTATTCACTCTTCTAATCTTTCCATTACTCAACAATTAAATTCCACAACAAGAGAATCGTTACTTGCTAAGGAATCACCTAACCCACACGCCTATCACCTCATCCACACGCCATTACTCAACAATAACAATGCAAATCGTGATCTCCTTCGCATTCATGGGTAACTAAACTTCTCTGTTGGGGTTATGGAAGCCGAATGAGTTACTATCTATTACTGTGAGTTTGTGAGTTCGAGACACGTATATTGCTTATATCATTATTCTCTTCATCTTAATCTACATTCTTTGCGGTTGCAAACGCAAGAATACGCCAGTCTAACATTTAACTTGTTCGAGAGAAAGGTTATTTGTCTGGAAAAGAGATAATGTCAAGGTAGTAGGACACCCTTTCCTATTAAAAAGCTAGTGCCGTAACTGGACTAACCTCTTGGAGAATTCGTACCGTTAGACACGCTTTAAGCTCGAGAGAGTTAAAGTGAAATAGTCCTTGTTTAGGTCGAGAGACGCTTGGATTTACCATCGACTACAATTCTCTATAAGCAATTGCATGTCAAGACTCTACACACTCATAGCCAATAGAGACGTATACCTCAAAAGGTGGACATAACCCCAACGCTTCAATTCTCATTGTTTACAACCAACGTAACAATCTCTCTCTTTTTACTTTATTATTTTCTGCTTTTGTTTACATTACTTGCAAAACAAGAATCCCCCTTCTTACGAGACTTGCACCAAAAGTCTATTAATTTTGCTTACTTGTTGGCCAAGCTATTCCCTGTGGGATCGACACCCAACCCAGGTTGGATTCTATATTTGCTAACGACCGCTTTACACTCCTACGAGAGCTGTAGATTGAGCGTTATCAGTTTCATACATTCATATTCTCAAATCACTTTGGGGAAGGTCAAAAGACCAAAACAATGATGTTAAAATATTTAATACATGAATATATACATAGATTCAAAAACCTCATTCTAAAAAATGATTTTTCTATGCCCATGAGAATTTAGGAAAACCCCGCGTACCTCTATTTAAGAAATTGAGGGATGATCCTTGAAGCCTACGATGTGGGGGTTCCAAATCTCTAATTATCTTCCAAAACCCACAGTTGAATCGTCATCAGTTAAAAATGCCTCTTTGATTGTTTGACGGTCCCACACGGCAGGAAATAAAATATTTTTATCAGGTTTTTCTTTTCTCTTGAAACACATTTCAATACTCTCACAGCAAATTAACAATTCTTCAATGGTAGGAGTCAATTCCATATCCTCGAAGCGAAACACCATATTCTGATCATCCCAAAAATTCATAAGCACGTGGATTATTTCAGGCCAAGCGTCCATTTTGATCAACGAAGGCAGGTGCCCGATGTATGTCCTAACAATTTTTCTCTCATCTGGACCCATGTAATCCCACCACAATTTCAGGTAATCGTTAGGTTTGGTAACCATCTTAAACTTTTCACGAAAATGATATTGAGCCATATATACATAAAAGAAGACAAAGATAAGCCTTTCCCCGACCCCAAAGGGTAATGGATTGAATTTAGACAAGCATATATTACTGTAACACATAAGTATGATCCGTCTGTGATTGACTCGGGGTCAATAGACGTAGGGAAAGTTTTCTAATAGGCCCAATACCTCACTCGAGTATTGGGTCATCCTAGGCTCATGCCTAAAATAAGGTTTTGATTTCGTTCTATCCTCGGTGTCTAGAGTGGGTTTGAACACTGGTTCTCAAGCTGACAACTTGAGTTTGAAAATACAAACAGCCATCAGACGACTCACGTGCTAATAAACTATTTGTATTTCCAACACATTTTTGGAATTGATCAATAGGGGCCGGGATACCCACTAAACCCTAAAACAGTTCAAATAATGTAGGAATATACCATGTGATGCAATAATTAAACTCTACAGAATCGAAACACATGAACACATAAACAGTTAATCAAAAGACAAAATCAAACATTTGGTTAAAACCTAATTAGATGTCCCCAGCAGAGTCACCATTTCTATTTTGCGGAGAAATTTTGACTTTTTGAGAGAGTCACCACTTAATTTTGAAAAGGAATTAAGAAACCTTTAGAGAGTTACTTAAAACGATTCAAAATAGGAAAATCGGTTTAAGTTAGAGATTTCGAGTAAGTCGTTAGGAAGGTGTTAGCCACCTAAAACGCCCGCTAACTTTGCGGTTATCCGGCCTGTTTGAAAGCGTCTTTTGACTAATTTCAAAAAAGATTAATTTTTGAAACGAAATCGATTTTAGAAATGTTTTGAAATTCATGCAAAACTAGTTTTTAAGCGAATTGACTAAGAGATTAACTAGGTTCGCAACTAACATGTAAACAAGTAAGGAAAAGAGAAAGAGGAAAGGGGAGAAATAGTGGTTTAGGCTTTTAAGCCCAAACCGTCAACCCTGTCCTAATCTAGTTTTCGAGCTTTTGGCTCGAATCCCCCTCCACCTGTATTAAGTACAATTTTGGCTTTGCGGCCCAAATGAATGAATGATGAAATGAAGAAATAAATAATAATGAAGAGACGACATCAAATTAATAAATGCAAATAATAAAAAAATCCAAGCTCCTTTGCTGCTTCAAGGACGAGATTTTGGCTCATTCATGTCTTACGACTCCTTGTATCCATATGCTATGTGATCGATTTTCACGTCTTCTAAAGGGTGGGCCTCAGTGGCCCGTAGTGTAATACAATAATAAAGAGCCCAATTGGACTCCCGAGCAAGTTCATGCAAAAAAAATGTGCAAAGAATTAGTATATGTAAGTGTATACAGGCGAGAACATCAAACAAAAAAATGATAAACTTGTAAGCCGAAAGAATTTCCTATCACAAGAACCAACATCTTGCTCAAACATGCAATGAATTAACTTAATATTTTATAGAGCTAAAACTATGGATCCTAATCATAACAAATAACGTTCAAACTACTCAATACGACAGGCGAAAGGACTTTAATATTTGAGCTATGAATTGACGCAACGACATAGGAATTAACAATTTGAACTATATAACCAACATGGAACTAGAAAGTTAAGACTGAACTGGGATAGAGTTTACCTAAGAAAAACAACAATCTAATGATAGTAAACAAGTGTTTAAAAAACATCAAAGTGAAGGCAATTAGAACAATGATAATAATAGGCCAGACGATAGTTAACAAAGAACCAATGAAGCATTCATTCTATCTCTTAGCTAGAACAACAAAATAAAAACAATCATGACAATGACAGATAATTTATAGACATGGATTTCTTATGAATTAGTTCAGCCCCCTCCCCCCTTACTTTAGAACGGCTTCATATCATAAAAATGACTGACTTGTTGCTTTTATGCACTAAAAAATTCAAACACCAGTTATCTATTTATTAATTCTAGTCTACCACCACACCAAATATTGACTCTAGCCAAATAATCTTCGATTTAAAAATGAGGATCTAGTTCCATCAATAGGAGGTACCAACATATGTGGGTTGCGTATTTACAATCAGAATACGTTGGTATACAACTGAAACTAAATAAGAATAAATGAAATAATTCAGAGAACTTTTTTAAGGCTTTAACATAGTAAAATGACTACCGATTGAGTCAACATTATTATGCAAAACTCTTCCCCTCTCACCAGACAAAACTGAAACCAAAAAAAAAGATTCAGCGTCCTTAATGAACTGAATTACTAATTTTTGCTACTGCACATCAAAAGACTCCCTAAATTATATCCGATGCCATATAACGCTTCAATAAAGATAAGGAGCACCTACTACGTGCCTCCAAAGTCATGAATACAATCTAAATGACTAAATTTTCAGCAATCAGATCAACAGGCTCAGTTTTTCCTTGAAAATATTGTAGTATGACTAGCATGGAAACTAACCTTGCAGTGATTCCTAAGGCAGACACGAAACTACGGATCTTTACTAAACAGATTCAACTATAAAAAAGGTAAACAAAACTTCACAAATATACAGACAACGAGGTTAACAACGTGCCAACAACAATAATACAAAGGGGAGAGTTCGAAGTAGCAACGATGAAAATTTCAAAATCCATACAGAGCATACATGATAGCATGAATTTCGATTCAGCTAGAGAAACACAAACACATTTATCATCTACTAATTCCTATGACCATTAAAGTCATCTACAGCTATTCTTGTCGAACAACGTCACAATCATAACATTACAAAGGAGGAGATGAAGAAAAGAAGTAGGAACAATAATAGGAATTAAAATTGGAGAGCCATTCACCTATTCCGAAGCAGCAAATGGGATGAACGAGCTATCAGCGAAGTTGTCACTATCGGGAGTCGATATTGTCAATTCGGGAACTTCCTAAATGATCGACCAAACTTCTAAAAGGAAACAAAAGAGAGAGGATATTCTACAAAAGAGGAGATACCTTTTATCTTCTAAGAACCCTAACACATTGATATCTTCATCTCTCGCTCAAAAGCTTCAATCACCAGTAAGGATTCCACAGAAACAGAAGAAAGAAGAATCCTAAAACTATGGGTTTCCCTTTTTCTAAGAAACCTTCGAAACCTCAAAGTTTTCACCTCAGAATTTCTCCCCCCTTCTCCGACCTCAAAAAAAAACAAACCCTAAAAATGTTACAGAGAAAAAACCTTCCTTTTCTGAACCTCAGATCTCCAACCCTAGAAAGAACTCTCTCCCCCCTCAGCCACCTAAAACAGCCTTTTATATATGTGTATATATCTTCTATAGACGTATATCTTTAACATATACAAGTGTATATGTTCTATAAATTAGTATGTAACTATATATATATACATATTGTTGTATATATATATATGTATATTGTAGTATATATTTTATTTAAAGCAGTACATATATATTGAATGGTGCGTATATATGTGTATATATCTTCTAAAGAAGTATATATTTAACGTATACAAGTGTATATGTTTTATAAATTAGTATGTAAGTGTATATATATATATATATATATATATATTGTAGTATATGTTTTATTTAAAGTAGAAAAGTAGTACATAAATATTGAATGGTGCGTATATATGTGTATATATCTTCTATAAGCATATATATTTAACATATAAATGTGTATATGTTTTATAAATTAGTATATAAATATATATATATATATATATGTGTGTGTGTGTGTGTGTATATATACATATATTGTAGTATATATATATATATATATATATATATATATATATATATATATATATATATATATATATATATATATATATATATATATTATACTATTATAGTATATGTTTTATTTAAAGTAGTACGTATAGTCATATATAATTATATATTGAATGGTACGTATATATGTGTAATTTTTTATATATTTTTAAAAAAATATATATTGTACATTGGAGTGTATATAGTGTATATTAGAGTGTATATAGTGTATATAATTGTAGTATATATAGTGTATATTGGATTTTTTATTTTTTTTAAACGGGTTTGACCGGGTTTTGGTGGGTTTTGACCAGGTTAGGGTGGGTTTTAATTTTTTTACTGTGGGCCCGGCTGGCCTGTCTAGCACCAAAACCGGCCCTTAATGGGCCCTCAACCCGGTTAAAATAGAAGGGCCGATTCCGAGGTGGCCCATCCCGTTTGACACTCCTAGTGTAGTATTAGGCAGTAGCTAGACCATAGAGAGGTTGTTGTGCTTGATTATTTCAAGATTAGCTAAGTTGTGAGTAATTAAGCTTGACTTGTAAGTAATACACTTTGGTGATTAATAAATTTTCAATTATAAAAAAATAAAAAATAAAAAAAAGACAGTTTTTGGATTGCAGTTCTTCATCTCACTCATTTATCGTCTATAAATATAGAGAGAATATTTAAAATTTTTTGACTGAATTTCCACTAAATTTCTGAATATTTCTTTTATTAAATAGAGTGTACATTGAGTAATTTGTTCTGTTTATTAAGTCTGTTGAAGTTTTTTTGGCTATGAATGATTACTTGTTACAAAATAGTATTATATTCTATCTACTTTACCAATAAAAAAAAACTATGTTCTGTTATGAGAAGAATTAATTCAAAATCTTGGACAATAACGAAGAGGTAAAATTATTTAAGGGAAGCGCAGTGAATTTCGTTCGTTTAGAATTAAATTTTTTATTTTATGATAATTTGTTTTGTATCAATTGTTTCAGAGACTCAAATCTTTGTGATTTTCTATCCCTATTTTAAAAACTAGACTCTTTGTAATTTTCTACTCCGATTTATTATTCCGTTTGAAGATATAAAGTTTCACCATTTATTAAATCTTTTTGATATAAAAAATTTGGTCTATATATAGGTTGGGGTCTATGGCTCTATGCCTAGTCTTCACTAAGCTACGATCTACTTTTAATCTTAAAAGAAGAAAAGTCAAATAGAATATTAATTAATTGGGATGCTATTTTGTAGTCACTTAACAACTGGCTTAATTATTGACTTCTCTTCACCATAACAAATAAACTTAATAATCTGAAAAATAAGATAGCTAATCTTCTATAACACGTTAATTACGTTAGTAAAACATTTACACATTTGTTAGTTCATCAACGACTTTGACAACAACGTATATATATTGCTCAATTGTAAGTATATGAATTTGTCATGTGTGTTTGAATTAGTTGAGTTCAAAAATAAATATCAATTAAGTATTACGAATAACAATGCTTTTTAGTCACACAATCTAACGTCTCAAACAAAATCTTCTTATTCACTCATTCACAATTCTAGAAAAATTGTGTAAAGAAAATTAATTTTTGGCTAAAATCACGCCCGGCCCCTAGTCCCACCCCAAAAACCATGGGATAGCTTGTTTGGGATAGCCCAGTCAATTTTTGGCTAAAATCATGCTCGGCTCTTTGGCCCACCCCAAAAATTGTGAGTTATAGAACACCGATTTGTCCCTAAAATGGTCCATTCATGCTATTTTGCCCATTTAACCGCCCAAAAATACACAAAGACCCATACTAGGCAGCTCTCCATCTTGTTTGGGGTAGCCCGATCGAATTTTGGCCAAAATCATGCCCGGCCCCCAGTCCCACCCCAAAAATCGTGGGCTATAGCACACCAATTTGGCCCAAAAATGACCCGTTCGCGTCGTTTCTCTTGTTTGACCACCAAACCGCCTAAAAACCCACAAAGGCCCATACTAGGCAGCTCTCCAGCCTATTTGGGGCAACCCGATCGATTTTTGGCCAAAGTCACGCTCGACCCCGGGGCCCACCCCAAATATTGTGGGTTGTAGCACACCTATTTAGCTCAAAAATGGCCCGTTTATGCCGTTTTGCCCGTTTGACCGCCCAAACCACCCAAGAAACCACAAAGGCCCACACTAGGCCACTCCCTAACCTGTTTGGGGCAGCCCGATCGAGTTTTTGCCAAAATCAAGCCCGAATATCAGGTCCACCCCAAAAATCGTGGGCTATAGCACACCGATTTGGTCCAAAAATGGCCCGTTCGCGTCGTTTCGCCCGTTTGACCACTCAAACAACCCAAAAAAACATAAAGTCCCACACTAGGCTGCTCCCTAGCCTATTTAGGAAAGCCTAGTAGATTTTTGGCTTAAATCACAGTCGGTCTCTGGGCCCACCCCAAAAATCGTAGACTATAGCACACTGATTTGGCCTAAAAGTGGGTCGTTCGCGCCGTTTCGCCCGTTTGACCACCCAAATTGCCCAAAAAATCACAAAGGCCCACACTAGGCACTCTATAGCCTGTTTGAGGCTGCCCGGTTTATTTTTAGCCAAAATCACGCCCGAACCCCGAGCCTACCCCAAAAATCATGGGCTATAGCATACCGATTTCACTTGAAAATGGCTCATTTGCACCGTTTTACCTATTTGACCACCCAAAAAAGCACAAAGGCCCTATTAGGCTGCTCCCCAGCCTGTTTAGGGTATCCCGGTTGATTTTTGCCCAAAATCACGCCTGGACCCTGGGCCCACCCTAAAAGTCGTAGGCTATAGCATACCAATTTGGTTCAAAAATGGCCCGTTTTGCCTATTTATCCACTTAAACCACCCAAAAAAACATAAAGTCCGACATTAGGTCACTCCCCAACCTGTGCACCTCAAAAACTGTAGGCTATAACACACCAATTTGACCCAAAAATGGCCCGTTTGCACTGTTTTACCCGTTTGTCCATCCAAACCACCCAAAAATCCACAAAGGCCCACACTAGGCCGCTCTCCAGCCTATTTGGGGAAGCCAGGTCGATTTTTGGCCAAAATCACACCCGACCCTTGGGTCCACCCCTAAAGTCGTGTGCTATAGCGCACCGATTTAGATCAAAAATAGCCCATTCGTGTCGTTTCACCTGTTTGACCATCCAAACTGCCCAAAAAACCACAGTCCCACACTAAGCCACCCCCAGATTATTTGGGGTCGCCTAATTGATTTTTGGCAAAAATCACGTCCGCCCCCCAGGCCCACCCCAAAAATCGTGGGTTCTTGTACACCGATTTGGCTCGAAAATTACCCGTTCGTGTCGTTTTGCCTATTTAACCACTCAAAAAAACACTTAGGCCCACACTAAGCCTCTCCCCAGCATACCTGGGGAAGTCCGGTTGATTTTCGGCCAAAATCATGCCTGGCCCTCGGTCCCACCCCAAAAATTGTGGGCTATAGCAACCAATTTGGCCTGTTTGTATTTTTTGGCCTGTTTGACCATCCAAACTGCCTAAAACCCCACAAAGGCCCACTTTAGGCAGCTCCCCAACTTATTTGGGGCAGCCCGGACGATTTTTGGCCAAAATCACACCCTACCCCAGGGCCCACCTCAAAAATCGTATGCTATAGTACACTGATTTGGCCCCAAAATGGCCCGTTCATGCCTTTTTGCCCGCTTGATTATGTCGGTATAAAGAATGAATGTTATGTCAAGATATGATTGTAATTATTTAGAAGCCAGGGTTGAAAGATGTTAATCAAGGTAGCTCTTTGCTTTACTAAATAACTATAATGATAGTGAATAACATGTATTGCTCTCTTTTAGGATTGGTGTAAAGTTAGATTGATTGACTATATATGATCTATTGCATCATTATTTTGATGAGGGATGTTTCGTTCCAAAAGTCATGAAGGGGACTTCTTTCAAATTGTTGGGCACTTTCGTAGATTTGTCCTTTGAATTTATAGACCAACATTAGGACTACTATTTCATATATTATGAAACCAAACTTCTAGTTGTCTTGGCTTAAATTGCAATTTGGCATT
This sequence comes from Capsicum baccatum var. pendulum, assembly GCA_030864225.1. Lineage (NCBI taxonomy): Eukaryota > Viridiplantae > Streptophyta > Magnoliopsida > Solanales > Solanaceae > Capsicum > Capsicum baccatum. The sequence goes on from CM061557.1 coordinate 11,980,300, forward strand.
TGGTTGCAAGTTATTGTGTCTAGCTCAACATATTCACTAAAGACATTATATGACTGATTGTGATAGAGTGGCAAGTACTCATTTAACCTTAATCGGATTTGAATCTCTTAGGTACGGAGTCGCCTTTGTTAGGGAGCAGTTTACCCCTCAATGTGTGGCTTTCCAACGCGAATCTAAATTTAATTGGACTTCAATGTACATACCGGACGCATGAAACACCAAAAAATGTGTATGGATTGTTATTCTTTGGTAGGCCTCACCTTATTTCTTCTTGTTCTCATGATGACCTAACATAAAATAAAATAAACCATTTAACGTACATCAAACAACAAAATGACCAAACATCCAAAAAAGAGACAAAACGAAGCCAAATAATGTATTAGTAATTAGTTGATTATGAGGAAAAAATTAAAATATTACTAATAACAATAACATTTAAATATTACTATTTAAGTTTGGTTTTGTTTTTAAAAAAAAAGGCTCTAAAAATTAAAGACAAACAATAACATTTAAATGTTTAATTATTTTTAAATTCAAATTAAACTTTACTAAATTAATGAACAATGAGCATATTAAGTTGACAATTTAATTAGTGAATGCATAATGATTAGGTGAGTATAATGATTAGGTTTTATCCAAATCTATAAAGCTGGACAATTAAATTTATTTAGGTAATTACAATGTACAGCGAGATTAGTTTTAATGTTATTATATATAAACAATCAATACATTATAAAATTATTAAGATGATAACTAATTAATCAATACATTTTAATAAATAACATACTGAGTAGTGCGTGTAAAATGTAAAAAGAGATTGAAATGGAATATTCATGTTTTTTTAATTTATCTTAAATTGACATTAACTATAGTCGTCAATGTTCTTTATTATTTTTTATTGAATTAATACATAAAAATGATCCTAAACTTGATACCAAATTATAACTTTGACCTTAAACTTTGATAGTGCACAAATAGGACCTTTAACTATTCAAAACCTGAATAAATATGACCTCCGATCTTGCAACCCCATGCGCGAGTCTCACTCCCGCCTACGTGGAAAGGTAATCCAATCACACGGTGTCACGTCGTTAAAAGGAATGACTTGGAGAGAGGTCATATTTGTGCAGTTTTGAATAGTTAAAGGTCATATTTATGCACTGTCAAAGTTTTGCTTTTTGTGTTAAAACGACGTTGTTTTTATTATTATTATTATTATTATTATTATTATTATTATTATTATTTTTTTTTATTTTTTTTTATTTCTATAGTAGCAGCACCTAACTTTTTTTTAATTTTAAAAAATTATTATTATTATTATTATTACTTATTTCTATAGCAGCAACACCTAGCTTTATTTTAATTAAAAAAAATAGCCATTAGCAGGGATTGACCCGCATAGTAGGCTGAAGGAAGCGTCCAAGAAGAGCAAATAAAACCACTAGGCTATCTAAGTGTCTTGTTTCATGTGGTTCAACATTAATATACATACATAAATATTTATTTTCTATCTTATATATATACAACGTAATTATTTTACCGAGGGAGTTCGGGTGAACCCCATGGCAACCCCGTAGGTCTGTCCCTCATTAATTTAATAACGTTTTAATAATGTTAATTTAATAACATTTTAATTACATTAATTTGATAACGTTAGCTTAATATACTACTACTATTATCCTTAATAACATTAATTTAATAATATTTTATTAAAATTATAATTTTTTTTATTATTAGTATAGTTTCATCTTTAATTTAATATTTAAATAAATAATATTTAAATATATTATATAACTTAAATTCGTCCTCTGTTTTATAATATATATATGCATACCCGCTCGATTTTTTCGTATGAGGCTGACCCGCCTAATTAATAAATCTTCAATGTTGCTCTTTTTCCACAATGACAAAAGAAATTAGATGTCATTTTCATCTTTGAGCCAAAAATAATGAAAAAATAATAGTGAAGAGTCATTTAAAGGTCATATTTGTGCAGTTTTAAATAGTTAAAAGTCATATTTATGCACTGTCAAAGTTTAAGGTCATATTTATATATTATATCCTTAGATTTTAAGTTGGACGTGCCCAGTTTTTCGTGTTGAACACACGTTTTGCCACGTAGGATTGGAGGTCATATTTGTGCAGTTTTGAATAGTTAAAGGTCATATTTGTGCACTGTCAAAGTTTAAGATCAAAGTTATAATTTGGTGTCAAGTTTAGGATCATTTTTATGTATTAACTCAATATTTTATATCTTTTAAATTTTTTAAGTTGTTAATTATTGTGATTTCTGTTATTTTTCATGTAATTTTTTGGAAATATATGACATATTAAATTATTTTTAGATATTTTAAGTTATTAACAATTGTAATTTATAATACTTTTTATGTAATTTTTGAATAATATATGCTACTCTCCTTGTCCAGAATTGTGTTGACGACAACCAATTATATTTTTTAAATAATTTAAATTTTTTACCATTGTAATTTATAATATTTTTTCTATCTCAACTTATGTGGCACAATGCTTAAATAACCACAATAATTAATTAGGGGGTGATGTAGTAAAATCACGTCTAAAGCAGCTGAAGTAGAAATCAGTCAATTTAAAAAAAAATATTAATTATTGTTATTTACAGTACTTTTATTTGATTTTCAAATAATATATGTTGTTTTATATCTTCTTCTGTCCCTTTTCAATTTATGTGACACTAATATAATTTTGATAGTCAATCAAATATTTTATGTTGACATATCATTTTGTTATTCTTATTTTTCTAATACATAAATAACTTATAATAAAGAGTGATATAGTGTAATTATCGTTCGAAAGATGAAAATTTAATTCAAAACATTAAGAGTTAATTTCATATTTTATGTCTATTTTATTTTTCATTAAATATTATTTATCTTCTTAATACCTAGATGACCCATAATAATTAATTAAGAGAGATTTATTATGTTATTACTATAAAAATTAATATAATTTTATTATATTCAATAGTAATCATCGATAATTCACCGGAATAGTATATTAATTAAATATGGGATGCTATATTTACATATGCAAAATATGATATTATAAAACATTATTGGATAGTGCATTTTATTTATCTTTCACAATAATAAAATTTTACTATATATTTTTCTTTATTTTTTTTTAACTTGATACATATTGGACCAACACAAATTCTAAGAAAATATTCATTAGATATTTATTTTATTAAATTAAATTTATTAATTTTGTACTTTACAAATTTTAAGTAAGTTTAAATATTAATATTTTTATATAAGAAAAAATAATTTTAAAATTTAATTTACTAAAATAAATAAATAAATAAAAAGATTATTTTTATATAAATGTCAATTCAAATAATAAAATTGATTTACTTTAAATATTTACTTGAAATTAATTAAGATAATTTTTTATTTAGTCATGATTTATGTTGCACTGATAAAATTTTGAGAGTTGAATAAAACTTTTATCTATTTTTAAAAAAGTATTTTAACTTGTTAATTATTGTGATTTATAATAATTTTTATGTAATTATTAAATAATATATTTACTCCTTGTGTCTTAATTTATGTGGTTTCGATACAATTTTTAAAGTCAACTAAAATTTTTATATATCTTTTAAATATTTTAAGTTATTAATTATTATAATTTGCAGTACTTTTTCTTTTATTTCAATTTATATGGCATTGCTAAAATAATGAGAGTCAATAAATTTTTTATATGTCTTTTAAATATTTTAAGTTATTAATTATTGTGATTTGTGGTAACAAATAAGTTTTGAACATGATAGCCAATTAAATAAATAAATAAATAAAAAATTACTTCTAATATGTAGTTATAGTTAATTAATATAAATTAATAGAATATATTAAATATTTAAATCATTATGATGAAACAATGGAATTATTATATATTGGAGCATGGTAAGTAATTAAGTGGGAGTAAAGGAGTTTTTTGGTAAGAGTCAATAAAATTTTTATGTCTTTTAAATATTTTAAGTTATTAATTATTGTGATTTGTGGTAACAAATTAGTTTTGAATATAATAGACAATTAAATAAATAAAAAAAAATACTTTCAATATATAATTATAGTTAATTAATATAAATTAATAAAATATATTAACTATTTAAATCATTATGATAAAACAATAAAATTATCATATATTGAGGCATGATATATAATTAAGTGGAAGTAATTGAGTTTTTTGGTAATTGCAAGAGGTGGTCGAAACCACCTCTTCTATATAATAGAAAAGAAAAGATATAGATATCTTTAAGTTTTTATATGTGAGTTTGTGACATGTATATGAAATTAATAGAGTTCAAAAATAAATGTTAATTATGCATGAAAAAAAAGAAACCCAAACAAAGCCGACCAATAAACTCCTACTTGTTAGGAACAATATAATAATAATTTTTTGGTCACATAAACTAACTATAAATTCGTCCCAAACAAAATATTATATTCCACTTCTTCACAATACTAGAATAATTACTACTATATATATATATATAGAAATGTGACAATTGATACTACTATTTTGTCTTTTAGTGCCTATTTATTATTATTATTATTATTATTATTATTATTATTATGATTCATTTTTTTTATTATTCATTTTTATACTATTACTACTACTATTATTATTTTTTTATTTTATTTTATTTTTTACTATTACTATTATTATTATTTTTTTCCCTACTAATATATAAGTAAAAGTTTGATAATACTACTAATTTGTCTTTTAGTAGTACCAAATCTTTACTTTATTAGTAGTAGAATATTACTTCACTACTATTATTTCTATTTCTATTCTATTCTATGTAGTAGTAATTATATTACTTTTTACTTTTATTTTTATTACTCTATAGAAGAGTGAGTTGGAGGACGACCAAGGATAAAATTGTCATTTTATAAATAATCTAAAATATTTGTTTCTATTATATATTCTTAAAAGTTGATCATAAATTTCAAAATAACAAAATATCCAAACATATACCCAAAAAGTCAAGTATTTAAGGTGGGCCCATAATTTTTCAAAAAATATGTTTTGTATGTTAATAATTAATCTATTTTGATGAGATATCTAAATTTCAATTCTTTTTTAGGATTTGAAATTTTCAATTTTATTTTATTACAATTGAAATATTTAGAAAAAATGTAACTATGTTATCGTATACTTAGAAAACTTTCATAAAAGAATATGAAATTTAATTCTAAAAAAAAATGTATAAAATATTTATATGATTTAAGATCAAGTTTGTGCGCAAATTAGATTAATTTGATTTTTTGAACCGATTCGAATCAATTTAGATAATACTATTTAGATAATTAAAAATTTGATTTGATTTACAAATGCAATTCTAAAATATTACTGTACATATATTTGGATATACTTGAATGTGTTTACAATCCGAACAAACTTGACAAAGTGAAATATATATTACGTGATGATAATAATTTTTCCATTATCAATTATACATCCTATGTCTCAGTTCAAATAATATATATTTTTAAAATTAGTTCTAAAAAAGGATTGACATTTTTTATTTTTTAGTATTCTATAACATTATTAATATTTTAGTCATGTTGAATTTCATTTATTTGTCAAAAAGTCCACAAAGGGATACTCTTTTATTTAAGGTTTATTTATTTTAAAGATAATTTGAAACATTGCGAAGTTTTTTCATATATCTTAAATTCGATGTCAAATCAAAATGTTATAAATTGAAATAAATGAATATGTAGTTTATAAGAGTGAGTGGAAGGACGACCAAGGGCAAAATTATCATTTCATAAATACTCTAGAATATTTATTTCTATTATATAGTCTTAAAAGTTGGTCATAAATTTCAAAATGACAAAATAACCAAACATATACCCAAAATGCCAAGTATTTAAGATGGGCCCCATATTTTTTCAAGCACAATTTTTCAAAAAATATGTTTTGTATATTAATAAGTAATCTATTTTGATGAGATATTATCTAAATTTCAATTCTTTTCTAGGATTTGAAATTTTTAATTTTGTTTTATTACAATAGAAATATTTAGAAAAAAATGTAACTATGTTATCGTATACTTAGAAAATTTTCATAAAAGAATATGAAATTTAGTTCTAAACAAAAACGTATAAAATATTTACATGATTTAAGATCAAGTTTGTGCGCAAATTAGATAAATTTGATTTTTTGAACCGATTCAATTAATTTAGATAATATTACTTAGATGATTAAAATTTTGATTTGGTTTACAAATTCAATTCTAAAATATTAAGGTACATATATTTTGATATACTTGAATATGTTTACAATTCGAACAAACTTAAAAAGTGAAATATATATTACGTGATGATAATAATCTTTTCATTATCAATTATACATCCTATGTCTCAGTTCAAATAATATATATTTTTTAAATCAGTTCTAAAAAAGAATTGACATTTTTTATTTTTTAGTATTCTATAACATTATTAATATTTTAGTCATGTTGAATTTCATTTATTTGTCAAAAAGTTCACAAAGGGATACACTTTTATTTAAGGTTTATTTATTTTAAAGATAATTTGAAACATTGCAAAGTTTCTTCATGTATCTTAAATTCGATGTCGAATCAAAATGTTATAAATTGAAATAAAGGAAGACATAGTTTATAAGAGGATGTGCAAATACTCAGATCTGTTCCATAAAAGATAAAAATGTGAAATTAAGTTTAGCCACACATTTAATTGCATCAAGTAACTATACTACATTATAGTAAGATAATAAAAAAATACTCATAAATATTGAATAAGTGTTTATCTATCAAACATGATAACCGATTCCTCCATAATTTCAAAACTTCACATGATACATATCATTACAAAGATTTGCACTACATATAATTTATTAAACATAATTATTTACTCAGCATCTATTAAAATTATTTTTAAAACTTATTTAAAATGTAATATTAACTATCTCATGTTAAATTACTACAATATATATCATGATAACTTTTATTAATTCTTTTGATTCTCTTTATTTGGGGTAGTAATTTCCTCACCGGGAAGATAACTCACTTAAAAAGTAATTTCACACTTACTATATTAAATTGGACTCCTATTTTAAATGTATATAAGACATGACATAAAGACAATCCTTTAATATTATGATTCATGGAAATGTTCTTCTAGTAGATCCTTATTTTTGTTTATTAAACACCCAAAAAATGAATATAAAAATATTTAGGATCAATTTATGTATGAATTAATATCCTTTATTGCTTTGTATGATTCTTTATAAAATGTTAATAAATAGATATTTATAATTTTAATCTATTTCTTGTATAATTTTTAAATAAAATAGAAAAGAAAAACATCACAATTAGTTGTTTAATCTAAAAGAATGTGCTTGAGATGATGTTAAATAGGTATTAGAATATATGACATTTTAATGTTAATTATGAAACCTTAAATAAGTTATAAATATTATTTAATTTATAAAAAATAAGAAGTTATATTTTATTATATATTGTGATTTCTACTTATATTTTCTATTGTGTTTTATTTAAAAATATTAATGATCATTTTTTTTTTGAAAAAACTAATTAAATAGCTATAAGTATATTTAAAATTTAATATTGGGTCCGTAAATGGGCCCTTCAGTAGCTAGTTGTGTAAGTAAAACCAAAATGGTTGCTTGTATTTATGCATGTCAAGTTAATTATTGTTGTTTGCAAAAGCCAGTTATGCCCAAATTTAAAGACTTTAAAGCTTCTATCTCATCAACTTTGAAGGTAAGCATTTTAAATATATATATATGATTCACACTTAATTTTGATTGTATAATATTCATAAAGTATAATTAGTTCTAAGATAAGATGAATAATTCGATTCGATATACTGACTGTCAACATAAAACAATTGTCAATTAATTGGTGTGCATATATATGTGTATATATATAGTCGTAGTAATGGGACTACAATAACTTTTTTTTTACTAAATTACTATTTCGAATGACGGTGAATTACACATATTGCTTTTTTGATCTAGAGAATAAAGCTTAATTAGGAGCAATCTCTTTTACATAGGGTTGTGTATCGATCGGTTCAATATAATTTGAAGTTTATAGGTTCGACTTATCAATTATCGATTTGTAGACATGTTAAACTATTATTGAACCATTAAGATATTGGTTATAAATCGTTGTTGGTTCGGTTATCAGTTTAACCATTAATGTTTCACACAGAAAAAAATCATTAAAAATTACTTAGAAATAAGGTGACAAACCAAATGAGCCATTCACGTGGATTGACAGATTGAATCTTGCTCAAAAGCAAACACTGACACCTTGTAGAATAATCGAGAGCTTACGACCGTCAAAAGTAAAAGTATGAAACTAAAACCTAAGTCAAGGACTTTATATACCTAATAACCTTGATATAAAGAACAATAAAAAATATGATGATCTATTGCATAATTACCTTTGGTCTAATATTAATTTTGAATTTTAAGCTAATTAAAACTTGCTTCATTTTTTTTAACTGTGATGGAACAACCGTTTTTGACAAATTTGGAACATTTTCCCTTGATAATGGATATTCCAAAAACTATGAAGGAAACTTCTTCCAAAATTATTGAACACTTTTGTAGATTTTACCTTTGAATTTTTGGACCAACCTTTGCTCCCATCTCAGGTATATAAATAAATATATATTTGTCCATTATCACTTTTTTTTTTAATTTTACAAATATTTCAGAACATAGGTATTTATTTTTGTAACTTTTTTGGAATTCTTTTTCATCTACAAATAATTAATTCATATAATTCACAGAGTAACTTTGCACCTGGTGAAGAGATTGGAGAAGCTGTCATAGTGACTCAAATTGAAGGGAAAATTTCAGATGATTTCCCTGAGAGTGTTTACATAAGAAATGGTAGAAAAAAATGTCGATTTTATTTTATAAACTATCAGGTCATCTGAAAGATAACTGCAAGAAAGTTTGCATTCATAATTAATAAGTGAAACTAGCTAGTTAGATACCTAAAAAATAAGTTATGTTGAATTATACTGATAAAGTAAACTTATTTTGCAATAGGTTCAACTTCAAAAATGTATTAGAAATCTAAAGATTGACCTCATCGATCAAAAATTTAAATTCTGAATCCGCCTCTGACGTGCAGGATCAAACCCCCTCTTTGGAGGATTAAAATCAAGCAAGTCAATATTTGGAAAATCAAGTCATCTATGGATTGAAGGTGAAGGAATGCTTCATGCTTTGTACTTCACAAAAGAAAGAGGAAAAGGAAGAAAATGGAATGTGTTGTACAAAAACAAATATGTAGAAACAAAGACATTCAACATGGAAAAGATAGAAAGAAACCAGATTTTCTTCCTAATATGGAAGGGGGTGCTCTTGCTGTTTTGATGGCTACCTTTCTAAATCTGGTATGTCATGATCAACTATATATTTTTGAAAAGTTCAAACAACATACGTCTGAATACTATAAATGTATCCTTATCGTTCTACGACATGTCTAATCACCTTAACGTGTAATCACTTAGACCAACCAAGAACATGATAAACTTTGTGATATCGTCAAACCCATTGATCTGATTGTGCTCTGAAGTGGTAAAGTTACCCGAAGGGGTTTCGGTAAGTTTCCTCGTTCATCTGACTTAATTCTTGGACAAGCTCATGAGTTATCTACTATGAATTTTAACAGTTAAAAATGATTCATGATTTGGTTGAACTTCTAGGCTATGAGTTTGTTTTGAATTTCTGATGAAATGTTATTGGTGATCTTTGTGTCTTTGTTGTTTTTCATGGTTTACGGTTGATTCTGGTAGGTGCTAAAAAGGACGAAAATATCAACCAGCTCACTAATGATTTGCAAGAATGGATGAAGGAACTTGGCGTTATGAAGGGGATACTATGAAAAGTGTTTCGGGAAAGGGATTTCATGTGGGAGGAAGTTAAGAGGTACAGTGAGATGAACATGCTATTGAATTATGAGATCAACATGTTGAAAAAGAAGGTAGATACCCTCGAAAAAGACATTCTTATGAAAGAGGGTCAAATCACAATCTTAAAAGACTGGATAGGCAAACCTTTAGACCTTCTTACAAGTCCTGATTCTCTGTTAGAGTGATGGATGCTAAATGGCCAAACTACAATTTATATTTTGTTCATTGATATTTAGTTTGTCCATTTAGCATCCATCACTCCAACAAAGAATCAGGACTCGTAAGAAGGTCGAAAGGTTTGCCTATTGAGTCTTTCAAGATTGTGATTTGACCCTCTTTCATAAGAAATTCTTCATCGAGTGTATCTACGACGTTGTAATAAGTCTATAAATAGGCTAGTATTAGGTCTTTATTTCTTTAGTTGTTTATTGATATTGAAAGTTGTAACACTTGAACCAAATTCTCTCTAGTGTGAGGAGTGTACCACCTTATTGTAGGGCTTGGAAAAGCCACCAAATATGAAATGAGGGTGATGCTAGGGTGGAATCGCTAGTATTGCCAAACATTGTTAGAAACCTTGGCACTTGAGTGGTTCACACCCTCTTGTGTCATTTTAAGAGTGTTGGTGTTGCCTATTACAAGTATTAAGGGTCTTAGTGTGTGACATACACTTAGGTTCTTGGTTCTTGTGAGAGTTGATGTCTCACTTCCTATCCTTACACTTCTTGTAATCGTGTTTGTGTTCTTTTCTAGTAAAGCTGTGTATTGTTGTTATATTGTTTTTGTTGTCTTATCATCTCTTGTTCTTATTGTTGTTGGCTGTTTTTGGTGTAAAGTACACCTTGTATCATCTCGTTCTTGTAGTATTATTGTTGGCAGAGACTTGTTCCCCTTTTGGTCCTCGATTTGTCTTGTGTTTTGTATATTGTTTCCGTATTGTGGGTTAATTCCATTATCATTTGGTATCAGAGCTAAGGCCGGTTGTGTTCCTACACTACCAATCTTGGCTCTGTAAGTCGAAAAATCAAAAAAATAAATGTTGAAAAACTGAAAATTCCAAAAAGAAGCAAATCTGTCCATTCTTGTTGTCTTGGCCAAAATTATGTCTTGTTGTTGTTTTGGAATAAGAGTTGTGTCTAGATTTTGGTGTGTTTTTTGTTTGTCTTAGTAGTTTCTTGTGTTAATTTCTTGTTCACTAACACTTGTTGAGTCAAAGTCCAAGATTTGAGCTCTTGACAAGATTGTTGTTGAAGGTTGTGGCCGACTAGAGTTGTTGAAGTTCTTATTGTTCTTGGAAGTGTGATGTGTTGTTGGTTCAAGGTTTGAATGTGTACTGTGGATATTGTGCTATGGTTTTAATCTTGAAAAGGTGTTATTGTTGTTTGGTAGGTCCAACTTGAACCTTAGGACTCTAAGATTCAAAAGTGTGTTCTTGGTGTTCTTCACCATCTTCATGTTTTGTTGAAGAAAAAGTCTTCAGAGTTGTTTGTTTGATCTAAGTGAGTGAAGAAAGAGAGTGTGGTCTTGTTAGTCTTGAAACTTATTCCAAGACTCTTACAAGAAATGAAAGGGACCAAAAGACTTTCAAAAAGTCTTGTTACCAAAAGGGAGAAAGGGCACTTTCCAAGACTAACAAAAGAAGAAAGAGCCAAAAAGCTTTCAAAAAGGTGTTTTGCCAAAAGGGTACAAGGAAAGTCAAAGACCTTTTGAATTTGAAAAGGCTCCAAATCTTCTTGTTTTCCACCCAAAACCAAAAATCTTCTCTTCCAAAGTAAATTGACAAATCCAAATTGAAGACAAGAAAAAAAAATTCAAATTTCCACAATATTCCACAATTATTCAAAGGCTGCCAGATCACTATCCGCAACCAATCAAAGGCTTCCACATTACCTCTTTGTACAACTAACTTATTTTCTATTTTGTAGGTAACGTCTTAGCCATAATGGAAGCCATTTTATCCCACCTTGATGCTATTTCCCGAGACATGGCTATGGCGAATGCGGGCCTTGAAAAAGTTAGATCGGATATGTCTACTATACTTGAGATGATGGAACAAGTGCAGAGCCGAAGGAAATCTCGTGTTTCTACTCCTGAAACCTAACCTCAAACGATCAATCCTCCAAGACCACCACCAAGTGACATAGACATAAGCCAAGCCACCAAATGTCCTCCAACCCGAGACCTAATTAGGTCACTTCCCTCTCAATTTGATCAAGTCCAACAAGAGGGACTTGGAATCCAATTTCCTCCCATCCAATCTCTACAACCGAAGTTTCACATTACCATGAGGGATATAGAGTATACAATGATGCTTATATGATGAGAGGGAAGTTGAGGGGAAGACATAGGGAACCACAAGGAACCTGCCACCAAGAAAGGAGTTGGGATGTGCTTTGGATGAGATTGTAGACAAGGCTCAAGATGGAGAGAAAGCCGAGGTTCAAAATGAATATATTGGTCGAGCCTTTTGTTATTGAGCCCTCGCCTTCCTCGTGTGTTTTGTGGACTATTTTGTGCCATCTTCATGTTTTGTGGACTGTTTTGAGCGATTTCCTTAAAGTGGCCAATTGCATAAAGTGAAGCCGTGAATTTATGGGCAAATTCCTCTTAAGATTGAGAGGATGATACAAGAATAATCACGGATATGGGCTTATGAGAGTACGCGTTGGACCCGAGACTTGGTGTGTGCAATTGAAGAGACAAAGAGTACTTAATTAAGCACCAAAAACCGTCCATACACTACACTTGGACTACACTCCATAGACGTCTTTTGTCTTCCCTTCATTAAAGGCTTTTTTGGACATTTCACTTATGTTGTAATAAGTCTATAAATAGGCTAGTATTAGGTCTTTATTTCTTTAGTTGTTTATTTATATTGAAAATTATAACACTTGAACCAAACTCTCTCTAGTGTGAGGAATGTACCACCTTAGTTTAGGGCTTGGAAAATCCACCAAATCTAAAATGAGGGTGATGCTAGGGTGGAATCGCTAGTATTGCCAAACATTGTTAGAAACCTTGGCGCTTGAGTAGGTCACGCCCTCTTGTGTCAGTGTAAGAGTGTTGATGTTGCCTATTACAAGTATTAAGGGTCTTAGTGTGTGACATACACTTAGGTTCTTAGTTATTGTGAGAGTTGATGTCTCACTTCCTATCCTTACACTTCTTGTAATCGTGTTTGTGACCTTCTTCTAGTAAAGACGTGTATTGTTATTACCTTGTTGTTGTTGTCTTATCATCTCGTGTTCATCTTGTTGTTGGCTGTTTTTGGTGTAAAGTACACCTTGTATCATCTCGTTCTTATGGTATTATTGTTGGCTGAGACTTGTTCCTCTTTTGGTCCTCTGTTTGTCTTGTGTTTTGTTTCCATGTTGTGGGTTGATTCCGTTATCAGTTCATCATGTTCTTGGTTGGTCCAAGTGATTACACATTAAGGCGATCAGACAAGTCACAGAAGACTACCACATGCCAGCAACTCATGTATACAAGTTCATAAAGAAAATCGTAAACTTCAGATGGAACAAAGATGAACCTAAAATCAAACAGAAGTAGAAAGCTAATGCAGAGAGAGTAATATGTGAACAGGCTATCATCTATTAAGACGAGGTATCCAAAGCTGAAAAATAAAAACTATTCCGTTGTAACGAGATCTTAGCATTGCCTGCTTACCTGAAGCTTGAGATATTTCAACTTGGGTGTGTCATAAGAAAGAGCGTTTAACTCATTTTGCAGTTCATATTTGAGAATGTCGTTACCTCTAACTGTTGCGGCTAGATCAGCCTGAAGTTGCTTTATGTCCATCTCTTCAGAATAGAGCTTCTCCCTTAGCATAGTTGTCAGCAAAGTCTCCGATTTAATCTCTTTAACCTTTTCCTGATAGTTTTCCCGGACATAATCTCTATTGTCTTGAGCTACTCGATATTCCGCTTGTAACTGAGTTAGCTGTTGCCTTAGATTTTGATTCTCCTCTGACACTTGCTCTATTCTCTTAGACAAATCTTCAAGGTATTTCTCCGAAAATGACATCTTGATTCTATTATATATTTTCTTCTCATTAAATGAAGAGATTTTCCTTTGTAGAGAGACATTCTTCTCTGCAAGCTCCGTCGCCCTTTCACGGAGTCTATGTTGTTCAATTTGGTATTTCTCAAGTTTTAGAGACCAATCGCTGGATCTTCTATCCAACTCCTTTTCCAGTATTGATTGAAACTCATTCTTTTCTGTCTCCTATCTTCGTGTCCGTGAATCTAGTTCTGCCTGTAATATGCTGGCTTCTTCTTTAGCAGAAACCCATTCAACAACTTGATTCCGTGGCATGCTTGAAACTTCAGAAGCTATTTGTACCTTCTCCTTTGTCAATATTCTAATAGTTCGAATCAACACCGGAGCGCTAAGGTTTCTGCCGTGAAAAAACATTTGTCATTACTTTGGACAAGCAAATGCAAATTAAAACATCAGTTTAAGTGTGAAAAAGAAAGCTACAGCAAAATGATATGCATACCGGCTTAAATCATGACCAGATTTCTTAGGATGAACTTTCTTACTGTGACCATGGGGAGATTTTCTCAGATCTGTGAAATTCTTTTTTCCTGACCCACTGTCATAGAAGGATCCAGATGATAATGAAATACTAATCCAAGAAGAAACTTCCTTGGACTTTAATGGTGGTGAAGGGGTCTTGTTTGCATCATTAGTTGATGATCAAAAAAAGAAGAAGTTGTTCTTCATCATCTCTATGTATGGAGACTGTACATGAATCAAACTAGTGTCCATGAGATTTCAAAGGACAAAGCGAAACACTCATAAACAACCACTTACAAATCATCATCCATTCATGAAAATATTGCAAGCTAACCAAATACTTATGAGACAAAGCAAAACATCTCTCTTTCTACATGCTTCTTCTTCAACAACAACATATGTAACCCCTACCTTGGCAAGTAGAAAATTTGTTTTCCATAAATCCTCGGCAAGGAAAGCAAAAATACGAGGATATTTATGAAGACATAAGCAGTAACAACAGTAGCAAGTAAGAAAACAGAAGTATACGATACAACAAGTAGAAAAGAAAAATATATACTGATACTACTACCAGAAGAGACATGACGCGAAACTATTTACTACTAGCCTTCTACTAAAAATTAATAAAATACCCCACAAACAAATAGCACAAGAACAATTCAAAGAACTTATCAAATCCTTCTGATAAAACAAATAATCATGGTATAATAAAAAAAGAAGAGAAATTACCGAATCAAATATTTGAAAGAGTAAGAGCCGGCAAAAGGTTGTCAGAATCTGTAGGATTCTTGTCATTTTTTCTTAAAATATAAAAACAGCAAAAGACTAGAATGGAGAGAACTTTTTTTTCTGTGTCTTTCATTCATCATCGTACAATGCATATATACAACTAACAAGGATCTGAAAATTACTAGTAAATATTTACAAGGATCTGTATATGGCAAGTGAATATTTACAAGGATCCAGAAATATGGCACATGAATATTTACAAAGAACAAAGAAATTTGGGATGCACTATTTGGACCTTTCTTGTACTTGTATTTGGGCTAAACAAAGAAGTGAGTCCAATTCGTACACTGTCATGATAAGTGAAAATATGCACACTTTATGCATTATATATAATCATATTTTAAGTAATTCTTACTATTTTACAATAAATATAATTAATAATGATAAATTTGAGGAAATAAAATTGGACCCCTACTCAAAAGGGTAAATAATTTCCCCCAAAAAGAAAAGCCAGATACAAATTAATATAAGTGTTGTAACTTTTCTTTTTAACCAAAAGAGTCAAATCCAATGTTACTCTACACCTCTCTTAAGCAAAAAAAAAAAGATAGATAACAACAGAACACAGGTTACAACAAAACAATATGATTAAGAATTGAATCTCTATATAAAAAATCATAAAGTCTGACTAAATATTCATATACCACATAAAATAACAACAGAATAGAAACTACAACAAACAATACAATAATCGAAATATCATAACAATATTAAACCTCACCTTTACACAAATTCCTTAAAGCTCGATCGAACTTTTATCTATCACCTATACTGAGAAGAAAAAATAACATATATCAATTGAACAATACGATAATCAAGATATCTGAATAATACAATTAAATTTAATATTTACACAGAAATTCCTTAAAGTACGACCTAACATTTATCACATGTATTAAGCAAAAAAAATAAAAAATGACAAATAACAAATAACAGCAGAATAAATCGGCATCACAATAACAATATTTATTTTAGGGTCCATAATACACTCAACTCTAAATAAAGAATAAATATGATAAAAAATTTAATTATTTTTACCAATAAATATCATATACATTAAATCAAACCACTATAAACACAAATATAAAAAAATCAAAGAAAGTCTTTTGACAATGACAAAAATAATGTGGGATTAATTACCAAGAAAACAATACACCTATAATGAACCAATAATTGGTAGAAAGAATTCCAAAAAAAAAAAAAGAAATAATTCGGTTATATGTATTTTGGTGGACGAAGTGTTGTCCTTATAATGAATATATGTGTGAATTCAAAAGCTAACCTAGATCAATTACAAAATAAAAACTATCTCTTGCCATATATTTTAGAACTCCTAATTTAGAAAAAAAAATTACCATATATTTTAGGAGACAATATTATAAATAAATTAAATAATAATATAAAAAGGTGAAAAGATTATTTTGTATATTGTTCAGTGTTTTAATGAAGGGCAAAAAGTTCAAATCACATTTTTAAGGGTCTTCACACTTTTAATATATTACAAATTATAGATATAGATATAGATATAAATATAGATATAGATATAGATGTAGATTATAGATATAGATATAGATTATATATATATATATATATATATATATATATATATATATATATATATATATATATATATATATATATATATATATATATATATATATAAAGGAGGTTTAGAGTATGCTGATGTGGCATACTTCTAAAGCTTGTTGACACCCATATATTCCACACAAGCGCCTCTTTATGGCATGACACATGCAACATGTATGTATTTTTGCTGAATATTCTTTGAAGTCATTCTCTCTATTTCTTCCTCTAGGTGTAACTATTTCAAGATTTTGTACTTAATACTGTATTTTACTTGTTTTTCAATTAAGTTGTGAGAAGGAAATGTCTATAGACTGATGAAGGGAGGGGTGTTAATTATTCGTTTAATAAGCATATTATAATCTATAATATATTAAAAGTGTGAAGGGCCTTACAAATGTTGTTTGAACTTTTTGTGCTTCATTAAAAGTCTTTGATTTAGACAAAATAGTCTTTTCACTATTTTTCTAATATTTAAGAGTTGAAAATTAATTAAATATATTTATGATAAAGTATTTACATATTAAAAAGCATGTTTTTATTTCGGTAGGAAACGTACAATCTAATTTCCTTTTATTGATTTTTTGATGGACTCCTAATTATATGGGAACTCAAACTCCTATATATGGAAACTTTTCTTCTTTTAGCTCTTGTTTATGTTTTTTTCCCTTTTTTCTTTGTATAAAATCCTAAAATATAATTTATGTGACTTCAAAATGTAAAGAAAGTCAAATTCCTAGATACATGATGAGCTTTCATACTATCTTTTCTACACGTTTTTTATCATTATTTTATTTTTATCCTCAAATTTTCAATTGAAATCTTCAACTATCATAATTAAAGTGGAAAAATAATTAACTGATTTGAAAACTAATATTAGATGACTATTTTTATGAGAATAACTATTTTTTTGATGATTAATATTTTTTTATTAGAATTCTAAATCAACTAAATTTAATTTTAGATAAAATTAACAAAAATTTATAAATAAATATTAAAATGTTAGAATAAAAACAATTAAGAAGTACCAAATTTTTGAAAGTTTTAAGTACATAATAAGAATGTAATCAATGATTTTGTAAATATTTGACTTTAAAAAAAAAATTATCGTACCACAGTGCATGGTTCAAATTGATTTGTTTCTCTTAGCCCCTGACAACAAGAGAAAGAGGTACTACATGAAAAACGCAAACAACCACTTTAAATTTGTGGCAAAATATATATGTGCTTACACTAAAATATATGTTTATGTTTACATTATTATACTAAAGTGTGAAGGAGTTTTAAAAAGTAATTTAAATTTTTTGTAATTTATTAAAAATCTCCACAATTGAAAAAATAATTTAATTTTAAATAATCAAACGTTACACGTGCGAGGCAGTTAAACTAGTAAATTTAAAGGATGTATATATGGAAGTATTGAGATGGTAAAAGAATATAAAAAAAAAAAAGAGGAAGAAGATGTTAATTGGCATAAAATTTGGAGTAAAATGTGGATTTTAATTTACTGATTTTAGGCAAAAATTAGGACAAAGAAATTAAAAAAATATTGGCAAAATATCAAGTAAAAAATTAGAGGTGAATATTTGCATAGATTTGTCAATCATTGCAAATAATGAAGAGAATTATATTCTAACTTACAAAATATATTAAATGTCTATTAAATAAAATATGAGGAAGTGCAATTTTTTTAAAAATCTCTTATGCGTTAGAATGGGTATATCTTATGTATAAAAATGAAGATCTCTTATAAAAAGTCTGTAAAACTAAATAAAAAATAAAAAATTATAACATACAAAATTAGTTTTCCTCAATAATATAACCATGTACGAAAGTATATATTATCTATATGTATATATTGCGAAAAAAGGGATAATAAACAAGTAATTTCACCTATAATTAATATATATTTAATAATAATAATATATATATTACTCTTATATATAAATGAAGAGTTTTGGTACTACTATTTTGTCTTTTAGTGCCTACTTGCTATTATTATTATTATTATTATTATTATTATTATTATTATTATTATTATTATTCATTTTTTTACTATTACTATTACTACTACTATTATTATTATCACTTTTTTTTACTATTACTATTACTACTATTATTGTTTTTCTTTCTACTAATATAAATAATATTTAAGTAAAAGTTTGGTAATAGTACTAATTTTTCTTTTAGTAGTACCAAACCTTTACTTTATTAGTAGTAGCACATTACTATTATTTCTATTTCTATTCTATTCTATTTATTATTATTATATTATTTTTTACTTAATATATAAGTGAAGTTGTGGTGACTATTAAGGGTATTTAGGTAATTTTAGTCACCCCAACCTTCACTTCTATATAGTAGTAAATAAAATGATTACACATGCATATGATTTTTCTTATATTTATTAGTTTTGTCCTCATTTTTATGGTGCAATAAAATAGTTACATATGCATATTGTTTTTTCTTATATTTATTAGTTTAATTTTGTCCTCATGTATTATTTTAATAATATTTTTATTTAGATCTTTGTAATTGCATTATACATGGTAGTATTTTTTTTTATAAATATCTTTTTGATCCTTATTAAATGACTACTAAGGGTTTTTCGATATATATAAGTGAAGGTTAGGGTGACTACCAAGGATATTTTGGTAATTTTAATCACTCCAACCTTCACTTATATATAGTAGTAAATAAAATGGTTACATATGCACATGATTTTTTTTATATTTATTAATTTTGTCCTCATTTTTATGCTGCAATAATATGATTACACATGTAAATTATTTTTTTCTTATATTTATTAGTTTTGCCCTCATGTATTATTTTAATAATATTCTTATTTAGACCTTTGTAATTGAATTATACGTGGCAGTATTTTTTTATAAATATCTTTTTTGTTCCTTATTAAATGACTATCAAGGATATTTCGATAATTTTAGGAAGCAATAAAGTGGTTACACGTGCATATTATTTTTTCCTTATATTTATTAGTTTTGTCCTCATTTTTATAGTACAATAATATGGTTACACATGCATATTAATTTTTCTTATATTTATTAGTTTTTCCTTATTTATTATTTTAATAATATTTTTATTTAAACCTTTGTAATTGAATTATACATGATAGTAATTTTTTTATAAATATTTTTTTCTTATTAAATGACTATCAAGGGTATTTTGGTAATTTTACGATGCAATAAAATGGTTACACATGCATATTTCTTTTTCCTTATATTTGTTAGTTTTGTCCTCATTTTTATAGTGCAATAAAATGGTTACACATGCATATTGTTTTTTCCTTATATTTATTAGTTTTGTCCTCATGTATTATTTTAGTAATATTTTTATTTAGACCATTGTAATTGAATTATACATGGTAGTAATTTATTACAAAATATCTTTTTGTTCCTTATTAAGTGACTATCAAGGGTATTTCGATAATTTTATGACGCAATAAATATTTCAGAATCGATGTATGTGTCTCCATAACTTATATATTTGAAATTTTCAAATGAGATGTGCATCATGTATTTTTTTAGGAATGTCCAAACGAATGAACTGTCGCCAACTATAGTTGCAACAATCTAGCTAGATTTTTATCCACTTATATAATCACTTTTGTATTGATTGGACTAGTCTAGCAAGCTCAATTTTATTCCACACTGAATGTATATATTATGTTAACATCGGTTCATTGTACTGCATTTCTTTTCTTTTACTCCTATACTAAACAATTACAATAAGTAGGAAATAATCTTTTGCAAAGTTGGATCTCTTTTGCACATTGTTGTTGTCAAAATGCCCGTGCAACAGGTATATATCTAGTGTGTATATATATATATATAAAGTTGAAAAAAAGTGGTTAATTATCTCATGATCTCTTAAACATGTAAGCTATTTTGAGACATTTTTAGCTAACATATTAACTATTTTGAAACGGAGAAAGTTAAATGTTGCTAAGAATTTTCTCATAATCATTAAGTTTTAAGAGTTGCACGCCAAATTTTGGCAGTTCCAGTAAGTATATTTAAAGGCAAAGGTATTCCATCGTGCTTAAATTATAGTCTGCCTCTGATTAACTAGGTGTATAAAACTAGTGTAATTTTTTTAATTCCTTATATTTTATCCAATCAATGTGAGAGATAGAACAGGAGAGTTATTTAAAGGGATCGATTATCTCCTTTTTCGTGTTAGATATAATGCAATTTAGGTAAAAAGTTTCAATTTTAATAATATATGGTTTCCTTATGGTTGGAATTAATTAAATTGAGATCTCATTATTAATTAGTAAGATCATCTTAAAAATTAAAAAAGGGATAGAGATTACGTGATTGTGTATGCATGCAATTAAGGTAATTAATAAGAAAAACTGACAAATTCCTTTCTTTAAAGATTTGAATGAATTAAATTTGAGATCTCTTTATTAGTTAACCATATATTTTAATTTTGGACTCAAAATTTGAGGTCTCTATATTAAGTATGAGTATTATTATTATTAGTATCTATAAAAAATCTATACATTTTAGTCTATTATATAATAGGTATAGCATTTATTTTACCTGTTTCTTTACCATATAGATGAATCAAAGACAAATAAGTTCTTAGTTATGCCTTCGTGTGTTGTTCCCCTTCGTGTATGTTGATTTGACTGCTCACATCTTTAGCCAAGAATAACTAAACCTGCAGCATTTTCAAGAAAAAATGACAAGAATCCTATAGATTCTGACAACCTTTTGCCAGCTCTTACTCTTTCAACTCTTTGATTCGGTAATCTGTCTTTTTTTATTATTATTATTTACCGTGATTATTTGTTTTATCAGAAGGATTTGATAAGTTCTTTGAATTGTTCTTGTGCTATTTTTTGTGGGGTATTTTATTAATTTTCAGTAGAAGGCTAGTAGTAAATAGTTTTGCGTCATGTCTCTTCTGGTAGTAGTATCAGTATATATTTTTCTTTTCTACTTGTTGTATCGTATACCTCTGTTTTCTTACTTGCTACAGTTGTTACTGCTTATGTCTTCATAAATATCCTCGTGTTTTTGCTTCCCTTGCCGAGGATTTAAGGGAAACAAATTTTCTACTTGCCAAGGTAGGGGTTACGTATGTTGTTGTTGAAGAAGAAGCATGTAGAAAGAGAGATGTTTTGCTTTGTCTCATAAGTATTTGGTTAGCTTGCAATATTTTCATGAATGGATAATGATTTGTGAGTGGCTGTTTATGAGTGTTTTGCTTTGTCCTTTGAAATCTCATGGACACTAGTTTGATTCATGTATAGTCTCCATACATAGAGATGATGAAGAACAACTTCTTTTTTTGATCATCAACTAATGATGCAAACAAGACCCCTTCACCACCATTAAAGTCCAAGGAATTTTCTTCTTGGAGGAGTGTTTCATTGTCATCTGGATCCTTCTATGATAGTGGGTCAGGAAAAAAGAATTTCACAGATCTGAGCAAATCTCCCCATGGTCACAGTAAGAAAGTTCATCCTAAGAAATCTGGTCATGATTCAAGCCGGTATGCATATCATTTTGCTGTAGCTTCCTTTTTCACACTTAAACTGATGTTTTAATTTGCATTTGCTTGTCCAAAGTAATGACAAATGTTTCTTCACGACAGAGACCTTAGTGTTCCACTGCTGATTCGAACTATTAGAAGATTGACAAAGGAGAAGGTACAAATGGCTTCTGAAGTTTCAAGCTTGCTAAGGAATCAAGTTGCTGAAAGGGCTTCTACTAAGGAAGAAGCCAGCATATTACAGGCAGAACTAGATTCACGGACACGAAGATTGGAGACAAAAAAAAATAAGCTACAATCAGTACTGGAAAAGAAGTTGGATAGAAGATCCAACGATTGGTCTCTAAAACTTGAGAAATACCAAATTGAACAACATAGACTCCGTGAAAGGGCGAGGGAGCTTGCAGAGCAGAATGTCTCTCTACAAAGGGAAGTCTCTTCATTTAATGAGAAGGAAGTAGATAATAGAATCAAGATGTCATTTTCAGAGAAACACCTTGAAGATTTGTCTAAGAGAATATAGCAAGTGTCAGAGGAAAATCAAAATCTAAGGCAGCAACTCACTCAGTTACAAGCGGAATATCGAGTAGCTCAAGACAATAGAGATTATGTCCGAGAAAACTACCAGGAAAAGGTTAAATAGCTTAAATCGGAGACTTTGCTGACAATTGTGCTAAGGGAGAAGCTCTATTCCGAGGAGATGGACATAAAGCAACTTCTGGCTGATCTAGCCGCAACAGTTAGAGGTAACGACATTCTCAAATGTGAAGTTCAAAATGCGTTGGACGCTCTTTCTTATGCCAAACCCAAGTTGAAATATCTCAAGCTTCAGGTAAGCAGACAATGTTAAGATCTCGTTGCAATAGAATAGTTTTTATTTTTTAACTTTGGATACCTCGTCTTCATATATGATAGCCTGTCTGCATGTTACTCTCTCTGCATTAGCTTTCTACTTCTGTTTGATTTTAGGTTCATCTTTGTTCCACCTGAAGTTCACGGTTTTCTTTATGAACTTTTATACATGAGTTGCTGGCATGTGGTAGTCTTCTGTGACATGTCTGATCGCCTTAATGTGTAATCACTTGGACCAACCAAGAACATGATAAGCTTTGTGATATCCTCAAACCCATTGATCTTATTGTGCTCTGATGTGGTAAAGTTACCCGAAGGGGTTTCTATAAGTTTGCTCGTTCATCTGACTTAATTTTTGGACAATCTCACGAGTTGTCTACTGTGAATTTTAATAGTTAAAAAGGATTCATGATTTGGTTAAACTTCTAGGCTATGAGTTTGTTTTGAATTTCTGATGAAATGTTATTGGTGATCTTTGTGTCTTTGTTGTTTTTCATGGTTTACGGTTGATTCTGGCAGGTGCTAAAAAAGGACAAAAATATCAACCAGCTCACTAATGATTTGCAAGAATGCATGAAGGAACTTGGCGTCGTGAAGGGGATACTACCAAAAGTATTTCAAGTGAGGGATTTTATATGAGAGGAAGTTAAGAGCTATAGTGAGATGAACATGCTGTTGAATTATGAGATCAACATGTTGAAAAAGAAGGTAGATACCCTCGACGAAGACATTCTTATGAAAGAGGGTCAAATCACAATCTTGAAAGACTGGATAGGCAAACCTTTCGACCTTCTTGCAAGTCCTGTTGGAGTGATGGATGCTAAATGGCCAAACTACAATTCATATTTTGTTCATTGACTATAGTGTTCATACTTCTCGTATACTTACTGGTTTTACTCTTATTCTTTCCCCCTTTGATACTTGTTATAGAAAGTTTGCTTCTTTCTTTTGCAACCATTTTGAATCTCCAATTGTAAACATTTCTTTTACTTTCTGGTGATCAAGACAATTAACTTCTTTTGCTTCAAGACAATCTACAACAGATATGGAATGGACATACCCGCTAACTCATACAGAACGATTCCAGAACTTAGCACCGAAGTAAGGTAGAAAATTTTAGGCAGTAGAGCAAGTAAATATTATTTCTAAAATAAACATCAATTAGCCCCATGGTAGAAAAACCACACCTACTTCATCCTATACTAAGTTACTAAGTCCTACAACGACAGGTGAAACGATGAAGATAGAAGACCATAATTCCTGTTGTACTATTTCCAAGAAAAAACATCCGTATACAAGAAAGTTGGAAAACTAAGCACATGACTTCTCTACAATGTACGCTATACTCTCTTTATTTTGGGATGTGGAAAATATTTGACCTTATTAACTAGATTCGTCTATGTTGATTCCAAAAAGAAAAAGTTCTAGGCCTTTTGAGATTGCTTTATTCCATATAGTATTGGTCTCTCATACCTTGGTACACCTACAATCATCATGTTGCTGGTCCAGCGCATGTGCTACTAGCACCAAAAATCAAAATTAATATCTTAAACATTATGTATACTCCAAATCGTCATACAAAATGGAGCCACCGGAGCTTTCATGTCTAATGAATTTTTCATTTTTCATAAAATGGAAAAAGTACCTAAACAACCAATCTCGATTAAGTACTACAACTTTAATGAATCTTATAAGATGGAGAAAGTAAACTATACACAATCAATCTCCACTGGAATTAGTGTATCTCAAGTTCTCTGATGCATTGGTTAACCTCTCAATGCCTCCTGAAAGTCATATTGGTTATCCAAAGAGAACAAACAAAAAGTATAGAATTTTTTATCTTAGTAATATCCACCTACCATTGGAATCAAGAAAGCTACCAGTATCTGTTGCTAAAAAGAGAGTCCTGGAGTAGCTCTCTAATATATCTGAACATGATCAAAACGGATATAAATTACGCCTGATTAGCATCATACCAGCTCATTTTAATACCTAAAACTTTAAAAGCAGAAAAGCACAGAATCCAGAGATGCCATGAAATTACAGAGAAACTAGGAATAGGAAGACACGTACCAGAACTATTAGTGAAATCAGCAGTCAAGTCTGAGAAACCAAAATTTTGAAGCATTTCCCTAAGAAATCCAAATGAAGTAGTGTCAGCATCCAGAAAAGGTTCATTAAGAGGTTTCCTGTTAGACTCCACACTACTAAATGACGAAACAGATGCATCACCCATTGCAGAATGTGACTCCAAGTAACTGCCATGAGGACCAAAGGCAAATGGAGAATTTCCACCATAGACAGGTTCTTTCTTAATAATCCTCCCATCTATTGTTTGTCTCAACCCCATGTTAGAGGGCTAGACCAAAAACATATTAGGAGGAACATCAATTTTTCTGCTTTGAGAAGGAATATCAACTGTTGTTTGTATGCAAGAGAGAACAGGTGAGATGTTGTTACTGAATGCATTGGGTCTATCAACACGTACAGGTTCATGCATTATGCTATTAGGTTTTGCAGCAGTTCCAACATTTTCAGCAGCACCACAAGTTGAATTTTGATGCACTGCAGTAAGGAAATAAAACTTAAAACATTAACTTGAGACAACAACACAAGCTTCTCAAATGCAGGTTCTAGCAAGAACAAAGATAACAAGCAAATAGAAGGCAATGAAGATAAGGATAAGTCTAGACGAGCTTAGGGACAGGCTCCAAACTGAACACAGTGCTCTTCATTCTTGTTGCAGATAAGATCAGACAACTTATTATTTTGACGTTAAGAGTTTCTTGTAGAGGGTGATGAATCCATTTTGCAACTTTGGAGGCCTTGTAAAGAACAGAGAGGCTCATTTTTGTAAAGAAAATACTGACCACATAGTATATATACTATCATTTTCAAAAGAATATGGTGCTTGCTGGTTTTACCAATTTCATGTATACTTGTACCTTCCAATGTAACCTCCTGGAAACAAGGACAAACATAAACAACGCTTACAGTAAGACAGTAGCTTATTAGAGGCATTAGTAGCTTCACATTAGTATTAATGTCATGTTTTCTAAAATCAGTTTCATCATAATATGCCTACTACATTTGGAAATACTCATGAGTACATTCACAAGCAGAGGAACAAAATGGATAGTACAAAAATATCTTCAATTGCTTCTCGAATGACGCAGGTATCTGATACAGATAGCAGCACTACTCCCACCGAAGAGTTCAGAAAATTAGAAGCAATCATATTTACAGAAATGTCAAGTTTAAAGGAATTCAAAAGGCTTTGAACTTGTACAGAACTTTATAAAGTGTCAAGGTTTCTTCTAAATTCTTTAACTGCAGGAAAAATCCAATTGAGGTAAAACATCCAGTTCTGAAACATTCAAAATCTTGTCACAATTCTGGAAAGTTCAACAGATTCAAAATAGAATCCTAGACTAGAAACCCAAATTTAAGCATCTCAGACCAGAAGATGAAACGTAGTTGTATTTTGCTTTTTCATTTTGGTGCATTCTTACATGATTACATAGAAGATACTGAGGCTATTCTACAAGTCTTGCGAGTCTCTATAGTTTCTTTCAGCAGTTTCCAAGTAGATGTTTTCTTCCAGTTTGGCAGTTATTGCTTTCTTTTACCCATAAATGTGGCTTCACAACCTTTTTATGAATCTACTAAAATCTTGTTACCATCTCAACAAGAAAGACTTTCTTTAATGAAGAAAGAAGAGTAGTTGGATGACATTAGACCACAAATCAAGTGAAGGATAAAGTTTCTCAATTTCGAATAATACAGAGAAAAATTAACATTTTTTCCTTTAAATAATGAATCCATAATCAAGGGTATAAAGAAGCAATGAAGTAATGTTAGGGGGTAGGTTCCTCTGTTCAAGAATATTTACATGCACATGCATTCATACATTTGTTTACCTTGGACATTGATCAGCAAAGGAAGCATTTTACTGTAGAACTAGTAAGATATAAAGTTTATAACAAGCACTAGTAAACTCGACTTTCCGAGAATGAAAAGGTAATTTCCTTTTAAATTTTTTTACAGAGAACAAACATCTGCATGTGTGATAAAGAGCTAAAAATCAAGGGCAAAAGAAACTCTTTTTTGATTTAATGATTGGAACTTTCAATGTATATTGCATTGTTTGATAATGTGTCTGTTATTTTCAGCAAGTGTAAGGAATACTGGTAAATGTTATTAGCCATTGGAAGCATTGTGATCCTTAAGTTCAGTCCTCATTCCAAGTTACATGGAGGTTGTGAAAGTATGCCTTGAAAATATATAACATACCGAGTTCAGTAAATCTAGGTTCTATGTTGTCCTAGATTAAGAGTGTTCACAACTTCTTTCTGACTCATGTATTGCTGAAGACACTGCTCTATCTGATTTTGCACCTGAAATTCAAGATAACCATCTTCTTTTCCATATGACAGAGTGTAAACGGGGCATGTTCAGGTCAAATCGGTGTGTTATAGCTTACCGTTCTGGGGTGGGCTTGGGATCCGAGAATATTGTGGGTCAAAAATAGACCGGGCTGCCTCAAGAAGGATGGAGAACGGCCTAGTGTGGGCCTTTGGGATAGGCGGGGTGGTTTGGGTGGTCAAACGGGTGAAATGGTGCAAACAAAGCAATTTGGGGCCGAATCGGTGTGCTATAGCCCACGATTCCAGGGTAGGTCTGGGGTTCGGGCGTACTGCGGGTTGAAAATCGACTGGGGCGTGCCAGGGAGGCTCGGGAGCGGCCTAGTATGGTCCATTGAGGTGGGCGGGGCTATTTGGGTGGTCAAATGGGAAAAATGGCAAAAGCGGGCCATTTTCAGCCTCATTCGGTGGGTGTTAACCCGTGGTTCTTGGATGGGCCCGGGGCTTGGTGCCGGTATTTGCAAAAATTGATTGACGGCCCCCCGTCGGGCTGAAGAGTGGCTCTGGGTTGTCCGACAGTGTCAGTGGGGTCATTTTGGTGGTCAAACAGGCAACGACGCGAATGGAACATTTTTAGCGCTAGCTTATGAATTCTTGGGGATACGTGCATCCTGAATGAGTTTGTGCGTGGACCTCTTGGTTCGTATCGTGACAACCTACCGCTTGAATCATTTCGCACCAGAGAGGAGTAACTAAGGATTATTTTAGGATTTCGTGTATTTGCCTACGAGTTCCTTGGATACGTGCATCACAATTACTGATAGTGTGACTTGAAGATTTGTTATTTCTTATCTTCTTCAACTGTTTTAACTTCAACATGCTTTCTCTTTAGA
Organism: Capsicum baccatum var. pendulum; assembly: GCA_030864225.1. Classification (NCBI taxonomy): domain Eukaryota; kingdom Viridiplantae; phylum Streptophyta; class Magnoliopsida; order Solanales; family Solanaceae; genus Capsicum; species Capsicum baccatum. The sequence goes on from CM061557.1 coordinate 12,008,791, forward strand.
AATGCTCAAACAAGGCAACTTTCACATCCACTTCCTATTTTACGTGCATGCGAGATTGATGAATGGTCAAGAAGTCAAGAGTATAGGTCTCTTCTTCAGCGTACGATACAGGTGAATTATGTGCAAAAAGGTTAACGCTGCATGAGAATGAAGTATACATGTAAATATACAGGTGAATTATGTGCAAAAAGGTTAACGCTGCATGAGAATGAATTATGTACTAATGTCTAGGACTTCAAAGCTTTCTGTAAAGGTTTTAGATACTATATATATTCTCCCTAAAATTTTAGATTAGAGCAGAGGATTTGTTACTAAAGCTTGGAAGAGCATTTACTTTGGCTAGGTCTGCATTACTTCTACTAGCAAAGCAGGATGGCATTTGAAAAGAGCCTGTGGATATAAACCAGAAAAAAGTGATTCTTGTGTATGGTTTGATCTAGAGTGGTTCGTCATAATTACGATTCACGACCATCAACTCAAACCTTATGTATGTATGTATGTATGTATAGATATGCACCAAACATGGAAGACAAAGGATTAAAACGAACTTGTTCATTTTTCCGAATCGAAAACATCCATTTCATTCTGTCCTTATACAGCCTGTGACATGTGACATGGACTCATGCTTCCAGTAATGCAATTTTCAAACAAAAGACACCAATGGCAGAAGCACATTTAGCATATAGTCTGCATATGTGAATACTAGAAACAACCAAAATGACAATAGAATGTTTAAGAACCGAAAGAACTATATCAGCAAGTGGTAGTGAGATTATCCTCGGAGGATTCAGCAGCAGAAGCAGCTACCAACTGAGGCTGAAGGATGACGCCCTCTATTTGTGCCTTTCTACGTTCACGTTGTATTATAGAAGTATTCAATTTGATTCTATTTTACTTCTTAATTAACCATTTTTGTCAAAAAGAATTTGTTCCTATTGACAATTTCTGATATAGATAAACGCATAAATTACTCGTATCAATTACCAAGTACACTAGAAAAGATGTCTAATAAATAGGCAAATAAAAAGGGAACAAGGAAGGCTAGCAGCTAGCAGCAAAAAGACAAATGGAAGGCCCCCCGAATAGCTAAGGAGCGGGTGAATGTGGGTCGACGGGGTCATCTAGGTGGTCAAACGGGTGAAACGACGATAACAAGCCGTTTTTGGGCCAAATCCACGGGTGTTAGCCCATGGTTCCGGGGGTGGGCTCGTGGATCGATGGCATTTTGGGCCAAAAATCAACTGGCGGCCCCCGACTGGCTGAGGAGCGGATGAGTGTTGGTCGGTGGGGCCATTTGAGTGGTCAAACGGCGAAATAGCACGAACGAACCATTTTCGGGCCAAATTGGTGGGTGTTAGCGCACAATTAGGGGGTGGGCCACGTGCCCAACAACATTTTGGGCAAAAAATTGACTGGTGCCCACCCAACCCGCTTAGGAGCGGGTGAGTATGGACTGGCGGAGCCGATAGGGCTATTTGGGTGGTCAAATGAGAGAAACAGCGCGAACGAGCCTTTTTGGGTCCAATTCGGTGTGGATCGAATTGCATTGATGAGGCCGGGAGAGTCATTTTCCAAGTCAAACATGTGAAACGACACAAATTGTAATTTTTTTGCAATTTTCAATGCATACGATTTAAAAAAAAATCTCGGTGAAACTTCTCGAGCAATCCCTCCATGAATTTGGAATATGACTGAAACTCTTATTTGACCTCAAATTATTGTGTCCACTCGGGACAACCTAGCTTACGATACTCCTTGCCTTTTCCCAAGTTTTTACCTCTGTTGTACTTCCAAGGGGCTCCTTGTCAAGGAGCAACCAGTTCCTTGTTTCTTTCTTAGTTCTTAGGATAATAATAACACACGATTGAAGATTGTAGAAAGGTGTTAGTTAATTCCATTGATGTAAGAATGTTTGGTTTTTACAATTAATGAAGTGATGTCTACAAGTACTTCAAAACTGATGCTGAAACTTCAATTGATATTTCAGCCATATGGTGGACTCCAACATGCATCCAGTAGCGCATCCCTCACATCTACTCCTATTTTTTTTCCATCTATTCCTTTTTGTTAACCCTCATTTACATAACTAAATCCTATTTTCTTACATCTACTCATGTACAGTATTCTAATCCCCGAGAACCCTCTTCGAGACCATGTTCAGAGCTGAAGACTAGAATCAATGGACCATCTTCCTTCTATTTGCTTTAGAGACTTCCAGCATCCATGCAGAAATGGCATTTAGCAACCATGGACTTCCCAGAATAAGACAGCTTGCTTCATCCATTCGCAAAGGACAGACCATCCTTTCTCCTCTTTCTATGCCTGTTAAAAGTAGAGTGGGGGAATTAGGCATGCCTACCAAACCAAACATCACAAGATATTAGACAGAATCCGAGAGAATGAAATGTATCAGACAATTTCTTGTCCATAGAAAAGGGGGCAAGAGGTTAAACGAACTTACCGAGCTTTTTTACCGCAACGTTCAACCAGCTCTCAAACACGTGTGAATGATTGGGGATAGTCCGTGCAGAATTGATTTGGGGAGATGCTTAGGACCCACAAGTGATGACCAAACTCAAACCCAAACCAAATGGGCCATCAATGCAAAATTATAAAGTTTCAAGACTTATCGAAGCTTTAGTAAAAACAGAGAGAACAAAAGGCACCTCTTCACTAGGATGTATTGTAGTAGGCACTATTGTGTAACCCTTCGGATCAGGATCTAGGACCATCTCACATGATATCTCTCGAGAATTTACATAGTATGTCCCACTAACAGATTCATGCAAATAGATGTTATATGCAGCACGTCTACCACGAGTTTTCAGTATCCTCATCCCAATATAGAACATCATTGAATCATGGCTTGATTGATAATTCCCGAAACCAGCTGTAGTCCTTGAGAAGCTCACACCCTAAAATAGCATTCTGATTAGTTTATTTGATCAACAAAAAGATAATGCCAATAATTAACGACTCTGTTCCAGATTAATCATGACAGTGCACCTGAGTTAAGGTGATAAATACATGAATAGGCAAGGAAGCATCAGGACCACTTGCTCTTAGTCAATATTGGGGATTCTGATGCCATGTGTCATAATCCTGGCAGCCTCTAGCGCTGTAGCCTCTCCATTGACCATGGATTGAGTAGCGCATCTCTGGTGGGTAGACACGACAAACATATATAGACCTAAAATGTATTTGGAAATCTTGCCAAGACATCCAAAAAATTCTATCGTTTTCCTGTTTACAACAAAACAGCAAAAATTAGTGTCATCCAGTAAAAACGTGAATAAGTATAATCCTTCACACATTTTCTTGATGAACAAAAGGACCAGTATGTGGAAGTAAATCTGGTCAATCAGACAAGAGGGGTTCTCTCATCCCTCCAGAAGCGATTTGTAAGAGGTGTTATTGTCAATTTCTTTTATTTGGTGTATTAGATTTTCTATGAAAGTAAGGGCAAAGGAAGAGATTAGGGAAGGTGTGCTACCGAGAGTAAGGGTGTACAATTGGATGAACAACAATTGGGAGTTACTTTTTTCTTTGAGAAGGAATTGGGAGCTACTAGATAATAAGATGGGGTCACCAAATAAACTATTAGGAGTTATTCAATCCTAAAAGTGGAATTAAGGTGCGAGGTTGGCTATGGATGATTTCAGGTGGGGTAGAGGTAGGCCGAAGAAGTATTGGAGGGAGGTGATTAGACATGACACGGGGCAGTTCTTACTGAGGACATAACCCTAGCTAGAAAGGTGTGGAGGATGCAATTAGGGTAGAGAGTTAATAGATTGGAATGAGTTCTTGTTAGTAGATACGGTTGCTTTGTTGTAGTCGTGCCAGTAGTCGTAGTGCTATGTGCACATCTCGTAGTTTCTTGTTCATGGTGTTCTGATAATGTTTGTTATTATCCGATAGATAGTTTATAGTATTACTCTGCCAGTGTCTTGTTTTTTATTTTCTCTATTGGTGTGCTATTCCATTTTGTTGTTTTCACTACGTCCTTTTATACTGTTTATCTATCCTGAGAAGGGGGTCTATCAAAAACAGCCTCCCTACTTCATCGGAAGGTAACGATATGGTCTGTGTACACTTTATTCTCCCCCCCAGACCCCACTGTGTGGGAATACACTGGGTATGTTGTTGTTTGTAAACTCTGGCTCTTAACCAAAGAATTCATTAGGTAAAAACAAAGTCAAAGTCAAAAAACAATAACTTGGAAGAGGGAGAAAGGGGGAGCAACCTGTGGGACATGTTTAAGCTTGTGTTTCATCCTATCGGTCCACTCAGGTGATGGATCAAATCAAGGACCATTCCATTCAACTTTATTTGCCCATGGATTCCGAATCTGAACAAGCTTGTGGCCATCAACTTCTCGTACCTGAGCAATAAATATGCAAAAAATGACCGTGTGACTGAAATTTTCTTGGCTGGTGGATAAGTCATAAGATAGAAGGATTGAATTTCCACCTGTAATATTGAATAGGCATGACCTTGGACAATACCACTGGAAGATATATGCACATCTGAACCTGAAGAACTACCAGCACCTAGTAGGAAACCCTCTTGTTTGAGGCGCAGCAGCTGAGACCAGAGTCTTCCACTTGCCAGATCAATCTGTGCCTCGGCACTTCTCATGTCAATCTCCTCACCAGCACCTCCGGTGAGGTCTACAAGAGCATCTTGTACAAGTCCACCCTCTAATGCCTCGTATGAGCCGTGAAGCTTTGCATAAGTTTTTTCTAACAAGGAGACCCACATTTCATTACCCTTCCTACTGGTGGCAAATGCTGGTTTACCAGGTGACTCGCATGGAATCCAATCATCTACCACAACAGGGACCAGTCACCCTATAATAGACATAAGACAGGATTAACTTGATTTAGTAATAACAGGGACGCAGTCACCCTATAATAGACATAGTGACAGGATTAACTTGATTTAGTAATCTTTTAAGAGAACGCAATCATATTTTTGTTTCACACAGGAACCAGTATATAATCGACTGAGGTCCTCTCATCAGTTTAGGATAACAACTTCAAGGAGATTAACATAGAAAGAAATCTGGAAGTCAAATAGAACATGAATGTCAACATTCAGTAAAAAAATTCAGTGAAAGGTACTGTAACTCTGGGAATAGTTGTGCTTTTCCCCAAGCCCAGCAGCAGTAAAAAATAAAAGTTGCAGTATTTGCTGAATTAATAACACTATTAGTTACATACCAGGAGTTCACAGGAAAGAAATGATTTTTTTCACGTAGGTGTACAATGTGAGCAAGGAAAAAGCAAATTTAGGGCAATGACCAGATTGAGGCCCATATCCACACTTATGCTCCAGAACAGAAGGATCACTCTGAATCCAGAAAAGAAGAAGACACACAAACTATAGTCCTCGCCATCCTAATTGACCGACAGTTTTTCTTTTCTTACCCAAAAATGGGATGGTCTACACTCCTCATACCACACTTTGTGGGACTACACTGGGTATGTTGTTGTTTCACCCAAAAAAGGAAAGGAAGTGGTTAAACTTCAAAACACCATAATACAGACAAAGAAAAAAATCAAAACATAGATAACACCAAATCAACTCAAAGAGGAAGTATGAATATGAGCAGTCAAGTTTTACCATCTACATCGCATTTTGTGGCAGAAACTGCACCCAAAGAACCCTATGTCCATAACTTATATCCTAAGCACCCCAATAAAATAAAGCCAATTCAGAAAAATCTTAGATTCAATCTGAGAAAAATGTCAACATGCACTACACTATTTGGTTCAGATGTCTAGTGATCTTGGAATATTTCATGACCAGAGAGCAGCAAATTAATGAAAAGGTTCAAGGTCTCTCACTCTCCACTTCCAAATGTTCTCTTTTTTTTTCTTCGAATGATTTACCCCTCCATAATCTATAATCATAGTGGCTAGTGGTTCATCTCTACAGATTCATAGATCCTAAATTTTGAAGACAGGAAATTTATAGCTTCCAAGGTGTTGCTCCAACGGTCCTTTCTGTCCAGAGTTCAAGAGACACGTTAAAACAACTTATAATTTAATCAATTGAAAAAATCCAGTATGTTCATGTCTGGTGGGAACTAAGATGATTCTATGCCCTTTTGAAGAACACATTACAGGCACAAGTAACTGTACAAATAAAGAAGCCTAACCTGAATGCAAAAACGAACTGTATATATTCCTTCCTGATTGTATTTTGGTGTAATTATGACTTCTGATATTCGTGAAACCTCAGTTAGCACAGCAACAACACTTAGAAACCAACAATTACCCAGCCGTCCCCGATTAAAAAGTACAGTATTAGAGTGAGCAACTGGATCTATAAAGACAATACTAGCAATCAACTTAGACCTGTTTCCCCCAAAAAGCAAAAGAAAAGAGGAGGCAAGAGGGGATACTTTGAGCAAACAGTATGAAGCAAGAGTAGCACAACCTGGCAAACATCTGAAGAATTTGCTACTCCGGAAAATAAGCATGGGTGATTACCCAGATGCTTCTCTTTCACTATATCAGTAGGCCTCATCCATTCAGAAACAACCTGGGATGAAAACTAATATCAGCTAACATACCACACATCATAATCAAACCCAGTAAACTAGAAGACCAATAAAACTATGAGCAAAGTGATGCCAATGGACTCACCTGCAATTTAGATGGGGGATTGTCCGGATCCATAAATAACGAGCGGTCATTGGGAGGAAACTCTTGATCAGTGAAATGTGATTCTCCTCTTGCTAAGAGAGCCTCCTTCACAGCTATTTCCACTGAAAGCATGTGTTGATTGATTTCTTTCTGCGTGTCTACTTGAGGCTTCCTCAACCTTCGAGTAAAAGAATCCACATCCAACACAACCCCATCACGATCTGACCTTCTCTTCCTCCCACTTGAATACTATCCATCCCAATCTACATCATCTCTGTCATAAAGATCTACATCCGCAGGATCACTGTCCCACCCATCAACCTAAGCAAGAAAAACCAAAGTCCAAACATGAGACAAATTCCAAAAGACACGCAACTATTCCTTTAATGTTTACCAGATATGTTGAAATTAGCAACAGCAAAACTATCAATCAACTCCACCAATCTGGTTTCTTAAAGTTTTTGATTGTAAAAAAAAAAAAAAACCTTCAAACATCTAGAACTTGAGAATCTGCAAAATTAAAAGACAAAGACCTACAGACCATTCTATTTACAAATGACAATTATTAGATGCATTGGAGGAAACAGATTATTTGACTAAAAAACACAGACCCTAGTTGGAGAATCTGCCCATTGCCAATTGTCATCCGGCAGATCAATCATGTTGTACTCAGCAGAACCCATAGCCGCAGGAAGAGATGCAATCTCATCTTCTGTCAAGCACCTTCCCCAAAGAAATACATCCATTATGTGCACCTTTGATTCGGCTCCTTCACTATCTGACCTCCCAAATGAATCAACATCAATGGGTGGCCTTATGCCCACCCACACATCCTTTCCCAGCTCCCATACGCAACTAGCCACTCTAAGTGGTAGACCCGTCTGGTAGCCATCAAAATTTCCATCCAGGTAGCAAGTTGCTTCACCCAATTCAGCATCAATAGTCAATGTTATGATATGCCACCTGCAAAATAATGCCTTTACACGTGAGACAACCATCTGAGTTCACTCAAAACTCAAGAATGAAGGCGACAGGAAAGAAATAACACTGAGCCTCTATTTTTATTTCAAGGAATTTATGCACTGTTTCTTGTACATTTCACACCACCTTGGTGTGTTCTAATAAAATTCATGGAAGATAAGACAAGACAGAAGTCCTAAGCAACTACAGTGACTATCTTTACACAAAAATTGACACGACAAGGAGGAAAAGCTTATAAACCTTCCATCTGCTATACTGGTGGCACTTATACTCCACTGCTTTACAGTAGTTTGCTTGTTAGTTTTAGTAATTAATCTAAGCCCAACTTGTCCGGCTTCAATGCCTTGCTCAGAGCCAGCCACAAGAAATTCCCAGCAAATATTCTTCTGGAACTCGGTGCCGAACAAACAAACAGGTCCAGATTCAGGCTGGACTATTACAGCAAGGGAGCAACTAAATTTTTGACATTGACACACAGTAGGATCAATCTGACCGCACTGTCTGCCACTAGTGGTGGGATCATCATCAAGAATACACACAGCACCAGCAAGCCCAGTCTACGACAGAAAAGATTAAACAACAGCTCAACATACAGGAATTTGGATCAAGTACTGGGTTAAGTTGTGATTGCTTTGATGGACCATCATAAAAAGAGTGACGGGAAGATAATTCAGTTTCAGACCTATTCTAAAAGATAGTAGTGAGGGTTTCATAACTTTCACTGGTGAGCCCAGACTAGAGTTGTGGGGGTTTCTCTTGTCACTTTCTTCTGTTATTAACATACTATCACATGTCAGGTTATTTCCCATTTCTATGTATGTAATGTATATCATAGAAGCTCCATAGACTCACTGTGGATAAGTATATACAGTTTCAGAGTGTAACATAAGGATGCCTCAGGTCGATACTCATTTTAGACATGCTATGCCTTCGGCTTTTGCGATGGGTAATTGACGATGGCAAAGGGATGCTTGGGACCCAAGACATGTTCTATTAATGGTTGTTATGACAGACTTAGGGCACTTTTTGGGTGCCAGGCACAGCTTCCTAGTTCAGGTTGTGACAACCTTGTGAAGGCATAAGGTAGAATTTCAGCATCGCATTTTGTGATCATAGTTGCACTTTAAGTAGAGGGTAGGACTGACCCTGTAGTGCCCGACGAGATAGCTGAGCAGTACAAATACGACGTGCGATGCTTGAAACTCTTTCCTCGTAAAAGAGTCATCAAGAACTGAATCTCCTCCCACTGCACAGATTGCAGCAGCCATTGCTGCTGCCTCTCTATTCCCAGCATTAGGAATAGATGATATAAGTGACGCCTCTATTTCCTTCCATTTACGTTCCTCCTTCTCAAGGAGTGCTTTCCTCCTTTCTTTACCCCTTCCCTCCTCTTCACGTCTCTGCATCAGGATTTCTTCTTCCATCTCCTTCTCCCTCATATAACTGCAGACACCAATTAAACAAAAATTTAGAAGAACTCTAACTCTCATAACTGCAGCAGAATTACCAGAACAATCCGAGTATACTTTTACCTTTCCTGTATGATTTCAAATGGCCTAAGATCTTCTGGGAGCCATTTTCTTTATGTCTTTGGCACTAAGATCTGAAAATCCTATGTTGTCAAGGAAAAGTCGCAGGACGAACCTCATCCTGGCAAAGCATGCTAATGTTCAGCATAGGGTGGGGTTGTGGGGGAGGGGGGAGAGGAATTAGAGAAGCTTAAACGCAGATAAGTAGTTTGCAACGCATAGTTACCTGTACCCTCTCAGCTTTAGCAGTCAAACCAAGCAAGAGAAGCAAGTAACCGCCAAACTTATCCCACATGTAAACCCATTCAGTATCAATTTCTTCCTCTAAAGCCAGAATTCGAGCATGGGCACACATTTCCTTTTCGGTGACCTACATCACTAGTTGCTTCATGCCTAAGTGTCCTATTTCTTAATCTCGAGAAAATTGACCCAGCAGCCAGTTCTTCATTTCTAAGACGGTCTCTTAATTTCATGACATCTGCTCTTGGAAGCACAATTGCCTCCCCTATCCCTCATCATTGTTGGGTCGCCAACCAATAGAGCAGCTGAGCTTGCCGACCTCTGAGGGGCAGAGTATGTTCTAGACAAAGCATTTTTGGTTTGAAAAAATATCAACAGAATTGAGATTCGACGAGAAAATCAATAATAAAACAAGAAGCTAATCTAAAATTTACACGTACAAGAATCAGAAGACATATTGACCGCTCGAGAAGTTTCGCCAAACCAATCACCATGAAAGTTTCATTATTTATATCAATACTAGAGAACCTTGTGTTAATGCTTATATTAAGCACATCGAAGTTCAAGCAAAGCGTAGACGATATTCACATCTCTCTATAGGCAGACCTCTATGGATGCATTGTGATTATTTGACATTTATAATTGATACCAACCACATAACACAAAATTTAAATGACAAATCATTGATAACTAAAATCCAACATGAATGAAATGAAAAACATGTAAAGCACTCAAGCACTCGAGCAAAATACAATAGAACAATCCAGAATACCAATCAAACTGAAATACAAAACACGTTGATGACATCAATAACGGTACAGAAGGGAATATTAGAGATTCAGAAATTTTCAAATTGTGAATAACAAAACAAAAATCATCAATATTTCATGATTTAGGTTCAAATAGTACATCAACCTAACAGCACCATATTATTTTTAAGCCAGTTTAGGGGCATCCCCATCCAAATCTTATGCAATAAGGTGGGACAATTCCGATAAACAAGTCAATGAACTTTTAAGTGGGCAACTGTTCTTTATTTCCAATTGAAAAACAAGGATCACCTTCAGATGGGATTGAAACCATAAACGACAATAGAAACAAAAAAACACTAACTAATAACCAAGGAGCAAAAATATAGAATGAAAGTGTTGGCAGCGGTAATAGAAAATGGTCGTACCTTTGTGGCAGATCGAGCAATTGCCTGGGACCATGGTTTCTTTGCTAAGAAAATGAACAACATCTTCCACCATCTAATATCAGAGAAAATGTTAGAAAGAAACCAGGATATTATAGGAAGTAGTCCAAGCAGAATAATTGTTTTATGGAAAACTCATCTCCAAGGTTACCATGTTGACTATAGTATAAAGAGTTCATGATAAAGACACCAAACAGACAAAAAGAAAAAGTAAGTCTATATAGCTCAATGAGTACAACTATTCCAAGATATCTAAGCAAACCTCAAGTGTTAAACATGGACGAGAGACAGCAAAGCCAAAGGCCACAACGAGTGTAATTGCTGACACAGCAGCACCAACAAATGGCGGATAAATTTGCAAACTCGCAACCACACCCCAGCCCTCAATAGCCAATGCAATGCCATAGAGCACAAGAAATGCAGCACTGTCAACAAATGATTTCAGGTAGAATTAGCTGTCAAAATCGTGCAATTTTAAGTAGCAACTTAAGTGGTGAAACACTTGTAATAAAAATACCTAGGAAAGGAACTGGTGTTGTAAGAGTTCACAATTTAATTTAACTATGCATTTCAAGGCTCAAGCTCTGCTATACACAATGTAAATCCTAAAAAGAAAAGTAGAAGAAATTGACAAACCTGACATTTTTCCCACAGTCCGCATGTAGACTACTATAGGAGGTGAAAGAAGGACCTGAAAGAAAAGGGTTTTGGGGAACAAAAGACAATTCACGCGCAAGCAAGACCACAAGGCAAAGATAAAACAACTCCAATAAGCAAAAGATAAACATAAATAACATGATTGGAATAACTGTACTTTTGATCCTGTTAAATATGATTTGTCCTTGTGATATTTCACTAAGCATATTTAACCTTGAGTTGATAAAAATTGTCTTTGGTCCCTAAATTTAAAATATTTTATAGTTAGATTAATTAGCCTCAAATAGTTTAACAATTAATAATTTGTTAAATTGGTGGACTCACAAGCATAAGGATCAAAAGTGTACATTTCAATTAATGAAGTTTAAATGAGGAGCTTAACCATCACAAGGACAAAAATCAGAATTTGCAATATTTTAGGGACTAAAAACAAAAATTTCTCCAACACACTTCAATACTTTATTTGTCGTTATTAAGTATAACTTACTGTTAATGCCCTTCCAGCTATGAGAAAAAGAAATGAGAAGTAACCAACAGAGGCACCAACAAAAACCTTATCCAAAAGAGAAATATGCAATTGACATCACTTATCGAGAAACCGCTAGAAACATTAGATTAAACTATCTAAGCATCTTAAGACGGGAGAAGAGTATTTATCCTGAAACCATCAACAAGAAATGCTGCAAGAGCTAAAAGGAATGCAAGAAAACAAACGAGTAACATTTGTATCCTTGTCAAATAAAAGTTATTTGACGCCCAATAGTGAATAACACCAATAGCTAGAACAAGAAGGAGAAGCACAAGAAGAAATGCAGCCCCTATCTGTTGAAACACAAAGGGGAAAAAGAAAAACATACAAACAATGTCAAATAACTGTTTTGAACATGAAAACTACAGCACATGGGACGATCACTTACCGCCCAGGGTTTAATTGTAACTATAATAGCTGAAATGGCTCCAAGAAAAAGAATAAGACCAATGATTATGAACATATAAGCACCTTGAGAGAGCTTCCAATTGTCGTCTTTCCTGAAAATGGTACAGATAAGATAATATGACTCTAGGTAAAAAATCACCGATCATCTTTAAGAAGCATATCTAGTCTAGAGATATAAGCACTTTCTAAATAAATAACACATACCACTTGAACAAACCAGCACCGAGAGACAATACTGCTGGAATGCATATTAATGGAAGCAAAGAAGCAAGGAAATCGGCTTTTGTTGGAATCTGATAGGTTCTAGATCCAACAATTTCAAAGTAGGATACGCCACAGAAGGCCACAATAACCGCTACAAAGATGAAAGAGAAGAAAGTTTTAGTAAAAGGCTTGTCATAGAGAATGAACTACCAAACAAAAGGTTGAAAACCAGACAAAAGGTTTTCATAGAGAATGAACTACCAAACAAAAGGTTGAAAATCAGAGAGGCTACTAGTATTTTGTAGTATAAGAAAGGGAAGAGGAGAGATTAAAGTGGAAGGATTACCTGCAAATATGCCAATACAAATAGTAGATGATAGAGAAAACTGATAAGTCACGAACCAGGATATAATTGGCAGCACACCAGTAACTACCAACGCAATTGCATAAGGAGATGTAACACTGTTCCGACCACTAGTCCACCCCTTATAATCTAAATCATCCAAAGGCTTTGCAGACACTATTGCTTCAAGAGCTAAAATGGACCCAGCAAATAAGGAGATGGGAATGAAAAGAACAAACCCTGGAAATAGAATGGGCAATTATGATTCAATATAGCAAGTAAAATAAGAATGTATAAGCGTGAATCCTTTGCAAGAAATGTCATATCCCTCGTATTAGATTGAGATAAAAAAGAGGATAGATGCAACAACAACAACTACGTCTCAGTCCCAAATAAGTTGAGAT